>CM023486.1:101031557-101103640 GCA_013339685.2 Hyalomma asiaticum
TCTCCGAACAGAAAGGTACAGAGGTTGGCTGAAGCTACGCCATGCAACAGGCTTATTATATTATCTGCGCTAAGCAGAAGGGGCAGGGGAGTTGCGGGCCGAGGAATAGCAGGAATAGTGAAGCACGATGACAGCGGAGAGTATGGAAACATATGCAAGAAAGGCAGTAGAATTCTAAGCTCACCAGAGTCCTTCCAGTACTGGATGACGTATTTGGCGACCGGGCTGTTGCCACTGTACGGCGGAGACCAGCTGACGCTCGCTGAGCGGCTCCACGTTTCAGAGACTTTGACGTCTTGTGGCTGACCGGGTACCTCTGCAGAAAGAGCATCGGATTTCGAGGGGCAACGATGACTACTATTTATCAGCTAGCTACATTCTTGCGGGTGACGTGTGCCAACCCTCCGGGTTCCAGATTTGCCGAGTTTAAAAACACGCATTAATTCTTCGGGCAAGTTTGCCGAAGAATCGAAGCACCTCTGTGCGATCCCCTCGTGGATCGCAGAGCACTTCTAATTAGGCGATAAAAAGCAAATCCATGTTTACGCCTACGCGTAGAGAATAAACCTGAACACACACTGTATATGAAAAAAGGACATGGCGATGACATGCCCTTATTTGAACCACTAACTTCGCAAGGCCACAGCTTGTTTCTCGTAGTTGTTGGCGGGGCTGTAGGCAGAAAGCTTAACTTTTGCATGTTGGCCGATTTCATCTCGAGCTGTGAATGTAGCATGCAGCTATTATTGAACTGAGATTCATATTGTAAGAGATAGTTCTGGCCACAAACTGCCACTGGGCTTGCACAACATGCGGCCATGCTAAACAGTTGAAAAATTCGCTGAGTGGCGTCGACAGTTTTTTCTAGCAAACAGCTGCCACAACTTGAAAACACGGAAGAACTCTGTATAATATATAAGCAGCTTTTGCGTTCCACTTTCGAGGTGGAGTAAGTGCTTGGAGTCAGTTGAAAACGTATCCTTTCTTTTTCTTCCGTGTCCGTTCATCTGCTTTGTGAATGCCTGGTGATGTTTTACGTGCACCAGGCATTGCACCATTGCTGCATGTTTTACTTAGGTTGCATGCAATATAATGTCAATTCTCCTTAGGTGAACGTTAGCTCTTTCAAACCACGTTTCCTGTCTAAGCTTGTTCATCAAAACGGGCCTATTCGTCCCGAGGTTGGGTCAGAAGAGATAGAAGAAAGAAATAACGGAACGTGAAACAAGGAAGGGGCTAAATAGAAAACGTCGCAGAAAGAAAGAGATAAGTGAGAGGTATTCGTACCGACGACCAACAACTTGCTGGTGCGTTCGTCGTGGCCGAACTCGTTCTCAGCGCGGCAGGTGTACACGGCGCCGTCGCTTCGCTCCGTGCTGGAAATGAACAGCTCCGAGCGCAGGCCGCTGTCTGTCATGGTCTCAAATATTTCCAGCCTGAAACATCGTACGATAACGATGTTAAGTCCTGCGGAACTGATTTTAAACACTGCAACTCAGCGACCCCTGTGTGTCACTCATGTGCTATACAAGAGGCACCCACATCCACAAACAAGCAGGCGAGTCTGTTTTATTTTTTATTGTTTTTTGTATTATTTCATATGTCGACCCTTTGTGTAGCTCTTTCGTTGTGGTTTGAATGCATTCCATAAGACACCTCGCTGAAACGTCCCTGTTCTATCGGGAAAGGGCAAGCAGTAGACGTAGCGACGACATGGACAGCTCTTTTACATGGCTCTGGCCGGCGCATTTACTTACGCTAGGCCCATAATTAGTAGTACTAGTTGCTGGGGTTTTACGTGCCACAACTACGATGTGATTTTGAGTCACGCCGGAATATGGGGCTCCGACCCTAACTTCGACCACTCGGGTTCAACCTCCGTCTTAATCATTGATACGCGGGTGTTCTTTTGCATTTCGGCTCCATCGAAATGCTTGCGCTGCGAGCGGCAATCTAATCCGCTTCCTCGATCGCAGCAATCAAACATATTAGCTGCCAAGCCACACTGCGGCGGGTACATAGGCACAACTAAGTCTGTAGATGGCCTAACGTGTTACTTAATCAGTGTTAAACATAACGTAACTTTAAATATAACCTAATATAACGTAACCCTACGAAGAACCTACGTTAACGGAACTTAACCCCAAGTATATTCTTGCCTAATCCATTACCGTTGACATTGTCGTCGAAAGATGCCGTTCGTTCACTGCCGAGGCATTCATCCACGTCGCACAACAGCCAGGACACATGAATCCCCCTGCGGTCGCCCGCCTGCAAACCACGTGGCTGCGGTTTTTATTTCTTTATTTTTCTCACGGGGGGGGGGGGGGGACCCGTGCTCGAGTCCCGCGAGCTGAACCGCAGCTTTCCGCGCAGGAAAGGCAAGAAGGGGGAAGAGATGGCGGTGCCGTTCTTCGCCGCTGCCTTTCTCGAATTGGTTCGGCCTCCGTCTCACTTTACTCTGGCGAGCCGCGGGTGGTGTGCATGTCAAGACAGCGAAGACGCGAACGGGGTTGAAGAGTGCGTCCTTCGCCTTCTGTCATCCTCGCCGTTGGCGACGCGCCAGAAGCTAGACGACGCCTGTTGGAGCAGCATATGGTCTTGCCCGTGGTTCCAGATGCTGAGTGCTTTCTTCGCCGGCTTCGCTTAGCGCTCTCCCTTTTATTCAGCGTCTTGTAGAAGCGAGGGGGCTGCTAATTTCATGCGCGTGATTTTTTTCGAACATGATATTTTGCTCATTGTCGCTAGAATCGCTAGTAGATAGACATAACAACTCATGCGGGCACGTTTATCATCATCACCATCAAAAAAAAAAAAAAAAAGAAATGACGTCTTAACCTTGGCGATTTGCGATTAGCTGGCAGCCTCCTTACGTACCCTTCCTTGTCGTCTGCCCTCTCGATAGAGAAATGTGAATGTTGTTAATCTCGCGTAGTGGGAACAGTTATGTTTGCTTGACACCGCCTCGTTTTTTTTTCATTCGAAAAATACATGACCATCTGAAAGTATCACGCTTCGTAGTTCGTGCTATATATATATATATATATATATATATATATAATATACTATATATATATATATATATAGTATATATATATATAATATATCTATATAGATATATGTGCTAACACCCTCTTTTTGGGGTTTTTTTTGCACATTGCCACCTAACTCTGTTTTGCTAAGCTGGATAGCAGCGCCAGTCGAGGGCTATTATAAATAATTTGTATCTTTTGTTTTTAATATCTGTCTTCAACAAGCTCGCTCTTGAACTGATGCATCGGAAAACTGAAGATATCACTTACTCTATAGCCAGCCCGTACAGCATTTTAGTGTCAGGCTACATATGTGGTCAGACTGCAGTGACTTGTGGGTTCATGTTCAACAGTTTGGCGAGGTGACCTTGCAGTTGAGAAACGGAAACCTACGTCGATACCGCAGTAATCGGCTGTACGAACATGGTTGGTGATGATGAAGCAGAAATAATAATAAAAATAAAAAAATAGCTTTTCCCAGATAGCGAGCACATTGCGGTGTACGCGGCGGAATTACGAGGGGTATTAAAAAGGAAAGCTCAACATGCCGCATAGAGCACAAAAGAGACAGATGAGACAATGAGGCTTGTAGCAATATTCCTTCTTCAAAGACTTCCCCTGTGTATCACAAGAGGGAAATGAAGCTAGCATGCATACTCTAGGTTATTATTACGCATTTATTTTGTTTCTACTACGGAAAACCGTCACACCTTTAGGACGTAGCGGTTATTCCAGCTGCAGGCGGACGTGGTACAGTGCTTGAATAATACTGCATCGTTTTTTTTTTTTTTTTTGTCTTTCCGCACAGGCTACGAATTGCCTCGGAGTATCGGTATTCTTCGAGCAAGCCCTCGCAGTTCCGTCGGATCAAAACGTATTCAGAAGATGATTCAACACACTCGCGTCTTTGGGCTGGACGCGTTTACGCCCGTGAATTAAGGCGTCAGTCACCTCGTGCTGTTGTTTGGGGTGTCACTAACGTTCCGAGCCGCTTATGTGGGGCGTTGTACCGAGAACACGCGTTGTTGCGTACCCTTGAATGCAACATCGCCGAGAAGAATTCTGCGCCCGTGTGACGACGCCCGTGTGAGAATCTGCTTTTAGTGAATGGCAGCAGCGGGCTGTTCCGCATAGACGCACATAGTAGCTGCAACATTTCTTTTTTAACGCGTTAAGGTTTTGCGGGTGAGCCTCCAAGCGTGTCTACGTGCTAAAGCATAGTATGGAGGTGACATTTCCTTTGGTACCTTTCCGAATTGTCGGAAAAGAAAGGCAGATTGTTTGGACAACAAAACACAACATAAGGACACGCGATTGCATGCAGAATATTAGTTACATTGACGCAGGACCAGCGCCATTGGGGATATAAGTGAGCATCCTCTGGCCTACAGTGAACTCAAGATAAGTTGCTGCTGCTGGTGATGATTATGATGATGATAATGATGATGATGGGGTGACGGATTGTCCGGAAATGCTCCGTCACTGTCGCGGCTCCTTCATCGTTACTTGTTTCTATGGCCAATAAACGATATAGTCCATAAGTTGGTTTCATTGCCACACTGCCATATAATTGGCGCCGAAAATGGCAGTCACTTCGAGGCATTTTTGCATCTTGTTGGCCAGTAAACGTGTGTGTCTTTTGCACTTTTTGATGCTATACTTATCTTGCGAAGCTGCTGTTGCCGCCAAGCGGAATAGCCAAACAGGGCAACCTTCTGCCATTCTTTTTTATCGTCTCTTCTAAGTCCGTCCTCTAAAAATTGCTCTAAAAAACGAAGAAGTAAAATGCGCCGATGTGATTGCGCAGGGACGTCCTGAAAGGTATAATGGCGTGGCCAGGTGATGCCTAACGTCGGCTTCCTCAGCATTCTCCGTCTAAGCGGCGCGCCGGAGAGAAACCATCACGGCTAGACCTTCTCAGGTATGTTGCTCTTCTCAGTCGTGGAGAGAATGACCGGGCAAGGTCAACGGTCAACCCACCCCGTCTCACCTCCATTATCTTTTTCCTTCATACACTCGTTCGCTCATTTTTTTTCGTTATTTACTTCTGTGGCACCCTCCGTTATGTTTGAGCAGGTGGCCTTATTTGCTTTCGGAAAGGTACACTGAGCAAGCGTCTGTTCTAGTGCTGAAATGTTTAAAAAAATAGCGAAACAAAACAATTTACTGTGCGGAGGGTAAAGAAAAGGAGCGCTCTGGTACCATATTCGAAAGGCATGCTGCGTGTATCAAGACAAATTTTTGTCGTTTAGGTGTTTTGCTGCTGTGTTGCGTCGAGCCAACTGGATGAAACGTGTCTTACATAGGACAGGCACCTTGGTAGCGCACTGCATCATCGTAGTCATTAGCTAGGAACATGTTGATCACGGTAATCAGTCCCTCCCCTTAGACCCTCATTTAACTTACCTCACGCGTGGGCACATCGGCGCGACCCTTCGCACCACGACCGTCGAGCGCGGTAATTTTTACTTTGGTCTTGTCTTACTCTCGTGGAAAAGGCTGGACTGCTCAGAAAGCTGCTGCCAAAGATTAAATTTGTCTTTGCTTTCTCGATAGATAATTCCGATAGGATAGCCGCGCGCTCAGCAAACACTGCTTTGTTTGCCGCGCCTAAGAAAGCGCGCCTGCAGGAGAAGCTCAAAAATGAAGGACTTGGCAGGTGTCGGAGATGCAGGGCGCACAAGCACACAGCAGAACTGTGCAGGCGCCCCCTCCTTTTCTTTTCTAAAAAAAAAAATGAAAGAAAAGACAGAGGAATCCCGTCGCACACGGGGTGACTTCACGAATGACCGCTCGACTGACTCACAGAGTGGCTGGGTAATTGCGCGGCCTCGGCACGCCTCGACGCGCATTTTTGGAGATTGTTCGTATTTCTTTTCTTAATTGTTTGTTTTGCCTTCTGTTTTTATGAGGCGATGAGTAAAGAGAAAGTGAACATGAAACTATACGTGATCGTGGCACATGGTAGGTAAAAGCCTGTATAGGAACAATGCCTTACTGAAGAAGAGAATGGTGCCGGATATAGACGCGAGAAAACAGCAGTAGAATATATATATATATATATATATATATATATATATATATATATATATATATATATATATATATATATATATATATATAGGACTGTATATGCAAAAATAGCTTGGGTTGCCGCTAGTTATAACAGAATTGACGATGCGCCTCTTAGAGAACGACGGTTTATTAAGTCAACGTTTCGGTCGGAGCCCGACATTTTTCAAGACATCAAAAAGGTCGAGGCTCCGACCGAAACGTTGACTTAATAAACCGTCGTTCTCTAAGAGGTGCATCGTCAATTCTGTTATATATATATATATATATATATATATATATATATATATATATATATATATATATATATATATATATATTTAAGACGCAGCACGTAGCACTTCAATGAGATTCCGTTTATTAGTGGAAGTTTCGGTCAAGGCCTGACGTTTATCAAGACACATATAACATCCTTGAAAACACGTCTGCGTGGGTCGACGAATTATGGCGAGAGGAAACGCGTGTATCCTGTTTTCTTCGTGTAAGCGCATGGATAACAACATGGAATGCTCGCTCCTGACATGCGTGCATATATAGCGTCTCCTTCACATTTTTATTTGTCTGTTATTTACCACGTGATTCGTGTCTGCAATCTTCTATCCTCGGAGCGCGTGACGAAGCGTGGGAACCGCTTCGTCTCCGCGTTGGCCCGTGGTCTCGAATGAGCGCTTCGCCCTAGAACACAGCGTAACGTCGCTCGGCGAGGACATTAGTCACGCCGGTGTAGTTCTCGCCGCATCTGACCTTCGTGCTTGTTTGCGTGCGCTATGTCGAGTTGTGCGTTTTCATATTATTCGTTGCTTCTGTTTACGCTGGAGCTTGTGTACACCTGAGTGCATTGCTCGCTCTCAAGAAGCACTTTCGGAGAATCTAAATTTGCGGTGTGTGCCGCTTGTGCTGGCACCTGATCGCTGGTTCGAAGTTTTGATTGCCTTGTTCAGACGATGTAGTTCGCAGGTCTGCCTGTTAACGAATTTCTTGATTAAGCCCTAGTTTTGGAGACTGCCGCGATAATTTTGTATCCATATAGAGAACATACGCTTAAATGTAGTCATCGTAGTACCTACGACGGCAAAGTGTCGCTGTCAGGAGACTATAGTCTCGACAGCGACAGTATACGGGAAGGCCTAGGTCATTAACGGCATCCGTTGTAACTTATAGCGCTAAAAGGAACAGTAAGGAGCATGGTGTGTGTGTGTGTGTGTGTGTGTGTGTGTGTGGTGTGTGTGTGTGTGTGTGTGTGTGTGTGTGTGTGTGTGTGTGTGTGTGTGTGTGTGTGTGGATACACTTATGGCGATGTACAGCCTGGAATTATCGGAAACACAAATTGAGAACGAAAAAAACTGTGTACAGGAATATCGCTTAGTTCCTCTAAATGCAGTTTTGTCAAGGTCATTATTTGGACGATCTATTTATGGGGAATGGCGCTGTCCTGTGAGGTCGACGTCCTTCATTGCTGGTTCGAAGTCGGTTCATTTTAATGTCGTTGTGTACTTTGCCACCACGCCTTCTGCCGTTGCGTTTGGTAGTAACGCAATGTAATCCGTCTTGGTGGTGCATTGGGTACGTAGATCCGGCACCTCGCTTGGAGTTTCTTATGCTTGGTGTAGCCGATCGTTAAGCATGCTCCGCATGGCGCCTGGTGAAACGGCGCATAATGTTTCCACTATGGGCACCCAAAGTTAGGCCCCTGCCGCTTCGTGGCCCTTAAATAGATCGGGGCTGCGGACTATATTTGCACACTGTCGGCGCTACTTTCATTGTTCGGGCTTGCATCTTGCCACCGGCCACATAGCTGCGCTTGTTTCTCTTTTTCCCCTTTCTAGTGTGTGGGTGTGGTTAAGTGGTGCGGTGCGTAAGATGGCGTTCAAGTCGCAGTGGCTCCAGTGTACCGATAAGAGATCGTCGTCCCTTGAGGTGAAGCATATGAACTGTGGATTGCATTTCGTCATTATCGATAATTCGCCGAACCGTGTGGAGATGAAGCTGCAGCACTTGGCTGTAGATATGTCTTTCTCACAGATGACAAACGGTTAACTGGAAGCAGTCATTATCGAGGCATTGTATTGTACATCTTAAACGTGTTTCTTTCATGACAAACAAAACCAGCGGTAGGGACGGAGGCGTTGGGGTGGGTGGAGGGTGTTTGATATCCTTGAGGACAGAAGTGCGCGGCCCGTTGTTGTCATGTGCGAGAAATTACGAACATCCCCGTTCGCGAATTCGCTGGTCGCTGTGAAATACGGAGAAACGTTGTCTTTCATTGTGAGAAAGCGGCCAGGCTTGTCGCTTATGCCGAATAGCTCACTGTATTACGTAAAGTCGAGCGTTTAGGAGTTGTCCATATTTGCCGAAAGGAAAAGGAAGGTATGCTGTCGTGGCGGCGGTGTGTGACAGGTTTCGTCTTTCGCCTTTCTCACCTATGCAACACGTTTTTCTTTCTTTTTTTCTTTTTTAGAGGTTACGATCTATTTTCACGAAGGTGGTGCAACGGCGATATCGCTTCTTTGCCACAGCGAGCGTCATTAGCTGCGACGGACGGCGCTGA
This sequence comes from Hyalomma asiaticum, assembly GCA_013339685.2. Taxonomy (NCBI): domain Eukaryota; kingdom Metazoa; phylum Arthropoda; class Arachnida; order Ixodida; family Ixodidae; genus Hyalomma; species Hyalomma asiaticum. The sequence continues at coordinate 101,040,210 of CM023486.1, forward strand.
ATACGTAACACTGACTAATTAGTATAGCCGATCGGGCAAAATTTTTAAAATATCAAGACTCACTTTGTAATAAACTTGACTATCACTGCCTTTCACTCATACGCTTCAATGCCACTCTCCTACTATTTATTGCATTAACGAGAAAAAAGGTAGAATGAACGCATCTATTGCACTTTCTTGAAAGGAAATGGGCTGTTACACCGCGAAGCGGACGATATTTCAATCGCACGGGAAGATCCCGGTGCGTGAAAGGGAAGGTTCAAGGGGGAAGCACTGCACACATATTCTCGCCGATTAGAACCCATCAGCAGAGCCAAATGAAACCTGTCGATGTCACGCACCACAGCTGTCGCGTTGTGCGGAAGGAGACGACGATAAAAAAAAATAAACAAGGAAAAGGGGAGAGTCACAAACCTCACCGCATCAGTTATATATACGCACACACACGCCCACAAAGCGCGCGCGGGAGTGCTGCCAGGAGAGCACCCACCCACCCTCCCATCTTTGCGAAAGAGATGCAGGTTCGTTGCTCCCAAATAGATGACGTCATCTTTCCCTGAGCGCGTTCTCGACCCGCCGCCCAGACTCCACCGCTACTGCGGCTGTGTGTGGGGAGCGAGAAAGAGGGTTCGAGGGAATGCCGAGAGGGAGGGCGGGAGCTGTTCGGAGGGGAGTGTCAGCAGCGTGCGCGGAAGCGGCTGTGTGCGGAAGAAGAGAGCCGGAGAAATAATATTGATCGCGTCTCCGGCTGTGGGCCTGGTGGCCCCGTTCGGAGGGCGGCGTTCATTTCCTTCCCCGTGGTGTGGTGTGGTGAGGCTCGCACTCCCACGCCGCCAGCACTGCCACTGGCGACCGTGGGCGATCCCCCGCCTTAACCTTCACATTTTTCTGGTGGGGGTCGCTCAGTCGCTCCGGTTTTGTCAGACACTACGTAGTTACGATCTGGGTGTGTTTATACTTTCGAAGACTGTCATCCTGGGCTTCCTCCATCCACTTTATGTAACGGGATGCGATGAATATTTGTGACCGAGTTCAACTACCGTGGTTATTCTTATGCTACTCCCACTGCCAGCACTGGTTTACATTGGCTAAGATTGGATGAACGATAGTTAGTACTAACTTATTACTAGTACTGGTTAGTTTTCCTTAGTTATGGACTATGTTGGCCAAATTATGGAAAGTGTTGGACTGTATTGGCTAATGTAGTGTTTACGTATTATGCTGGCCCCATCGATTAGCACTGGTTAAAATTGGCTAGGTTTGGTTGAACAATATTTAATACTAACTTATTACTAGTACTGGTTAGCTTTCCTTAGTTATGAATTCTGTTGGCTAAATTATAGCAAATTTTGGACTGTGTTGGCTAGTGTTGGCTGTATGCTATTATAGCTCTGACGTCGTCTTCATTCAATCTTACTTGAGTGATTGAGGTTCATAATCTTTTCCTCTAGTTACTCGTGCGCGCTCTCTTCCATATTGGCATCCTCTCATGCGCGAGACGACCTCTGCTTTCATGCGAGCCTAAATTACAGCGGAATAGAAGTCTGCCCGTACGCAGCTTCCGTATTGTTATGGACCTCTGTCATGATTGCCAAAATGCTTTTGTGTTTAGATTATACCGTTGCACGCATAGCAGTCTAATCAAATATACCAGGCGCACCGCGCAGCGGCTTAATCCGTAGTCCTGGCGCCGCTTCGGCGCTCGGAATATCATTAATCAACAGGCCACATAGCTCAATGTTAGCGACGTCAAAGCCAAGACAAATGCTCTCCCAGAATGCCCCATCGTACATCCGTTCATCATTATTTGTCATTACTCCACTCATTCACGGAGCATGTTTGGCCTGGACGCGTTGGTGCATGGAAACTCTCCACGACGACGCAGACCTACTCCAGGCGGGACGGAAATCCATTGTCACATTTACATTCATGTTGAGTGTCATGTTTACATGGTGCTGAGAGCTTTTTTGCGCATACCTTATGTAGAAGGTGTTGACATCAACGTCGTGAGGCGATTTGAAAGATGCTGTGTTGAGGCTTCCGGCGGAACACGCAGAATGGAAGGTGACCAACTGAAAGCTGCTGTGTGTGTGCACAGAGGGAACATCCTTGGCATATGACGTCTGTTTCCTGGCATCGGAAGTTTCAGCGATGTGACCGATTTATATAGGGCACTTTTGCGGACAGTAATGTGCATACGGGTAACTTGGCTGCTTAGAGAAGCTCGTCAAATGCGCCGCAGCTACCATGAGGTAATTTATATTACCTGAAAACCTACGCAGAGAGCCTTATCGCATATATGTATTAGGGATAAAAAAAATACATTCGCTGTTTTCGGGGCTAGTCGAGTCGCAATAACTTTTGGAGGGGAATTCGAAAGCACGTGTTCTCTCAGGATATACTGTGAAAGTTCGTCAAGCTTCACATCTTTCATAAGAAATAAGGAGCAGAGCTGCCGGGAAGCTAAGAAATCGCTGTAAACATGCGAGAGGGAGGGCACACAAAGGAAAATAAAGTATGTAATTATGAGTTTGTAACCTTACTAAATCAAAATGAAGGAAACTTCCACGAACTCCCATAACTGTTTTTTTTTATCTGTTCATCGGTGATTTATGTCCAATTCGAAGTTCCCTCCCACATTCTGTGAGCTGTAAACAAGTTCATCAAAACAGAATTTCATCACTCGTGTCTTTAAATCATCTCGTAATGGCGCACATCTTGTTGCGTAGCGGAACATTTTAATTATTATCTAGTGGATGCCAACAATTCTCGCCGAAGCTACGTCTTCCAACCCATCGTATAGTCCTGCCCTTTCGGACGCCCCATTTCTGGGGAATTCCTTCTTTATGCGTATGGCGTCGTTGCGTTTCTGGACCACAGAGGCCGACGTATGTTTGCGAGCACGCGGCGGGTATTCATGCCTCCATAATGAATGCGAGGCACACGCGGTCGTCGTTTTCAAGCGTCCGTTTATTTGTTTGCGCCGGTCAGACCTTTCGCGTTTCACGCGGGCCTTTACACTCCTGGTCCGTTATGTTGGCTGACGTGCGTGTACCACGGCACGGTAATCCGCGCTTATTATAACGGATGGCGCGTCCTCTTTCTTTCAGAATCAATACATAAAGTCATCACGTGCCCTTACGCAAACGATGAATTCCTATATCATTGCACGAGCGTCGTGCAGGCAGGCGAACGTACGCAAATCGACGCGATCGTTCTATGAAGATGAACGTGCCGTTGACGACACGTATACGTGTCAATTGAAAAGAATATCCTTGCAGTTATAGGCTGCTATACACTATTCGTTGAGACATTCGAGACCGCCTCGTGTCTTTCACTGAACGTGCAGACAGAGTTCGGCGCGGTCATATTTGCGTATGTTCGCATACAGCTCTGCAGTTGACGCCCAGTATTGTGTCTTAAACCCCTATGTGAACTGATTCGTTGAACCCCCATGTAAACAGAATAGTTTCTGTTTGAGCTCCCCAACGGTGTGACGTTATATATGTAGTATCAACATGTGCGCGATGTTTTCCATCGGGATGCGGACACTGCGACCTCGCGATCGTGAGCTGTGCAACTAGTCTGTGCCGCAACAGACTCATTCTTTCGTTGGCGTTTTTGTTGACTTGTAAATACGTCGCGACCAGGTATACAACGCACGCTGGCTACTTCTTGATGTTTTCTAGCACAAATAGGAAAATTGTATAAACTGTCGCCAGAAAAAGGGAGCTGAGTTGCACCTGAAGTGAACACGGAATACTCTCGTGCAAAAGAATACGCGACTCGCGTTACAATATTTATTTATTTATTTATTTATTTATTTATTTATTTATTTATTTATTTATTTATTTATTTATTTATTTATTTCGTACTGCCAGCTTGTTATACAAGGCATAGGCAGGAGTGGACCAAAAGAAAATGGTGAATCGATCTCTGAAAACAATTCGGAACAATATTTGCGAAACTAAACTAGAATGTGTTCAACAATCCTTACAGCAAACGCAGGAAACAGTGAAATCAGTGAAGCACACATGGTACTACAGGTCAGAAATAATGGCAAAAAAGGGCGGTTGAAGCACAATTGTTTGATCTATGCTTGGAGGCGGTTACACAGCGATCACGTGATAGCCAACCCCCGGAATGCAAAATGGCAAACATGGATCATTTCGAACATGTGCCATGCGATAATCGCTGTGCAGGCGTCCACGCTTCCTTATTTAGCTGAATATTGATTGCATCATCTCACATGCATCGGCCTCTTCAAGGGTTCGAGCCTGTTAAGTCCTGCATTCTGTAATCTTGCTGTCTTTGCACAAGATGGAGCGTTTCTCCTTCCTCCTTCTTTGCTTTTTATTTATTTATTTATTTTATTCCCTTGAGCGCCGCACTGCTGGGTATTGCAACTTCAATAGAAAAAAAAAATTCAATTTTCGCGCAGAAAGCCGTTTCCGCGGGCCTGAAACGTGGATCGAACTACCCGCCGCGTGCGACGTGATTTAATTACGCGATTAACCCAATTAAACCTTCCTCTTACGGCGCGCTTTCGGCGCAGGCGTCTTCGCACGGTTCGATTGGGTGGCGAGAATTCCGTTTTAACCTGGGTGGATGCACAGACAGTATTTGAGGCACGTTCGCACCAGGCGCACGCTTCATTACTGGATCAATAGATGGGTCTATGTAGACATATGTGTGTTTTCGCTATTTTGATCATATTGCTCCGACTTCAGTTTGTTGACGCCCCAAACTAAGTAGCAAGCAGGTAGACGCAGTTGGCGTATGAAAACGGGAGGTTACGGAATTTGTTTATTGATTGCCATACTTTAGTAATTGCTCGAAGCCCGGAAAGCGCTGTGTTAGATCTTGCCAGTTCGTGAAAACGTGGTGAACGTGTAGCATTTTATATGGAGGGAAGTTAGTGCTTTCTGACAGCTTGTAAGTTTTTATGATGTGCTGTTCTATTTGTACAAAAAATTAGGTTCTTTCGTACTTGCAGTTTTGTAAGGATAAGGAAAGGGGGCGTGAAAGCAGGGCGCCTGCGTGTTAACACGCCTGCCAGCTGCAACCACGTTCCGAAGTCCCTTACACGAGTGTAGACAGTTCTCGTGCCTAAGGCCTACAGTTCGTTTGAAACAGGCCGCCGTGAAGGCTTTTAAGCGCGGAGCATCTCTTGCTCGCGGGTATGTCACGCGTCCACCGGCGTCCGCACTCACACTACGCATGCGCGACTCTCCTCTCCCTTCCCTCTCTCCAACAGCTGCTGCAATAAATAAAGCGGGTAGAGAGCGCGCGCTTCGCTTCAGTAGTATCTCCTCCTTCTCCGATGAAAGAAGTTGGTGGTGTTGTGTGATGGAAGCAGCCACACTGCAAACCTGTAAACACCGCCGTTAAATGCACCGTTGAAACTCCCAGCGATGCTCCGCATCACCCCATGGTCCCCTTCGGGGAGATGGTGTAATTTTTAATCTGCGTGACATTGACAGTGCCATGTACGGGCACATTACTGCATACCCTGGTGACGTGCAGAAAGTACGCTTCGTACGCGTGTTTTGCCTACAATGTACGTAGCACCACACACGTCCATACAGTGAACAGAAAAGTAAAGAAAAAGGAAGTGAAAAAATGACGCGACGGCCGAGCAAACTAGGCCTAGCCCCGAAATGCTTACCCCTGCCTGGCCTGATATAGCCCTACAACAATAACAATATAACTGACATCGTCAGTGCCATAGTGCACGGTAGCAAACTGGATATTTACCTTTCCGGTTAACCTCCCTGCCTTCCGCCCATTATCTCTCTCTCTCTCTCTCGTCAGTGCCATCGTTAATGATTTCAATTTCAATTTCAATGTGTAGCATCACGACTGTTTGTCTACGCGTGCTAGTTTGCGGCTGCTCCTGGTTTATTATTTGCTCGCAGCTCTTATTCATCCTGTTATGCAGATACTACTCACTTGTTTCAGTCTTGAGTTTGAGATTTATTGTATTTGGTGCAATATTAGTACATTTACTTTTATCGGTCATCATCATATCTACGTACGTTATCTCATAAGTCGCCTTCCCTGCTATTCGGTGCGTGAGAAAAAGCACTACGTGGATGCTTTTATCACGATTTCACCACTTCCCTGCGAAAAGATCTGCGCCGCACTGCTGCTTCCTGTATCACAGCTCGTAAGTTTATCACACAGTTTGCTATTTTATCCGTTTGTACAGAACGGAGTGCGCCACGGTTTTCCAGGAACTTGCCGGTCCCATTAATTTCAGTGTTTCTGCGTTTTCTGCGTGCCATTGTGCGTAGCTGCAACGCTCGCTCTCTCCGTCTCTCGGTCCCCCCCCCCTCCATTACTATTATTTTTTTATGGCTGTTTGGATGCTCGTTTGGATGATTTCTCAACGTTTAGTCGTCTTGCTTTCACTAAATCCTCATATGTTGTCTCAGTCGAGGCTTTGTAGTTTTACAGTTGGTTTGATTAAGTCTACTGGTTTGCATGTTCAGGTGGTAGTACTTTTAAAGGTGCCAGCAAAGAGAACAGAGAATGGAAAAGAAAGAAGTAATGTGGTTCCTCACCGCGAGTTCCCTCCGCGGTCGATCTTCTGCACGCCCTTGGACCAGGCGACCGTGAGCGGCTGATCTCCCTGGGCGTCGCATACTAGCCGAGCGTTCTCCCCTCGCCGAGCGGTGACCACGCTGTGTTTCTCGGTGAACTTGGCCGGCACTGCAAGTGCGCGCGGCAAGGCGTGGCACGATTAGTCTATGCCAACACGGCCACACATCGTTACAGAGTGTTTTGCGAGATAGTATTGCGTGCAGTGTTTCTCTTACGTTTCTGTTGCTGCTGAAAAGACGAGGAAGGGCACTTAGTGACAGTGAACGTGCAAAGCAAGGAATATCACACGAAGTAAATCCACGTAATGCTAGATAAGGTGCTAATCATTAGAAGTTTAAAAGACGGAAGTATCAGTTACTTTGATGTTTAAGTAATATGTGTTCAGTTAAACACTGTGAGTTGGCTACGATAAATAGGACAGTCATTTACAGCAGACAGACGATGTTCCTCAGCATGCAGTTGTCTCATGGCTTTTTTTTTTTTTTTTTAGTATATGATCGCGGTCAATCCACCAACATTAAGGTGCATTAAATGCCGTTAGAAAGGGCACACAAATCTATACACTAATGCGACTCTGGTATGGTCAGTACTGAAGTGTGGCGCTAGGAGTCCATTGTGAAAAAAAAAAAAAAAAAAAGATAGAAAGCGCGCACGCGGAAGCTTCCTGGAAGGAATCACCTGTTACGAAATCGAAAACTCGATGCCATGCAGTGCTCAGTGAGATTGAGACAGATTCCTCTTGTTGTTTCCTTTATTTCTTCAGGAATGCCGCGTATACCGTGAGTTACATATCGAGCAAGACAATCATGATGTTGCAAGTATGTAACGGCGACGCTTTTATTCGTACTAGCAACAACGCTTGGTACTCAGTGTTGTTGCGGAGACATGAAAAGTGCTTTCCGGCCTTCTTTTGTAGAAGAAAGCACACTTGGGACATCGTAGTGAATCGGCCTTTATTTCTTCCGGGTCTCAATACACAAGCTTCGTATGGATGAGCTGTTGGGAAGAAAAACGATCGCGACTTTGTTATTAGGGCAGTGCAACACATGTTACCTGGAAGGACGGGCCATGACGTTGGCTTGTCGCTGATTTTAAACCACTCCGGTCATTCGACAGGTACCTGTTTCAGGGCTGCTAGTTTGTCGTGGGCAGCCAGTGCGCGGACAAAGCGATGCAAAAGCATGCACATCGAAAGTTTGCCCGCCCGGAGGTGCAACACAATGAAATAAATATGAGAGACACGTTAAAGTGAAAAAGGTGTTGAAATTTATTTGTGAGTTTCAGGTGCTTTCTTTTGCAAGGGTGGAGCACTTGTCTTCCAGATAAGTACGTGAGATATGTTTGAGTTTGACAGTTATGAGGGCGAGTTCCTTGCACCACATGTATCAGCGCGCGCTCACAGTTGCGCTGCGAAACATCGCGTTTGGCTTCCAATTCCTACTTTCCCACACAAGTTCATTCATTCATTCATTCATTCATTCATTCATTCATTCATTCATTCATTCATTCATTCATTCATTCATTCAGCGCCCACAGCGGCACTTCGCCACCGCAATTAGAGAAGGAGGTAACAGCATTGCAAGCGGCAAGGAACGTAGCAAAAAATTGTGATAGTTCACAATTTGATGTGTTCGTTTTTCTCTTCAATATTTCTGTTTTTTTTAAGTTCGTCTAACATGCTAAAAGGAGAAGCCGGTACAAAAAAAAAAAAAGAAAGGAAGAAAAGGGGGGAAAAAAGAAAGAACGGCACCAATCTCTTCTGTAGACCATACCACTGCTGAACGACATAACCCTATAACCAAAACCGTGCCATTCAACCTTATCTTGCCTTTCTAATATGGTCCTGAGATAAGGAATCTGTCAAGCGTTAATTAGAATTCGTGTCAGCAGTTTAACGACAAGTCGCAGACGCGTAGGTACGCAACCACGGTGAGATATAAGCAGGAGCGGCAACCTTTTCGCCACCGCACGGCTTCATTGAACCCCGAGGCTGAACGATGCTTTGGATCTTAAGCTCTGTTGCTTGGCTATCCGTGTTTTTGGGGCTTCCAGCGGGGACGGGTGCCCGATATCTACTTACCGTTGACGGCCACGCGGATCACCTTCCTAAGCGGATTTCCGACGCCGTTGTCCACGAAACAGGCGTACCTTCCCTCGTCTTTCTTGGTCACGTGCGCGAACGAGACGCTGCCGTTGCTGGTCCTGACGGGCACGGGTGTCTCGGAGTCACCGCAGACTACGCTGCGTTTACCTGCGAGCAAGTTCGGTGCGCCGGACTGAGAAGTAGCCCAATGGTAAAAGGGAAGACAAAAGAGCAAGTGGGGGCTCTGCGCACGTAACATTTTCCGAGTGCTCCATTGTGAAGCATTTGGCAAATGAGTTATGCGGAAACCCGCATAGTGGAGTAACGCTTATGAAAGGGAAAATTAGCATCCACCCGTTTTGTAGCACAAGGCTACAAGGAAATCCATACGGATTTCTCAGAAATGAAAGCTTCCTAGTTTCCTTGTAGCCTTGTGCTACAAAACGGGTGGATGCTAATTTTACCTTTCGTGAAACATTTAGTATGACGTTATCTCTTTTTCGTAAAATACGCACTACGCCTGTCCCGAGTTCGTGATAAACACACGGTGCAAGAGTGAAAGGTAACGCTGTAGTTGATAGTAGTTATCAGGAACAATGGGACGTCCCTCTGAACGACACGTCCGTCGTAAAGGGATGTCTCATTACTGTAGAGAAGCTGTAGAGCAAACTGGCACAGTTGATAGCTGTGATCAGGAGTGATGAGACGCCCCTCTTAAAGAGCCTAATGGGAAACTGTGGAGCAAAGCAGCTTCTTACTGAAAAGTCATACGTGGCTTCAGCAGGCTCTGAAGGAGCACGTCCATCTGTCTTTCTGCGTCAGAAAGACAGGAAAGCTACGTAGGAGTTTTCATCCAGGGTTCTCTCGCGCGAATTCACGTAATGTTCAAGCCAATGAAAAGTATAAAAGCCTACAGGTCAAACTGAAGAAAACCGGGGAACGCTTTGTCTGTGCCTTCTTGTCGTTGCGATATCCAGCCATGTGCTCCACCCATCTATGTGTAGAACGACAGTTATCCCCCCCCCCCCTCTCTCCCCCCCTTCATTTTGCCGATCTTGTTTTCTTACGTTCACATTACCGCCTTTCAAGAACTCGCTTCCCTCGAGTTGTTCACCTACGTATATATTGCCTGACGACACCAAGTGCGGGTATAACAAGGTACCTCGATGGACAGGTGTCTGTCTGTACAGCACGCGCGTTGCTGCAAGCAGGTTAGATATGCGTGCCTGTTTCCCTCGACTGGCGGTGTTCTCAAGCATACACCTATACGATGACTGCGGGGCAGGAAGTGCGCTAGCTGAGTTGGGGGGAAGGCGCGAGGTGCGTCTCTCGTTCCGCGACATTGGAGGCGCGCAAGTGATTTCCTGTCCCGCGGCGACGCACCACCACGTCGAGCCCTCCCCACTTTCGCTGCTTTGGCGTGTGGAGGAAGACCACGGCGCGCCCCTGTCGAAAGAAGCCAGGGTCAAGGATGACCAGCAGCTGCACGCTTCAGCCACCGTGCGGAACCGGCCGACTTCCGGCGTCCCTCATCTCCTCCGGCCCCAGACCGCTTGCGCCACATCCCCCCCCCCCCCCCCCCCTTCCCAGACAGCTCCTCCCTTTCTCCTCCGTTCTCATTCGCTTCAATGAAGCCCGTGTTCTTCCCCTTCCGCTTGCATGTTTTCACCTCATCTTCGTGAGAGTGATCATGTCTTTGTCTACTTTTCTAGGCTCTTCGACAACCTCACAGTCCATCGAACTTATTTCAGCACTCTAGGCTCGGACGCCTTCCGTATGGGAACAAGTGGCGTAGTATGGCGATGAAAAGTGCAAGGAGTGGAAGAGCTTCCACATCGTCTCGCCCCAATTGTTGTTCTTGAAGATGAACGTGTCGAGGACCAACTATAACACGAAACACTACCTATTTTGCATGAAGTATTCCGTCTTTTGGATGTTCGTGTCGCACTGCTGACATATTGGGAGCGTTGCGCCTAGATGAGTACAAGAGATTAGTTAATACAGCTCTCCGGCAATACGGGTCGTAGTAAACCAGTAGCCGTGCTTCGCGCTTCTTTCTACGCTTCGTGTAAGGCGCGTTGATCGGAATGCATGAAGATGAGAAATCATTATGTGGCCGGCAGGGCAGACTTGAAGAAGGTCGCCACTGGAGGAGAATACTGCGACAGGACGGGCGCATTGTACTTCACTTCGTGGTCACCGAAAAAAAAAAAAAGAACGATACATAGCACGTGCGGTATCAACGTGCTGCACGTTCTCTAAGGAGGTTAAGTGTACCATTTTTGAAAAATAATTTATTTTTGTTGGCGTACGCTTGTTGCAGAGTTACATCGTTTAAAGAAATTGCTACTATCTTCTTACTCCGTTTTGACACCACGTGAACTTCGCGATGCTAAGAAATTCTTCAGGAAATGCTGCTGTCTTCGGGAATCTCAAATCAGTGCATGCATACACGAGACGACAGAACATCACGTATAAGAGAACAAACAACAATATATTTTGCCTTCTGATTTGTTCAATTCATTCTTCAAAGATTCTGTGTACCGTTTTACGATACGCACGTTTTATATGCTGGCAAATAGGTAAGAAACGAACTGAAAATAATTTTCGTTCACGCTTTCATTTACCTGAGACACACCGGCTCCATGTAACGGTAGGCTTGGGGCGCCCTGTCGCCTTGCACGTGAGCCGAACTTCGGTACCTTCCGCAGCGGCAATGTCTCGGGGTTCCTCAATCCACTGAGACGGCTCTGTCGTGGGCACACGCGCAAAAGAAACAAAGAAAGCGACGGGACCTTGCGGTATGCGAATACGCATTGTGACTGGTGCTTTTCACACACTTTCGCATCACGTGACGAAGTGAAAGTTCATATTTTTGCTTCAGCTCACATTATGATTGTGATTTGCAGTTGGACAACGTGTTTCGTGATGAATGCATGGGGGTCAATACATGCCGCAGTGTGTTGCGAGTAAAAGGAAACGGTATATTGATCGCCAAAATTCTAAAATAAAGGGCATTTAGTGAGACCTGCCGTAGTAGTCTAGCGGCTGAAGCTTGGTGCTGCAATGAAAGAGGACGCAGGTTCGAATCGTGGCTACGGCCGCGGCGGCCGCTACTTGATCGGGTAACTATCCAAAGATGCCCGTGTGCCTATAGGTTTAGATATACTTCAGATATAATTCCAGGTGGTGAAAATTAATCGTGAGTTCCTCATAACGGCGTGAATTGTTATCACATCTTGGTTTTGGTGTGTAAAAGCCCAGAATTTCACTTTTCTTTCCTCCTTATTACTATTATTATTATTATTATTTTTTGTGGGACAATGCCTGAACCTTCTTCTGTTGGCGAAACCAGGTATATAAACTGCAGGCAGACACACCTTGCGCCAAATAATTAATGCAGCAGTAGGCACGAACCGTTTTACATGCATGTAACGCTGAGAGCACTCTCTTAGAAGAATCCACTCCGCTATGTGCGTGCACCCTCCGTCATGGTGAATTCCTTCACTTACGCTTCACTTCCAACGTTGACGTGTATCGGTCCGTACCCGCTGCGTTGCTCACGACGCAGGTGTAATTTCCAGCGCTTTCCGCCGTCACCGGGTCTATGCTGAGCAGTGAGAAATCATCCTGCGAAGATACGCCGTCGCTGACTGAGGCGCCGTCTTTGAGCCATGCGAAATTCAGTGGCCGTGTTCCTCTTTGCACGTTGCACAAGAGCTTCGTGTTCACTCCCGTCACAACGTCGGACGGGAACACCAAAGGCTGAATTACTGGTGCATCTGGAACAAATGAACGCCTGTCAGCAATTACGAAGCAGTGCTGTGGATTTGGACGCGTGGTAACAGAGGCAGGTGTGCCGAACAGTTGAGACATGCTTGGTAGTCACTGAATCAGCCGAAAGCTGAAGGAGTGCACATCTGTAGTGTTTATATGTTTTCATTTGCAAATTCACGTACACAACAATGGTAATAATGGTAAACTCAAGCGCGTGAATACATAACAGACTGTGACGCTTACCCTGATTCGATGTGGCTCCGGTTTGCGCCAAAATCATGAAAGGCAGGAAGAACACCATTGGCATAGCGCTGCACGAAATCCTCGTACGTGGTAGTCGCATCGCTACGGCTTCGCTGATGCGAGTGCTTCACCGCACGGGAAAACGCATGTGCACAGCTGAGGCACGACGCGACACCGCTAGTTAATCCGGCGTTAATCCAAGCTCGGTTCGTGCTTTCCGGCAAGTCGGCGCATGAACGCTGACATGTCTTCTTCGCTTTGCAGTGGTGAAGCCCACCGCACGGACTTTTGGCGCCACATGGTGGGTGTCGGCGTCACTGACGCCGCCGACTGACTGGTGTGTTTGTTGTCTGTGAAGTTATTTTAACTACGAGGGTCCCATTTTGGCACACAAGGCCCGACGTAGCCGGTGTATAAATGGAAAGTGTGGCGCCAGCTGACGGAGTCGTCGGGGGCTCTGGCCGTTGCCTCGACGAAAAAAAGACAGCGGGACGTTTGTTTTCGCCGAATCAACGCTTACCTCTGACGAATACGGAAATTGTTTTGGTAAGTCGCCCTCCGATGTCGTTACTGGCATCGCACGTGTATTTGCCCCGGTGAGCTTCCGTGAGCGGAAATAGGGAAACGACAGGCTGCTTCCACGTTTGCGGCGGGTTTTGTTCTGGAAAGGAAAGATTTGGTGGCATCGGTATGGTTTGGTGTATATTGCCGGATCGTTTCGACATCAAGGGGGAAGGAAAAACTGCTAACCTGTCAACTGCTTCCACGTGATCGTAGGTTCCGGCGACCCGGACGCCAGGCATGTTAGGTTCAGCATTCCTCCGATCGTTCCGAAGGCATCTCCGGGTTCGACAGTCCAAACTGGTGGCACTGCCAAAGACATAAGATGACATATATAGAGTGACGCAGCTCACTCTTTAATGCCCGCACGTCATATGCTGCCTTGAAAGCCAGGGTTTGAGGACGCCCCTTTAGCGCAATGAGTATGAATAAACATTGAAAAAAAAAAAAGGGGGGGGGGGGTTCTATGCACAGTTTCTAGCTAATGCGTTTACCTATTTGTGAACCCAAATAGTTCCGTGAGTAAGGAATAATTTAAGTCTATTCTGGGGGCAACAAAAGTGATTTCTTGGGTACATGGTTTGCGTGTGTGTAGGCGAGAAGGGCGTAGAGAGGGTGCCTAGTCTGCACCGCCAAGGTATCGTATTTAGGAAAGGAAAGAGAAGAGTTAAGTTGGGGAAGAGAGCTGAGAGATATGAAGGAGAAGAGTAAGGGATAGAAAAAGGAGGGGAGCGTAGTTAAGAAAAAATAAGTAAGAAAAATTCTACCGTCATCGGCGACCCCAGACAAAGGAGGGACCAATAGCAGCAGGCTGATTTAGTGATAAAGATAAAAACATATACTAGTTTCTCATTTTCATTCTTGGTGTTGGTTTCCGGACCTACATTGTTGAAATACATATCTGAAGTCCGTCTGCTGATGTGTACAGCCCGGTCACAAATCTCGTGTATATTATTGGTGAATATGGCATTCAGCGGGCATATATAGACTGCAACACCGCACACAACATTTTGCTAAACATACGCACAAATTAAACTTGACGCATGGAATCAGCACTGCTCATTCATCAAGTTTTGGTATGAAACACACTTGCTAACCTGGAACTGGTCCCGATGACGACAGGCCTTTCACCTCGGCTGTACACCCCTTCTTGCCAACTTCGAAACGGGGACGGTTAATTTATATAGCGCTCTCGAGATTCGACGAATTGGTCGCATTTGTGCGAGTGTTTATAAATGGTTGTGTCTGCTTTTTTTTTTTGTCTTTCGTTTTGGTCATGGGGGAATTGCTTATGGAGGGGGGGTGAGCTTTTGCTTGACAGATCTAAGTTTGTATTATCGTTCTGGTGTGACGCTTTGTGCTTTTAATTTTGTTGCAATGTTTGCCTTTTTGTAGTCCTTACCTTTTACCGTGTACTCGTTACTGCACCACTTTTTGTAATGAATGAACACTGTAGTATGATAAATGCAAGCAGAAACAGACTACGAGAAGATAGACGAATATGATAGGAGTCCATAAATCGATGATAATCCTTCCTATGCTGTGAAAACGGCACCTTGAGGAACTGCAGTGCTGTATTTTCTAATAATTCAAAAGTTCCATTAGCTTGTTAGAGCCAGAACGTCATGTTTAGTGCTAGAACACTTACTGGATTGCAGTTTACTTACTTTCTACTTTGAGCTGCACTGTGTGCGAGTCGCTGCCGTAGACGTTCGCAGCCCTACAGGTGTAATTCCCCTGCGAATGCAGCGATGCCGAGGGGATAGCGATAACAGACATGATGTTGCTTCCGTAGCTGATATCCTTTGAGAGATTCGTGACGTCACTGCCGTCCTTGTGCCACGAGAAAGTCACCGGTGGAGTTCCTGACGCAAGGTTGCAAGTAGCGCTCACTTTGTCTCCGGCTTTCACACGTGCCGGTAGTTGGAACGGCTGTATCTTCGGGGCATCTGCAAATGAGCTGCAGTTTAGAACGCCGCTACAACACACGCCCTTCATTATCTGCACGTAACAGTAATTCGCAAGGACACATTCTTGATGACAGTTCTGAGCTGTGAAACCAAGACAAACTACTTGCTGCTAAGTTATGGGAATATGGTGTAATATACCACAAATTCGAATTTAAAGCAGACCGAAGTGTTGTTTTTTTTTTGTTTTTTATAAAAGGGAATTCCCGTCTCGCCTTCGCTTCAAATCAGTTTCCGAAGCAGGTGGAGGGAAGACGTACAGCGCTTTCTCCAAATGCAGACGTGTTCCCGTTAATCAATGATGTCTTTGCCACAACGCCAAGGTATGACATGCCGTAAGAAGGCATAAGTGTGTCGATTCCTTGTGAGAGATCTGCTTATAGAAACACTGAAGATAATGCTTGAGTATTCGTTAAGAAGTTCGCAAAGGGGCACTTGCCTTCTTTTCTAGCGGTGGTCGTCGATGCCAGGGCGATCCAGAGGCCTAGCAGGCGCACTTGGAGGAACATCGTTGCGGTCGACGGGACGTGCTCACGCGCTCTGCGTAGCCGGGATCATCGCGCAACCGTGCAGTCCGTCACGGGAAGACCCGGTTTCCATGCTTGCGCGAGTAGCAGCATCGCAGACGGAGGCCGCAAAAACAAAAGCCCTACACGACACAAGAAGGAAGGGCCTTACTCCTCCCGTGTCGCCACCCGTTCGCCATGCGCGCATCTCGGCGTTACGCGAGAACCCTGGGAGCGTTTTCGCGGTGACGGTCCCAGAGCTCGTAAGCGACACAGGATCGTGGCGCCGCGTCGCGGAAGGACGCCTAAGTTCGCCTACAATCTGTAACAAGTGTTTGCAGGTGGGTACATCGAAAATGGCCAAATTTGGAGCTTTGAGCCATGGGAAAGCTCCTCAAAGCGCGATGACGTCTTTGTCCTTGTTGTACACGGCAATATGTGGCGGCCCTTCTAAGATCTGAATGCCGGCTTACTCTTTACGAGCAAAGACACCGTTTTCGTCAGGGCAGCGCCGATTCCGTTGGATGCCTGGCAAGAGTATTTGCCGCTGTCTTCGCGCGTGGCGTTCCGGATGACGAGCGTTCCGTTTTGCAGTACTTCGGCTCTGTTTTCTGAAGGCCTCTTCAGTTCTGTGCCTGCAGGTATACGGAGATTGCAGTCATTACTAGTGAGGTAGTTAATACGACGTGCTTACCCGCACCCATTAGCCTTAAGCATTATGCCCAATCCTAGAGCGTGTTTTTACTGCGATTGCACAAGACTACCCGAGAGAAACCGACGTGCTTGCAAAGACGGTGAGGTTGTGTCGTAGCAGTGCTGGAAATAATGACGTAAAATGTAATGCTATCGTTGCATTCTCTGGCTAAATGGACCTTTCGTGTTGCTGCTTCCCTTAGCCAGTAACTCTGCTTTACTGCTACTTCAACGACGATGAATTCACTTTCTTGTTCCAGCAAACTGTGTCTGTGTCGATGGTATCAGAATGAGCAGTATCTGGGTCGTAAGCCAACTCGCATTATAACGAGGAAACTTGTATAAGAGATTACAACATCGAAATGTAACGGGGTCTTCCTAAGTGGACGCACGTTTACAAAGAAGTTTATGGCTAAAAGGTTATGTAATCGAAATTTACAAGGTCTGCGAGGTGAACCACAAGCTTACACAAATGTTTATCGCTGCTCCGATGCTGTGATTTCACTTTCTGTCGTTATTTCGGTCAGTGGTAATTTGAGACGCTGAATTGGCAGTTGAACTGAGTCACTGATTCGAAGCTAGGTTTAAAAAGCATCCGCCAACGTTGACAGTTCGACAACAGTACAGCAATACAGCTGAATGTAATATTCTTTAACGGCGGATATATATATATATATATATATATATATATATATATATATATATATATATATATATATATATATATATATAGGCCTGTATATGCAAAAATAGCTTGGGTTGCCGCTAGTTTATAACAGAATTGACGATGCGCCTCTTAGAGAACGACGGTTTATTAAGTCAACGTTTCGGTCGGAGCCCGACCTTTTTCAAGACTTCATGTGTCTTGAAAAAGGTCGGGCTCCGACCGAAACGTTGACTTAAAGGGACCCTGAAACGGTTTTGACGATTTTGTGCAAACATGGTGATCCGGTAGAGCGGGTCACTAGGACCATTACAGGACAGATTTTAGCGCTGTGCGTAAAGTGTGTAATTTACAATAAGGTTTTGAACACGCGTATCGCAAAAGGTCGCAGCGGCTCGCCAAAAAGCGTTTTCAAACGCCCCCGCCATCGAGCGATCGAATGGGAGGTCGCTGATTGGCCCCGACCCAAGTGACGTGCGCGTAATTTTCAAAACCTAGCTGCGAACAACGTGCTTCTGAAACGTACTACTTCGTTTCAGCCAACGGTATCATCGCGGCATCTGGCGGCGTCACACGAGTCGCCGGCGCTCTATTACAGAGGGCTAGCACTGCCGAGGCGGGCGACCTCAGTGAGGATATCGGGGCGCTATGTCACTACGGGAGGCTCGGCAGAGCGGCTGACGCGGGAGGCGCTGTCGTCGCTAGCGCGCACTCCGCAGCAGATCGAGTTGAGGAGGAACAGCAGTGGTAAGGAGGAAGGCGACAGAAATAAGCCCATAGCTGCCTTAGCGCATTGTGCTTCGCTTTATTTATGGTGTGAATTATTTCGCAATTGTGTTGCCTAATCAGTGACGCAATGTCAAAAAAACGTTTCAGGGACCCTTTAATAAACCGTCGTTCTCTAAGAGGCGCATCGTCAATTCTGTTATAAACTAGCGGCAACCCAAGCTATTTTTGCATATACAGTCCTATATATATATATATATATATATATATATATATATATATATATATATATATATATATATAATTTGAAAAAGGCAGGCCTCCAGCCGAAACGTCAGCATAAATCCTACGTTTGTCACTGTGACTTTCTGATAGTCATATATATATATATATATATATATATATATATATATATATATATATATATACACTATCAAAGTCACAGTGACAAGCATAGGATTTATGCTGACGTTTCGGCCTGAGGCCAGCCTTCTTCAAATATATATATATATATATATATATATATATATATATATATATATATATATATATATATATATAGTGCTCATATGCACGCTGTACACGTACCTTCTTTCAACCACCTGACGTCAGGTGACGGGTATCCCACAGCTTTGCACTGTAGTTCCACAGTTTCTCCTCGTTTGAGGACCAAATCCTGAGGTTCCACTTCCCATTTAGGAGGCGCTTTTGGAAAGGCAGGAAAACAACACACTTAGCTCGCCCTTAATTCTTCCCTTGACTGTTTCCAACATGAGAAGCTCTATGAAATTTTTACGAAACAAATGGGGTCATTGTCACTATTTGCTGGTAAGACTGATTTGATCCAATGAGATACAGGCGCGTACATGCAGATCAGTAGCCGCGTAACAACAACAACAACAACAACAACAACAACAACAACAACAACAACAACAACAACAACAACAACAACAACAACAATAATAATAATAATAATAATAATAATAATAATAATAATAATAATTGTCGAGGTGGGGGGAGGCACTCTAGGGAGAAGAAAGACATATTGGGCAGTGAAAGTGATTTAGTGATTCGAGTGCCTGATATCCGGCGGTCATGTTATACCTAGCACCTTAATAAAAGGGACTTGCTGGAGGACATATTACATAGCTTTCGTTCATAGCGACGTCGCGTCGGAGATTGGTCCGCACGTGTCTATGCACAGCAGCTGGAGGTTCTGGCGAGATTTTCGCCTGTTATCGGCCTCTCATCACTGTGACAGAGCCGTCTAAGCGACAAATCATTGCAGCCACCATACTGACTCCACTAAAAAGAAATACTTTTTTTTGAAAGGGGGGGGGGGGGGGTGGTTCATCTTCAGCTGCATATCTGCATACTTCGTAGTGCAGGTTTGCACGCATAATGGTTACAGAGTACCTAGGACCACAAAATTTAAAGCAAGAGTGTACGGGGCCCTTTTAGGGAAAACCACTGGTACGAAATTACATTAGCCTACTCCTTCGTATGTAGATGACCTTTGTTTCGTTTTAACTGCACGATAGTAATTATTCCTTTTTCTCACAGCGACGAGTGGACGTTGCATGGACGGAATAAGGATACATTATCGTGAACTGGAATTTTGGTACTTACGTATTATTCTTTAATAATCGTTTGCTAGTGCTGAAGCTACGTTGTACCTGACAGCACGAAATATTCTTTTGTGTCTAATACGCCCTACGAAGCCATGCGAGCTTTTCTACGGAGAGACGAGCGCGCAAAACAAATTATGTGAAGCAACACCCTTTAATGCGTTTTTTGACTAACATGACGCTGTGTGCGATGAAAACACCCAGGAAATACGGAAATGAACGCATTGTAAATTATGTACTTTGCAAAATGATGAGATGGAATTATATCAAGGTTGAGGTGTCATGGTGCGGATACTGATAATGAAACTGTGTTCAAAGGTCGAGGAAGATGCCTATCAAATGCACGAAGAGTTCTAAAAAGACGATGTTTCGGCTCCCACGCGGAGGCCTTGTTCACAATGGAAGCAATGGCAGGAGTGTCGGAAATTTAGTTGTTCCTAATTACCGCTTCTTACTTCTCCGCGATTTCACATCTTTCTACTCCCCTTCCCATTCCCCCAGTGTAGGGTAGCCAACCGGACGCCTTTCTGGTTAACCTCCCTGCATTTCTGTTTTCCCCTTCCTTCCTCCCTCCTCCGCGATTTCAATTTTTGAGAGCGGGAGCATTGCTTTCATTAATCTACCGGCGTATTGACACCGTCTGTATAATTACACAGATAAACATACGCGACTTCGATATAAGCGAAATGGTCAGAGCATTCGCGCAGGCCCATAAGATTTTTTGGGAGGAAGTTAAGAACCGCGCAGCGGGCGATGGAACGAAAAATGATAGGCGTTACATTAAGAGATAGAAAGACAGCCGAGTGGGTCAGAGAACTGACGGGAGTCGCCGACATAATAACCGACGTTAGGAAGAAAAAATGGACATGGATAGGCCACGTGTTGAGAAGGCTAGATAACCGATGGACAGTTAGAACGACGGAATGTATACCAAGAGAGGGCAAGCGTAGCCGCAGACGACAGAGAGTAAGATCGGGGACGAAATCAAGAAATTCGCAGGCGTCTAATGGAATCAGCTCGCGCAGGACAGGCAAGAATGGAGAGGATTGGGAGAGGCCTTCGTCTTGTAGTGGACATAAGATGGGCTGATGATGATGATGATATTTTTGGTTACTGCACTACTTAAAATACAGTAAGAGCATGTACTGCCGACTTGTCTTGTCGTAGCACATTCACTTTGTGAATTATTGTCCTTTGTTCAATTCGTCAGCATTCACTGATCTCTTTACTAACGCGGGCCCACCGATTTCGCCAGACAAGGGAAGAAAAAAGCGTTCTCCTTACCATTGACCAGCAGCACCGATGTGTAGCGGTCGTATCCGTATTTGTTCCGAGCGACACAGGTGTAGTTGCCCGAATCCGCCACTTTAACCGGCTCGATGGAGAGCACCACAATCGTTTCGTGCTTGATCAGTTTGACAGCACCGCTGCCGACCACTTCGTGGCCGTCTTTGAGCCACTGAAGCTGCACGGGCTTGGAGCCTTGTGTTACGGTGCACGTCACTGCTGTGCTCTGTCCTTCGGAAAGCGACTTGGTGAACAAGAAAGGATTCACCTTCGGAGGCTCTGTAAATAAATGCAAACAGTTTGTACAGCATTGAGAGCAAGCTCCTCTAAACCTCGACTGTCGATGAAGTGACGGTAGAGCGCTTACCTGATGTCGCTGATGCAAACAAAGAAGCCGTCACGATCAACCACTGCGCGCATGTTGCTGGACACCTGTGTAGTGCGGTACTTTTGGAACGGTTCATAATCTAGAGCACGAAGTTTACACCGGCTCGATGCTTACTGGAGACTCTGTTCTCCATAGACGTTGTCTTAACTGGCCGAATGGCGGACACGGCGTAAGCTTCGCTTCTGGTGATGGTTGGGATGGGGCTAGAGGATGCGCGCTGTACGGGGAAGCTGCGCCACATGTCGGTAGTACAGCGGACTACACTGTAAATCGTGTGTCGTTTTAGCGCATCTGTATGGTTGGTGCGGTTGTGTGCTTTCACGCATAGATGACGCCACTTCCCGCTTGTTTAAAGGAAGTGAAGTTGGCGCCAGTTGTGAACGTTCCTGCTGCCTCTGAAAGTGTCGTAATCATGTGACTGTGTACTTGAGAAGTGACGGCGACCTCATGCTTTTCGATAGTTTCAGAATGGGACAGTGTACCGCTTATGGTGACTCGGATGGACTTCTCTATTGCCGAGCCTACGCCGTTCTCGGCTTTGCACGAATAAGTGCCGGCTTCGGACACGCGGACGTTGTGGATGAAGAGCTGGCCATTCTCCGTTGGCAGGATAGTTGAACCGCCATCTGGAAGGATGGTGCGAGTCAAAATGAGATGGCGCGTGTTGTTTTCCTGCTAAACTTAGTCGATGTTGAATTCGCATACCTTTGGTTCTGGTCCACGTTATTTTTGGAGGCGGCGATCCACTGGCCGTGCAGTGAACGGAGACGTTCGATCCACTTACGGCGGACACGCCTTGAGGTTCACTTCTCCACACGGGCGGAGCTGTGACGGGCATTAAGATGACTTATTAGTAATGAGTATGACTCTCGCTCTTGGTAAGCGAATGTGCAAACGACGAGACTAGCTGTCAGTGTTCGTGTGTACTCGGTGGTGAGTATTTTCCGAAAGGGCATGTTTGTGTGTGTGCGGGGGGAGGGAGGGATTTGCGGCGTTGTATAATCGGTACATGGATTACTGACATGAATTGTTATCGTCGTCAGCAAAGATCTGCCCTCCTTTTGACAAATAATTATCCCTTGTGCTAAAGGGCGAATTTCACTGGCAGTCACTCGCGAGGTGCCATGAACTTAGGGGCGCATGGAAATGATTGTCTGTAAATCTGCTTTGGCAGATTCTGTTGCGGGATGGCAAAAAATAATAATAAAAGAAAGAAAGAGATGCTGTACGAAATTGGAATGTTGTGGACAAAGAGTATTACGTTGTGCATGTAAAGATCAGGGTGGTACAAACCTATACTCGGTGACTGACTTGCGTCATTATCAAACCGGCCATGTGCTTGCAGAAAAAAACAAGCTAGGAGGTGCGGTCGCATGATCCTGCTGCCTCGGCAAGCCAACCTTATCTGACGCCTTGTGTGCACTGGCTCTTGGGTAAGACCAGACCTACGTGGTTGTTGGTCTTCTCAAGGTTTGACCTTTAGTGGCGCTTGACCATACTGTGCATCAATCTACCGCTTGCCTATCGCGTGACCACAGTCCTTTTCCCTTGTTTCTTCCCTTTGGCGCTTCTGGAGCGAGATGGCTTGAATAAATTCATTTACGAATGCACTCACGACTTCTACTACGCACATGAAAATACACAGCGAAACGTGTGTTTGGACCACTTACCTTCGACTATTAATTCCGCCGTGTGCTCATCGGCCCCCACCACGTTGGAGGCCCGGCAGGTGTAATTTCCGCGACTGGACGTTTCCGTGCGTTGTATGACGAGCAGGGAGACGAGCTTCGTCTCCTGTATGGACAGGCCGTCCGTTTCTCTTAGGCGAGCGCCGTTTTTCGACCACGTGAACGTGACGGGCGCTGCATTCGTCACTATCGTGCACGTAGCTGTCGCTCGGTCGCCTATGCGCACTTTGGTATTGAAAGAAAAGGGCTGTATCTTCGGGGCATCTGTCAATATAAGGAGAAGAGGAAGCGAGTGTTAATTCGATGGTGGTGTTCCTGATTTCGACCTATGTCAAATGAGTGTAATCACTTATGAACTGATTGGCAAAATACTAAACATGGTATATGTTTTGGTCAGCTCGCAACTGCCATGCATCGATGGGATAATAATCAGGCACCAGCACTCACCGAGACTTGCGACGAGGTTTAGACGGAGTAGGACGCCACCGAAGAAAAGGATGGTGTATCCCGCTTCCATGGTTGTGCTTGCGCTGCTGCGGCTAGTATTTGATCTACGTGCAAACACGCGAACCTTCAAAGCAAGCCCGTCGTGCGCGACATGGAAGTCCGGTTTTCATTACTTGTCTTCCCGTGACATCGCATCTCCATCGCGCTCATTCTCTACGAGTCGCGTTACATGGCCGATGGCGACGCTGCGATCGCTCTTGTTTGCGACGCTTTCGCAGACAACTGGCGCCCCGTTTTGTCAATCAGGTGAACTAGAAGTTGTGATGACACGCGAGGGATTATTTTGAAACTCACACCCCTGAGTAAAATTGTGGTGCGGTATTAGAACCGTAGAAGTTTCTCTTGTGGTCATTTCAGCTGGAAGGAATAATCGCAGCTAGATATAGCAACGGTGGTGTTGGGTTATGCTGGGGAACGGTACATGGTGAGATATAGTCACTTGGGAGCTGCGGTATTATGTGCTAATCATATGCTCCGTGAGCTACCACTTTCTTTTTTGGAAGTGCTGGAATCAATTGAACCGATGACTTCAAGCCGTCGCGGAATACGGCTTCAAAGTCACTTCGTCTACCAAGTGTGGCGTAAGAAATATTTCGAGGCTCTTACGCTTGACTTTAACGAACACGATTTTCTTTAGCGCCGTGCCAATGCTGTTATCCGCTTCGCAGATGTATTTTCCTTCAGCGTCCTTCGCAGTTTTCGGTACTACCAGTGCTGCCGAGCCGCTTGCGGTGGCTATCGATGTCTTGCTTGCGTCCTTTCCAGGTTCTGTAGTGGAAGAAATTAGTTTAGCTTATGCATATATGAAAGCGTTGCAAACTTGTTTTTGATTAGTAGTGCCCTACCTATTCTTCGCCAGGACACATTAGGAACCGGAAAGCCAGATGCTGCGCATTCTATTCGAAGCGCTTGTCCAGCAGTGACTGACGCGTCTTTCGGTTCTGCTATCCACTGCGGAATGGCTGTAAGGAAAGGAAAAAAAAATAATAAGGGATTCATCATCGCGAACCTATGCAAGTGTACGCAAGCGAAACAAGGCCTACATACAAGCGAAAAGTATTCAATCACTGCATTCTCCCAGTACTAACGTACGGTGCAGAAACGTGGAGGATAACGAAAAAACTAGAGATGAAACTAAGGAGCGCGCGACGTGCAATGGAAAGAGAAATGATAGGGGTAACGCTAAGAGATAAAAAACGAGCAGAATGGATCAGAGAACAGACAGGAGTAGCCGATATTATTATATCAATTAAAAGAAAGAAGTGGACCTGGGCAGGACATGTCATGAGGAGGAAAGATAACAGATGGAGTGTGAGAGCGACGGAATGGATACCAAGAGAGGGAAAACACAACAGAGGCAGGCAGAAGGTTAGATGGAACGATGAAATTAAAAAGTTTTCGGGTATAAAGTGGAACCAACTCGCTCAGGATAGGGTGGATTGGAAATCGTTGGGGGAGGCCTTCGTCCTGCAGTGGACCTAAACAGGCTGATGATGATGATGATGATGATGATGATAGTGAAACCACGTGCTAGCTAATGCACGGGGTACTTCCATATAGTAACATTTATCTATATTACCTAATCTTCGGGTTCTGCAAAGCTGTGTTAGTTTGTTCGACATGTCTTCTGGTGATAAAACAGCGTAGCAAGCGAAGAAAAACGACAGTTTCTTAAACTTTCTTGTTCAGTTCCATTAGGCATGCGAGATGTACACGCAGTAATTGCAGTTTTGTTTCGCGTACATGTTGAAGCTCAGGCTGTTTGATGGAGGTCCATTTAGAATTTTGTTACGGGGCATACATTATCAGCAAAAAAGGAGGGTCAGAAGAGAAGAGCTCTGTGCCCTTTTGAGTCTGCCTATCCTTTGTGTGTGTGTGTGTGTGTGTGTGCGTGTGTGTGTGTGTGTGTGTGTGTGTCCGGTAGCGTACGCGCGGTTGGAACCTTATAAATTATTGTTGTACGTGTTATTACGCATCCCTTGTCTATGTCCTTGTTTGCTGCGCTGTTTTAGCGTATACAATTTCAGTATTTCTGAGAGAACTTCTGTTGCGCTTCGACTTTTGCTTCCTGTGATTTCGCATACAGCTTTCTTGTTTTTTATTTTATTCTTTGAGCACGACTGATGCAATACGTAGGACAGTAAAACAAAAATATGAATTGTGATTTATGGCTCATAGGCCTCGTTGCATTGCTAGATCATTTATAGCATATATCTCTTCGTGGCAATAGGCGGGGCTGTCAGCGTACTTTAGAAGTTCGGATGTTCTGGTTCATGATTAGGTCATCATCATTATTATTTCTTGCGCTCCCCAGGTGAACACGAGGCTTGTGATTCAGAGCGAGCGCTACAATTACGGCTTGACTATCACTGATTGTACTTTAAGCACTCGCATTGTGTTTTGATTGAATGTTCGCTGTTCAAGTAGTAATTAGGTATAAGCATGCCTTGCACCGCAACCGAGAAAGTGATGCGACGTCTTTGTGGGCGTCTTGCTGGCTCTACAGATATGCTTCCGTAGTTGACATATGCAGAGCCTTGAAAAGCGCTAGCAAGAGACACGACTCACCTTCGACGACTAACGTCGCAGAGTTGGCATCGGTGCCGTAATTGTTCTCCGCCGTGCAGGTGTAGTTGCCGGCGCTTTGTAGGGTGGCGGGCTCGACGGTGAGCACAGACACCTTCTTGTCGTTCTTCACTTTCACGTTAGGCGCGGCACCACCTATCTCGACGTTCTCCTTAAACCACCTGAACTTCACGTCGTGGTCGCCGGCCACCAAAGCACACAACGCGCTGGCACTTTCGCCGACCCGAATCCGGCTACGTGGGAACACTAGAGGCTGTAGCTTCGGCTTCTCTGCAAACAGAGCACAAAAGTTACGGAAATGAGAAACTCGCCGTTTACATCGATGGTCTGTGCTTGCCATCTACCGCCTCTATAAGCGAATATTGAGAACCAAAAGATGCTCGCACACCAAGAAGCTTACCTGCTGCGCTGCTGTACAAAACCGTGGTGGCCAGGACCACCAAAGCATGTAGGCCGTGATGTTCGTAGAGCTGTGGCACCATTTGGGGATGGTAGGTCTATGCTTCTGTCTCGCGTTGTAGCGCGGCTACGAGTTGTGCTCTGCGTCGGCTATGGTGGCAAGGAGGCTATGGCGTCGCGACAGGGCGGCATGTACACGGTCGCTTATGTGTACTGATGTACGTCTGTCATGGGTGCCTAGCGCCACACATCGCAAAAGCCGAGAACTACGGTCCCGGACGCGTAAAGAGTGGGCTCGATTCAAAAAGGTTAATTTTCTGCCTCGTTTCCGTAAGCAGCGTTTTCCTATCTGCTTCCTACGTTACGTACATTTAACTTCCAAGCGCACTGTTCTTGATAATGGAGTTCCTATGCCGTTGTCTGCGACGCACTTGTAGGTGCCCTGGTGTTCCTTCTTTGCGGCGACAATCTTCAAGGTGCCCTCCTCGTGTTCCATTTGAACATCAGCTGCGTCTGTTCCTGAAAATAATGAGCAAGGTAATTTACGTATTCCTTCCTTTAATAAATGGCGTTTGCGTAATAAGCTTCTGTTGCTGAGCGTTATGTAGGAGTATAAAACATCTATATCCGGTAGTTTGCAGCTTGTGAAATTATCATATGTTTACAGCCTTTTCATTTCAAGGTGTCGACGTCGTGCTGTGTTCTTGTACGTGGCTTCGAGAAAGTTGTAATTTTTAAGTGGCCGTTATGTTTTAGGGAAGTCAGCTCTGGTTCGCTGGCATGCCCTCGGCTCCCTCGATTTGAGCAAACAATAGTTCTTTGCGCATCTTGATTTGTCGAAGTAGTTGTAACACTTGTGTCGTGCAGGTACATTCCAGGCGAAATTAAAATGAAACTACCTGTTTTGAACCATCGTATGGCCGGGCTCGGAAATCCATGTGCTTTGCAGGTAAAGCTACCGGTTTCTCCTGCAGTGAGTTCTTTGTCACTGGGTGCCTCCGTCCAGGAAGGTGGCGCTGGAAAAAAAAAAAAAAAGCACGCTTGGAATTAAATGTACGAGCATTCCTAATGTCTTGTATTGTATTGTAGCTGCTTATATAGAATAGCTCATTAACAGCAGGTGACTATGAGCTTACCGTGCACGGCGAGAAAAGCTGTAAACGACGCAGATCCCACACTGTTTCTCACAGAGCAAGTGTAGTTTCCGCTGTGTTTCGCTTCCAAAGACCCGAAATTGAGGTTCGAGAACTCCGCGTTGCTCGTCACCTTGACGTTGTCGTTAGTGCTCAACGTGGACCCGTCCTTGAACCACGAAAATGTGAGTGGTTTGTCTCCTGCTGTCACGATGCATATTGTCCCGCTCCTTTCTCCCACGTTCAGCGTCGCAGGGAAGGAGAAAGGCTGGATCTTGGGCGCTGTTCCGCAAGATAGGTGATTGGGCATTAGAAGAAGTACAAATACATAAGTTACGCGTCGAACGACTCGATCAGCACACTCTGAAGATTAGGTTCTGAAAAGGCGCACAGTGTGGCAGTAAACTGTAGCGGGTAAAAATGCAAGCGACATCTATCATTGACTTGTATAACGTTGATGTTGCGCGGATAGTTGAGCAACAGCTAACGTAATTACATCAACGATAGAAAAGCTATTATCAAGTTAAAATAGATTGTAGACATAACAATAAAAGTGTTCGTGTACGTATGAGAGGTTTCCCTTTTGTATAGAAGAGAAATTGGGTGAGCTCTTACCTTTCACATTTGATGCTGTAGAGCCAGCCGAAGCGGCGCACACAATGATCACGAGCCGTATATCCAGCAGCACCATCGTACTTCAAAGCCACTGATACCAATGCATTACACTCAACATCCTGTTAACGGTGACCGCAAACGGGAAGTCCGGTCGCGTTAGCCGACGTGAGGCTTGACGCGCCTACGCGAGGAATGGCGTGTGTGTTGTACCTTGTTCCCTGCGCTTACAGCAGAGATGTCGACGGGCGGGCACATCGCGCCACGTTTCGGTGCCAGCGCGTACTATGATGACGACCGTGCCGAAAACGAAACCGCTTCTCTGCGCTTTGTAGCGTTCACTGCTGCGACTCAAACGGCAGGGAACGTACTCGACCATTACATACGTTTGATTTTGACTGTAATCGTTTTCGACAGGTCACGTCCGACTCCGTTCGAAACGCGGCAGGTGTAGCGTCCTTGGTGATGCTTGCCCACGTTGCGGATGAGGATGCTGGACGAGCCGTGGCCGTCCTGTTGTTCGCTTGTGACTGGTGTGTCGCCGCCTGTACAGAAACAACCATTGCGTTATCGTAGCCGCCCATTAGGAAAAAAAAAAAAAAAGCTAAGGAAACAAGAAGGAACTATTATAGACATGCTAGAACAATATAAGTTTTACCTGGTTTGTACCAGGTTACCGTGGGCACTGGAAAGCCGTCTGCCGAACAGCCAATGGTGACGTTAGTTTCCGCGGTCGCCATGACATCTTGCGGCTCCGTCAGCCATCTTGGCGGAGCTGCGTATGAGTGCACATTCTTTGAAAACTGATCTCGCCACACTGCGTTCGGTTTTATACATCTACCGCGTGGAACTTCGCGTTTTTTTACTGGTAGCTCAGACTGTTCGGTTTGATGCGTCTACCGCATGCTACTTTGCGCCCATTTCCTGGTAGCTCGGAGCATGGGTAACTGCTGAATGTCGCACTCGAAAAAAGTCGCCGAGAGATCTTCGGTGAGGCAGTTATGATTCCAGATACTCGGAAGAATCTATAAATAGCAGCATTCGATATTTATTTCCTGTGAAGTTAATCCATAACGGCGTGTCACTGTGACCTAACTTCATAGGTTCGTACGTAAGTGCGTGAAATGACCTGCGCTGGAAGTTTAATGTTGTAACAGCGTTATTTGGAATGTACACAGTTCTGAGGGGAATTCTCAACACTGATATGTTTTCCTTCGATTATTGCCGCAGTCCCGAACATGAAACAACTCGCCCAAGTTTATAGGACGTGGCCTACACTACACGCATGCAGTCACTAGTTATTCTGCCTCTGTCTCTTAAAGATAGAGTAAGTTCCAATAATTCGTGCAGCCAACAGCCTATAAACGTCGCGTTTAGTTGAAGCGGAGGACTTTGTATAAGCGAAAGCCGTGAAGAACTACAAGTGGCTTATTACCGTGAACCACCAGTGGAGCCGTGTAGGACGTGTATCCAGCCTTGTTGGTCACCGAGCAGGTGTAATTCCCGGCGCTTTTCAGTGTAAGCAAGTCGATGTGTAGCGTAGAAGACTCGGCATTGTCTACGATGCGGACGTTTCTCGAGCCACTGGCCAACGCCGAACCGTCCTTGAGCCAGGCGAATTGCAGCGGCTTTTCTCCCACCGATATAGTGCATATGACGCTTATGCGTTGCTGCACTTCGAGGTTCTTCGGGAATTGAAAAGGCGGTATGGATGGGGGCACTGCATGGTATACGGAATATCGCATTATGATTCAATAGACTGCAGTAGCTTTTGCATTCACGACGTCCTCATATTTCAAGTCAGAAGGAAGGAAAGAACACTCACCTGCCGCCTGCAAATGTTCCCAAAGCGTGGTGAAAAGCAGAAAAGTCCACAGTAACGCTGTTTTCTCAAGCTCCGCGAGTAGATGCATCGAGAAAAATGCGAGCTCGCCGAAGCGCACAACAGAGACTGCAGTCACTTAGGAAGTGGTCCCGTCGCCTCACTGTGGCTGACATTAGCGCTATGGCGTCAGCATTACGCTGGCTTTGTAGGAACGCCTCTCACAAGGGACCCCTGGCGCCACATGACGGAATGGCGTCGTACTGCTGTGTTGAGTCGGTTGCATGCGCGAAATCGGAACTCAATTACGCGGGAACGAACGGTATGAAGATGTAAGATGCGTGAAGCAGATTACTTTTCACGAAGAGTGTCACTGTTTTACGAAGAGGCTCGCCGATCCCGTTAGAAATCTCGCACGTGTATGATCCCTGGTGCTCCTTGGTGGCTGACGGTATCGTCAAGTTGCCTGCGGTTCCGTCAATACTTCTTCCGGCTCCTGCAGTGAGATGGTACACATTTAAATGTCTGCTGGTCCTTGTAGGCGGAGAGAAAAGGTAGCCGTCGCAAGAATTCGAGTTTACCTTTAACGCTCCATGTGACCGTTGGAGACGGATAACCAGTTCCTTGACACAGTATACTGACTTGCTGACCAGCGCTGACGGTTGCATCTTGAGGCTCTGTTTTCCAGAGCGGTGGAGCTTCGCAATGGAAAACAAGCAAAACAGGAAATGTGCGATAAGTTAACAAGGTGGAAGTATGCAAGCGCAGTTTCCTTTTTTTTTCTTTTTTCTCTTTACGTCAGTTCTCTTTTAAAAATTTTTAGTACCATAGGGTCTATGCACGAAAATCTTTCATTTTAACAATAACCGTCTTTTTTCCTAGCGATAAGCGAGTTCTGGTCTTGCATGAAATTATACGAAGGTGGCCAAAGACATTCGATATATCCATCGGGCGTCCGCTGTCTCTGGCCACACTATCATGTTCCAGGCAATTCCCCGGACACTGTGGCATATGCGGAAATAAGAAAGCGGATATAGCTGCACATAGATATACACTTCAGGAATATCCAGCGAATATATTTCACCTAATCAAACGCATTAGAAATGGAAAAAAAGAGAGAAATAAGGAAAATGCCCACGTGGTAAGGAAAAAGACGATCGAATCTTTCATCTCAGGATCATTTTCTGCGTCCGACTGACCCTGACTCAGAAACAAGGCTTCCACATCACTTTCCTCGTCGCCTTTAGGCACTCTATCTTTGGTTTCGCCTCAGCGCCGTGTTCATCAGTAGCTACATGTACCGTCTTGGTTTGGCTACCAGCCCATATTGTGATAACTGTAATGTGTTAAAAACAGTCGAACACATTTTGTTGGAATGCTCGACGCATGGAAGAATCAACTCCGCAGTAAAATGTACGTGTAGCTTCGCAAGTACCACTGAATCTCGGGAAAATGCTTGGTTCTGTGTCCTGTCTTTTCCGAATACGATACGACACTTCTAGGTACCACAGTCGTATAATTTAGTTTTATTTTTTGCTTTTACTTTCCTGCTCCTGCTGCTATGGCATTTCTGTCCACAGTTCCCGTCCCTATACCGAGCACCATGTAGGAACCAATTTGTAGGCGGGCAGAGCTCTGTGTTATTGAATTCGATTCGGAGCTTTCTCTCTCTCCCATTTCAAAGGGCCCGTGTGATAATGACAGAGAGTACATCTGTCGTAGATTATCACTTTTGCTGCACTTTGACACCGAGTGTTTCGCAAAAGGAACAGCACATTTGAAGCTCATGATCTCGATGCACAACATTGTTGTGCCGTAAGGACTTGCATCACGTGTCAAAACAGTCTCTTGCAGTTGATAGCTCTTTTTTTCGAATGTGGCCCTCTAGTAACGTAGTACCTTCTCGTACTAATTCATTTGATAGTCTGCGGCATGACTTACTAAATATTTTTTGTTATATTTCACTGCGCAGTTACGCTTTCTTACGGAGTTTTTGTTTCTGTTTAACAGTATTGTCTCTCGGTTTATTTGTCTTCATGACTAGCTTGTTTTAATTTTGGACCTTTGATATTAGCTTTTGTGAACGATTACTTCGTCCGGCGCGCCCGAACAACACAGGAGTAGAATGACGGGTGAATGACATTATTAATTTTCAACTGGACTGAGAACTATTGGTATATTTAGCAAAATACTGTCCGATGTAGTCGTACGTGACATTGGCAGATCGTACACCCTGTAGAACCGCACCGCTCTTAAAATGCACGAGTAAGAATTGGTTGCATACCAAAAATAAAAATAAAAAATATAAAAGAAACTCTCAAAACATGCAATGTTAAACAGTACCTCTTATCTCCAAAGTGCTGGCGTGGGACACTGTTCCTCCAGCGTTGCTGACAACGCAGGTGTAGTTCCCGGCGTTCTCTAGCGTCAGCTTGTCGATCTTGAACACCGAAAACTCGGGGGATGTCGCGATCTTGACGTTATCTCCTGGATACACCACTGAGCCATCTTTGAGCCAAAGGTACTTAAAAGGTTCGTCACCAGCCGTAGTGGTGCACGTCACACTGGTCGTTTCTCCGATGGTCAGAGTGCGCGGAAACGCAAATGGAAGAATCCTAGGAGGTGCTGCGGGGAAGAGCAACATGGGTTGTTAGATGCCCGGGCGCCTGGCATCGGCGGAACGAAGGTATTTCGACCAAGCTTACGGGATACTTACCAGAGCTGTGTACTGTTCCTGCTTGGAAACTAAATACGAAACATGCGAAGAAGGCAGTGTTGGTTAACAAGGTCATCATTCATTCCTGGTCCGGTGTGGTAGCCCAGTTTGAGAGGCTTCGCTATCGCTGTGCCACCGCCTGAGCTCAATGGCCGACTGCATTATGCGAGGCTGTTGTGACGTTGGTGTAAACTACGGGACCCCTAGCGCCACCTCTCCGATTCTTCTTGAGGTACATTTCGTTCGTGTGGGAAACCGAAACTGGTTTACGTTTGTGAATGACAAACTGAGTTTGTGCTCATACGTTTGACGAGCAGTTGCACAGTCTTTTCCAGAGGACGAACCACGTTGTTGTCAAGCCTGCATGTGTAAGATCCTTCGTCGCTTTTGGAAACCGTGGCTATGTTGAGCGTGTCGGTCGCAATTTTCTTAATAGGTTTACCTGCAACGAAAAGTTGTCTTTTAGTGCTTCGCCTGACGAGACATCGTCGTTAAGGCAGTGCGTTTAGTTTCTGGTTACCGTTCTTCAGCCATGTTGTCGTTGGTGTAGGAAATCCTTGAGCTTTGCAAGGAATGTCCACAGATTCACCAGACTTGACATGGATATCCATGGGCTCCGCCAGCCACGTCGGTGGAGCTGCGTGAGGACATTCGATAAGCGCCGACATGCGTTCGAATGACCAGCGCGGGCACATCACTTCCTTTAAACAAAACTGCGACATGTGACATTTGGTAATTTCGTCAGCCTCTCATTATAATCAACAGTGGGAAAAGTTAGGGCTAAGTAATTCACTTAATTTTGTTTCTACAGTCTTCAATCCGTGTACCATCGCTGTAAAATTGGTTCGTATACTTGCACGAGAAAGAACGCCACCTTCTTCAGAGGCCAGATTCGCAGCTACACGACGCGGTTACAGCGAGAATTCGCACATTTTAGTCGATTAATTCAATGCTTGCATGTCCCATTTCATTCCGTGAGCACTGTACATGCACATTCTGTCACGGTTCACTCCGACCCACCATTAGGGCGTGCGATCGTGTGGGAACATTTGTTTGTGGAATTCAGTAGCCACGCCGAAGAACAATTAATAATGGGTGTGATGTATTCATATTTAAGAGCAACGCAACTTTTAGCAGCCTAAGGAAGTAACGCTGACTTGCGAGGGAGACAGAGAAATAAAGAAAACTAGGCCACTGCTTTGTACCGCGCTACGTTATGTTAGTTGTAATGTAACAGGCAAATCGACCACTTTCTGCGGCTCAAAAGCGACTGTGTAGACTCAGTTGTCATCTTTACACCGCGCACCGCACGGACGTATTTTGGATTGCAGAGGCGACACACGATCTAGTTGAGAAACGATGTGAAACTTGTCGATGGATTTCAAGTCACTGCGGCATGTTCGGCAATGAACGGGCCTATATCGAGGCGCCCGTTCCGCCAAGTGCTCGGTTGTACTCTTTAGGCTAGGGCTTTGTCGAGTACCATCGAAGCATCATCAGCATTGTATCGCTCGCACTATTAACGCGAGAAACAAAGCAAGACCAATAAACTAACGCTGCACCATGGTCATAGAATATCCACTTTGCGCCCTAGTTTGGCACCGTACGGGACAAACATGGCACGTTGTGAAGCTGCTTGCCTTTTGCGATGGCATTACTCTGTGGGGCCTATAACATTTATTTGTGCGAGCGACATGCCAAGAACTCCTAGCATATAAATAATAAAAAAAGCGTCATTTTAAAACGTGTTCAAGTTGCAATTCTATCTCCTTACCTCTTACTTCCAGCGTGTCTGTGTATGATACTGTTCCATGGGCGTTACCGACGGAACAGGTGTAGTTGCCCGCGTCTCGCAGATCCAGCTTCTCTATGGTCAGCGCTGAGAACTGAGGGCTGCTCGCTATGTTGATCTTCGGGTTTTGCTGCAACGGCCTTCCATCCTTCAACCAAGAAAACGTGAAGGGTTGGTCCCCGGACGTCGTTGCGCACATGACGCTCGTCCGTTCGCCAACCAACAGATTCTTGGAGAAGATGAAGGGTGAGATCTTTGTCGACGCTGGAAAGAAAGATGAAGCCAGTTGGCGACATTTTGCTTGCGCGGCTGCTCCGAAACAAGCACTTGACGGGGGCACCGGGTGATGCGTACCTGCTAGAGTTGTCGCTGCGGTGCAAAGCGCAAAATACGCTACTTTGAATGCGCACATGCTCCCTCGTTCGTTTCTAGATGCAGATCACCGGGAAAGAAAGCGAGCCTATGAGACAGCTCGCTTCGACGATGAGAATCACTCTGCAGGAGTGCAGTGCCAATGGCATAATCCGTGCCTAAAGCAATGTAGGCTTCGAAGAAGTAGCTTGTTGTAAACTATGGACGCCTAGCGCCGCACTTCGAACGATCAGATCACTAAGTTGTTGTTACAGGGTTAGCAACCGCGAAATTGGTGCGTGTGCCATTGCTCAAGGGTTCTGTTCCGTCCGTTAAGGCGTCCGAAGAACGGTTTCTTTTTGCCTACACTTGACTGCGACCGTGACGGTCTTGTAGAGGTCGGCCCCGATGCCGTTCGAGACGTGGCACTTGTAGTGGCCTTCATCCTTCTTGGAGGCTGACGCTATCTGGATGACGCCGCCTACAGAACTCTCGGATATCTGTCCACCTGTAAATGATGTGGAGAATCGGAAACTGCGCTTTTAAAGAAAAAATCATTGATGGCTGGTGGTATGCAAAAAACATACTTGCCTTCTTTCTCCCATGATATTTTGGGCGGCGGGAAGCCGGTTCCATTGCATGTCAGCGTGATGGCATCACCGGCCGTAACAGTGGCGTCTGTAGGCTCGACTGTCCATGAGGGGGCAGCTAAAACGATATTGAATGTGATACGATTGATATTTTAGTGTTCAGAACTTCCAACGTTTTTCTTCGCTAGGAAATGATCAGAGGCCGAATTCACAAAACATCTCGTTCGTAACTGCACTGTAACATTTACCTGCTGGTTTCCTTAATGATATGCCCACCAGGAGGACTGGCTATAATATTCTCTTGGTGATACTGTTAGCGTATCACGTTGTTGTGACTGTGTGGAGAGAGTGTTTGCTTACGCCATAAATATCAATTGATTGATTGATTTATTTGTGGGGTTTAACGTCCCAAAACCAGCTCTGATTATGAGAGACGCCGTAGTGGAGGTCTCCGGAAAGTTTGACCACCTGGCGTTCTTTAACGTGCACTGACATCGCACAGCACACGGGCCTCAACATTTCGCCTCCATCGAAATGCAGCCGCCGCGGCCGGGATTCGATCCCGCGACCCTCGGATCAGCAGCCGAGTGCCATAGCAACTAGACCACCGTGGCGGGGCGCCGTACATATCAAGTCAACAGTGTACTGCAACTTTAATGCGCCGGCTTTTATAACTATAATGTAGAGAATGTCTATCATAGGTATGAACCCGTTGCTGGATGGAACGCATGGAAATCACGAAGCTTAAGTGCTGTTTCCCATTTTCCTCGCTACTGGTATGTCCTGGATTAGGAATAGCTTGGATGTTCTCTTGCGAGTAGTCTAGCGTGAGAACGTTTGCGAATGTTATTTTCCAAACTTAATTTTAATTGAATACTAATGATAATAATAACAACAACAATAAATTTGCTCTGAGCTGTGCCGATATGTGATTTTAGGCGCGGTGTGATTCCTTGCTCACACTATAAGCTGTTGCGGGAAACATCTGTGAGCACACCTACGTTACCGCCGCTTCTCGTTCATCGAACATTTTCCATCGGGCGTTCCATAAACGTCGGTTTGTGTTGTATTCCACCTAACCACTCGGCGCTGATTGTTTGTTCAATCCATTTTAGAGTGAGACATATCTGCTTACCTTTGACATGCAGAACGTCCGAGTGCGAAGCTGTTCCTCCAGAGTTGCTCACGACACACGTGTAATTCGCAGCGTCGCTTGTTTTCAGACTTGCAATGGTGAGCGTCGAGTACTCTGCGCTGTCCGTAATCCGCAGCGCCGTTCCACGGTGCACCGTCGCGTCGTCCTTCATCCACAGAAATGTCAACGGCTTGCTGCCCGAAGCAGCCGAACAGATGAGGCTGACGCTCTCACCGACGAGCAGGTTCTTCGGTATGACGAAGGGCAGTACCTTCGGTGGAGCTGGGACATTCGAAGAAACGTCATCCAGGTTGTTAGGCTCGCGTCTTTAGACACTCCGTACGGATAACTTTTGCTTTGTAAAACTTACCAATGTTTGCTTGAAGCTCGTCGACGCAGGCTGAACACACGAGGAGCACGGATATCCAGCCAGTCTGTTCGAAGATGTAGCATCGGCGCATCATGTGTACTTTCCTCAGACCAAGGCTTACGCGGTTTGTCGGGTCGGGAAAGTTGTGCAGCAATGGCTGGCATCGGACGCGCTGCTGGTCTGAACGGAGCACTCTGATCTGTGGACTCCTAGCGCCGCACGGTGTGAGTTGCGTGGACTATGTGAAGCCGATGTAATCGCGAAACTGGCACTGTTTTGAGGCGGGATCTACATTGTCGCGCATATGTTCTTCGCCAGAAGAGGTAAATGTTTATGCTTAAACATCTACTTGGCTACACATGGTGAACTCATCTTTCAGGTCTGCGCTTTTGCAAGTTTGTCCAGTAGACCGTAAACGTCGTGCCTTGGAGGCACTGAAATGGGTGACTGGCATGTTATATACTTCACTCATTTCATAAGAGTAACACCTTTAATTCTATCGTTAAGTGAGTGCGCTCATTTGTAACGTAAAAATGCACGTTAAAATAGTGCATGTTTCGCATTCGCGAACATTTCATACGTTTCACGGTGATCCTGACTTCGGCCTTCAGGGAGTCGCCGACGGCATTGTTGGCTTCACATTGGTACTTTCCAGCGTGCTCTCTCTCAGTTCTTGTGATATACAAGGTGTCGTTGCCCAGTATCCTTACTGGCGCCGAGTCTTCTTTCATGGGTTGACCTTCAATAAAAACGACACATGTACTCGTAGCCTAAACCTTACGTAATGTGAACAACGCACAAACACTGCACAGAAAAGTAACACACACGCTGTGATTTTCATCCAGAATCCTGTTGGTACATTTTTGTCCTCCTGTGACAGATTTGTTAAGCACAGCCTAAACACTGGTGTGTGCACACAGGCGTCAAAAATTCTTGTTTTTAGTATTAAACCCATGAGAGGGCAGTTACGTGTACATTGAAAACATCTATTGGACAGATCTTTCTTGTGTGGTTGTGCAGAACTTTCTTTTCGTAATTGCTGTCGTGTATATTGTACCGCGGTTGAAAAGCGAGCGAGCACCGGCATATTCTACGTAACTCGCTTGGCTGCAAGGTTTTCTGAGGCACCGAATAAGTAAGCAACCACATACCGTTTTTAGTCCACGTGATCGTAGGTGCCGGGTGACCAGCAGCTGCGCAGGCCATGGTGATGCTGTCCCCAACACTTGCCACGGTATCTTTAGGCATTTGCGTCCACCGTGGTGGTGCTGATCACAAAGGAAATACCAAATAATAGCATTCGACAATCCGCATGAGTGTCGTATGATGGTGACAGTCTCTGTAGTTGAGACGAGTAACGACATGATCGAATCGAATTTGTCTTCATGCAACTCACCGTAAACTATGAGTGAACTGGAAGCGGAGTCTGAGCCTGCTGCATTGCTGGCCACACATGTGTAGTTACCGCTGTTTCGCGGCGACAGGGGACTGATGCTGAGCGTCGAGTGAGCCTCCCCTTCACTTTTTTCGACGTTGTCGCCCTTGGAAATGACAGATCCGTCTTTGAGCCACACAAACGTCAGCGGCTGGGCGCCCTCATAAGTGGAACATGTCACTGTTGCCCTTTGGCCCGCGACTAGTTTTGTCGCGAAACTGAACGGGGTGATCCTGGGAGGCACTGCGAGAGGATATGCAAGGGTCAACAGCATTGAAGTCGTGGGCGCGCGGACATGTCCGGAAAGACCAAACGAGCTCGCTCAACTCACCGGTAGGCTTAGCCGACGTGAATCCAATGAGTATGATGACCACAACTGCTGAGAGGCTGGTTGGGAGCATAACTGGTGTTTTGGTGCGTCGTGGTAGCGCTAATTTATAGGTGCTTAGAGCACAGTAAGCTGATCATTGCGGACGAGGAGTTGCGCGTCGGCTGGCAGGTCGCACGCACGAAGCGCATACGAAAGCGCTATCCGCTGATGTTCGGACCGCTTGTGCATGGTCGCACGTCACAGACACCTAGCGCCACACTTCGCCTGTTTTGCACATCACATCACGCAAGTACGTTGTGTAAAAAAACGTTGCGTCACCTCGCGGGTACTCTTGAAGACCGGCTCTCTTACCGTAGGTTTCGACACTTCAGTAGGTGTTTGGGGCGTCCGCGACCGTCGTTACTTTCTTGTTGTGTTTGCTTTGGCACATGGGCGAAAAGATTAGGTATTATAAGGTAAACGGCTAGGTCAATTTTGGCAGACACTGGGACCGCGGAATTTCTCTATCTTGCCATGCTGGGGAGGAAGATTCGTCGTAATACCGTAGTGTCATAACGGACGGACGACTGCACGTTCCTGCACCTACATCTTCATATGTAGTGTGTTTGGTGTCTGTCCTTATTTTGCTTTGTTGCATGTTAATCGTTTTCTTTTTCAGAACATATTAGTAGCGCTAAGCAGGCTTACGCTTCACTGTCACGGTGATAACCTTTTGTAGAGGCTGTCCGATTCCATTGCTGGCCTCGCACTTGTAGTCCCCGTTGTCGCTTCTGCTTGTCGTCGTCAGTATCAGCGTTCCGTTGCTGTACTCGTAGCGCTGCTCCTGATTTTGATGCCCTGCGTGGCAGAGATCCCACAGAAGTGAAAAATTGTCTCGCAGAACTCTGCGACGTTGTAGGCCTTCAAGTGTGATGAAGCACCAGTGTTCATATAAAGTAAGCGCATTTCTCATGCTTAGACATAGCTCTATCTTCTCGGTTTATTCTTTTTTGTCGTACTTGCTTTTGGTTAGTGCGCATGGTTATAGAAATTAATTGCTGGTGTTCCGCCACCACAGTCGTAAACTCTAGACAGAAACGTGTTCGTGTGCCCAGTTTCACACTTTGTCGCCACTGGCCTGTCTATCGCTGCGAACCATAAACATCCGCACGTTGTTGTAATAACGTGGCGTACTGAGATTTCAAAGTACATCACGCCTAATGTAATAGCAATGAAAATGTTTGGAATGGATGCTCAGGTTTGGCTCATAGGGGCTGTGTTTGTGCTATTTTTTATTATAAACTTTGGATTGTTGTGTTCATAGCACGGGAAGAGAGAACAAAAAGCAAAGACAGCAAGGGTATTGGAGCAACGTCACCCCAAATAAGAGATGTACAGAGTACATGCCGCTTGAAGAAAAAAAAAAAAAAAAGCAAGAAGAAGGAAGAAGATATGTCGACGCCGTATTTCTACATGTTCCAGTATCGCTGTTTGACGTCGGATGGCCTATTTAGTGAGAACAAATGCTCGAACAGTTGCAGTAGTAGGCTAAGACAGGCGTTGATGAAAACGACATTGATTGCAATATGCTCATGCGTAGGTTAAAAGCTCCTAATCATCTGAAGTGCTGCAAATTCGTAGGGATCACTCCACTTGCGCAATTTGTCGAAGATATACCATTTATTTATTTATTTATTTATTTATTTATTTATTTATTTTACTTTCATTATTTTTTCTCATACCTGGTCTTGTCCAGGTGATCGTCGGCGGTGGGTTGCCCGAAGCCCTGCACGGAATCCGTACTGTCTCGCCAGATGTGGCCACCGCGTTCGTTGGCTCCTGAATCCACCTCGGAGGTGCTGATGGAGTGAAGATTTATTTTCGCGCGCAGTCCTGCCATGGCGAGCCAATAAATAATGAAAGTCACGTACCGTGAACGGTGAGCGTGGCAGATTGGGACGCTGAGCCGACGAGGTTAGTCACTACGCACGTGTAGTTGCCGGAGCTGTCCACGTCCAGGGACTGTATCTTGAGCACGGAGAAATCGGCGTTGTCTGTAACTGTGGCGGCTCCAGCATCAAGGCGCCGTCCGTTTTTCAGCCAGCGGAAGCTGAGCGGCTGGTCTCCTTCCGTGGCGGTGCAGATCGCCGTCCCCCGTTGGCCCACGGTCGCGTTGTTTGGAAACGAGAACGGTGATATCTTTGGTGGAACTGGACGACGACGAAATGCATGTACGTATTCATTGTGTTAGTGCGAACGTATACCTAGAAGATTAAAATTGGAAATTTCGCTTTTTTTATGAATAAGATTAGCGATGTGCAGCTTATTGCTCATTGAGAGGAGATTGTCGCACATTATTGTACTGCATATCGATAAGCGAATCGCTGCGATTATTTGTCTCGCCTACGTACATTAATTTCCAAGGGAGAAACGCGTTCACTCGAAATCACTGACATAGCCGGCACTGCCTTTTCGAGTGTTCGGTGAGCGACTAGGCGCCATAACCTCTAGCCCTTACCTTGTCGTGAGCAGTGGTATCCTTGAGGGATCATCAGGACGGCCAGTACTCCTATGGTTGCAACTGTGTATTCCATGGCACGACGATGTTCTGATCCCAAGCGCGCTGAACTTGCATGAGCGCGTCCCAACGCTCCACAAGGAACTTGTACCAATGGCGCCGCTACTGCGTCCTCGAGCTGTAAGCTTTCGCTGCTAAACAGTGGGGAACCTAGCGCCACCCTTACGACATTGTGAGAACTAAAGGCACTGACAGAGTGGAAGTTCTCGCATTTGCGAGGACATCCGCGTCGTCTTTACAGTTCAGCATCATCCCATATCATTTCATTAGTGCATTGGTGAAGGCTCTGAAAAATGTATACCTGGGAAAGATATTGCGTGATCTCTAAACGTTAGTGATGGTCACACCCTTTACTCATCGCCTGCTTCCGTGTCGAAGTTTTGTTTTATATATGAAAAGCAACGGAATAATATTCGTGTAATGCTTCGGTACTTCGTAATACATGATATTTTCTAGCGAATTTTGTTTTGGGGGAGGGGATAAAAAGAGGACGAGAGGATTAGGCGCATTGCGTTAGTACATAGTGTAGTTGTTACTGTACACAAAGGGTGGTTGGTGATCGATGCGGTACGTAGTTACATTCTTAACAGCGGACCTGCAGTATCTCTCTCCCCCCCCCCCCTTTTTTTTTCTTTATTGTTGCGGCATGTTGTCCGTTTTCTTAAGGCGCAGCTATAACGGTATTACGACTCTACCAATACCGGGTGTAAACAAATCTATCTGCGCATCCTTCCCTGACTCCCGTCTTTTCAATTTCCTAAACTGCATTTTCCACGTCCTCTTAGAGGCAGTGAAGAGGTAGTTTCCGCTTCACGAAAGGCCTTTGTGACAAATTCGGAGAAAGAAACCTGTTAGTGGGGCCTAAACAGCGATCAAAAACTTGATTACGTTGTTGACTACATTATCGTTCACTACTTTTCCTGGGTGTTTTTTTCTGCCTTGTAAAAGCCTAAATTCTGACATTAGTCAGTAGTCCAACTTCTTGAGACGAGACGTGCGTGATTATCAGGGAAAAATAGATTTGGTTTTCTATTTTACAATTCACCGGGTCGTTCTTTATTGTCACACTGACGGAACCGCAGACTACTTTATTTTCAAACGGTATTCCATTCCCTCTTTTTTTTTTTTTTTTCGTTGAAGTTAAATTTCAGCTCAAGCCCCGTTGTACGAAAGACGGAAAATGCGAATAGGCGAGTATTTACATTATAGGTTAGGTAAAACGAAAGTATAAAAGCGTCACGGGATTTTGATTTCAGTCTTATATTCTAATGCGAACTTATGTTTGCGTACTTCCGGTCACGCGGAGCATTGTTTCCATTTTACGCACTGTTAATCGGTTCTGCATTGGGACGTTGCGACAATATCCGCACGTCGCATGCCGTAAGTCAAAATCCGATGTGCTTTCTGGCTACGGAACGATGTTATAACATTTATCGCATCTATATCGTCCAACAGCGTACCTTCAGCCTCGATCAAAAGCCGCACCCATTTTGTGACTTGGCTCAGTTTCAGTTTCGGTTGCAGCTGCCGATCGACCCGCCGTCATGCGGCCGTGCGTCTGCGTCTTCGTCCTATAGATGGCGCACGCTTAACTTTTTTGTGCCGCCGAATATCGCCACCAGGCGTTACAAATCGACGGGGCCAATATTATCACGTTGTGATAAAAGCTAATCTTGCTAAGAACTATAAATAAGTGTACCTGCAAATTACTTATTTATTAAATTATTCCCTTCTCGTGACATTAGTCGGTTTGGATCGAATTTTCTACGAGGAAGTTATACCTTAGCATGCGCCTTCATATACGCTTCAACGTTGACGTTGTCGAAGAATTAACACTTCTATTGGGATAAGTGCATTGTGAAGCTAGTGTTTTATTTAATCCTTTGGCGATCACGGAATCTATGATGCGTTATTTAATTTTGTTGGTTTTACAAGTCTCCGCTGTTAGGCGCCCTTGTGGCTTGCCACGATGTATCGTTACGACATCGACAAAAAAAAAAAAAACGTGTGAATTTCTTCGCACTTAGTGACGGAGCGTTGCTGTTCACAATTTTTCAGTAATTAAAAATACTTCCAATCTATTTTTATTTCGGTTACCTCTGCGTACATAAATGAATGAAGTCCAGTTAGGAGGTCGAATACATAGCGCCGGGACAACATGAAACGGGCGCTGTTATCGCGGCGACCCGGTAAGTCGATAATAGGGTGTGGCTCGCCTAGCTTCCGCTTCCGAAGTATGACGTGGCTATGACGTGGCCCTACGCCGCGAGGAGCTCACCGGCGGTAACCATGACAACCACCGGCGAGAGCTAGGAATCGAATAAATAAAACGAGTCTGGGGTTGTTTCGGAGGGGGAAGCGAGTGAACCCGGTTGTATAACTTTCAAAACATCGACGCTGGTGTGCCGCGGGTCCGTGGCCCACTGGCCTTGCTTGGCGCGTGTGAACGGCCCTCCCGCGCTGCGCTATGCGGTCGCCGGCATCGTTCGCGCCTCCTTGGGCCCCTTCTGTTTAAGAGCCGTTTGTGGTTGTTCTGCCACTGTATTGTCGGCTAACTGCCCTTTCGGTGTTGGCGCTGTCGGTTTAATGTGGGCGTAACTTTTAAAGCAACGAGCAAGTAGTCGGTCACTAGTTTTCTTGCTGCCCTGTTTACCTTTCTTTTTCGGCGTTCCGTGACAGCATGGCGCGAATATTGAAGGAGAAGAGTAATTACCTTTCTTTTTTTTTACTGCTACCTGTTTTTTAGACATAAATGCACGTACTTGCCTTTTAACCAAAGCCGTTGCATCCCATGCTCTGCTGATTGCTGATTAGTTAATTGAATTAGACCAGTAGAGCAATGCAAATACATTATGTAACAACCGATATATATATATATATATATATATATATATATATATAGAGAGAGAGAGAGAGAGAGAGAGAGAGAGAGAGAGAGAGAGAGCTAGGTACTCTGTACAGGATAAGTCGCGCAAGGCGTGCTGCTTTCGCCTAACGTTTTTGTTTATGGTATAGACGTAGCCTCATATACGTATTGCGTATCGCTTAAGCGGCGTTTATTTCACTCAAATCGCGTGGAACTCCTTTTTCGTATTAGTATTTTTTTTCTGGCTTCATCGCATCGAAATTGTTGCCTCTGACACGCAAGTTTTGCTTGTTGGGCTTCACCACATTGGTACCCTGCTTACAGTGAAGCACGCTCTACAGGCTGACTGGCAATCCGCTTTGCGTTCTAACGTGATAAAATACGGAGTCATTGGGGATGATTGGACAGTATGAATACAGCACTGTCTTTGGGTCATAGCATTCCTATAGACGGATGGAGAGCGTGTACGTGATGTTGATGCATTATATTCTATAGAGTGATCTGCTTTGGTTCGAACAATTTACCATTGCTAGTTTTAACGTTTAGACATATCATGCACGGTTGAATATTTAGTTCTCTAGTATGCCTTTAGGCCCATTGAATGGCTTATGTGCTATGATTAGTGTATTCCAAGTATACCTTGGCCTTCTTATTTGAACGTAATGGTTGTT
This sequence comes from Hyalomma asiaticum, assembly GCA_013339685.2. Lineage (NCBI taxonomy): Eukaryota > Metazoa > Arthropoda > Arachnida > Ixodida > Ixodidae > Hyalomma > Hyalomma asiaticum. The sequence goes on from CM023486.1 coordinate 101,084,900, forward strand.
ATTCAACGTATGTCGTCACGACACTATAAGCACAGACGTACCGGGTTCAAATGATAATTTTATTACACTCAGCCGTACATACGTTGCTCACATTTCGAATGTCGTTACAGAGATTTCATGGGGCTGTAAACAAAAAATGAGAGTTGTCTAGTTTAAGTGATACAGCCAGATGATTTGTCGTACTGATAGAATCATCAAAACAGGAAACACATTTGGGAGAAACATTCTGATTGAACTGTCACTGAAAGCACTAAAAGCAACTCCTGATTTCTTCATCCTACCGGCACAAATAGGAAAGCAGTAACGAAAAAAGAAATAGCAGAACTATGACGTAGCAGCGATGCGGTCAGGCTAGTTGATACAATTCCATAGTTAGAGGCAGCACGAACTGAACACGGGCAGTGGAGTGCGCAAGATGGTTTACTCATGCATTAAAAATGAAATGTTCTTTTTATATGAGTTCGTTCTCTGTATCACATATACATTATGTTTATTTTATGGTCTCTTTATTTAGTGCTTATAACTGTCCGTTCTGTGTTTACATCAACTTAGCGATACCTGTCGCCATGCTGTGGTGCGTGTGAGCCTATTTGTAGATCTAATATATCTGCAAGTACGATGGAAAGTTAATATAGTCAGTCACGTTTCATGCTCTGAGTGCATAAGAAAAAAATAGATTGCTGAATAATTTTGTTCGAAAGCGCGGTAAATGTTACACAAGTTGTGGTACTTTTGGCAACGACAGTTACATGGGCATCAGCAATAAGCTTTGCATGTTCAGCATCAGTCATCGTAAGTTCAGCGCATTTGTATAATAATGTACTCTTCACGAAAAGTTCAACTTAGCGCGAAAACACACGGACACAAGAAGAAACGAAACAGACAGGACGGGCGCTACTACCAACTGTTTATTGTGAAAACACCCACCGACGTATATATGCGTCTTAACGCATGCGCAAACAAACACTTCAAGAAAGAGTCAAGGAACCAATAGATTAACAAGGATAAATCAGGCAACGGTCTGCATGAGACGATATTCTGATGAATGCAAACTTATCGAAGCTGCGCTAATACAGATCTGCTCATTTTTCTTAATATGGAAGGCTTCTAACGCCAGCCGAGCTGTGCAGCTCCTGCTTTTGCCTAGGATTATTGTCTCCTTGAATATACTCTTCACATTGCGCGCACAAGTGAGACATGTCATTATCTGCTAAACAGTCTTCTTACGACAGGCATCTACTTTTAGAAAGCCACAGTTTGTAAGAACATTTGTTAACTTCACCTGTCGGTGACGTTGCCCCTTCTTTAAAACCAACTTTCAACTTTGGGCCCTAATCTCAAGAACGTGTGTCTGATGCGTCGCTAATGAAATGGGCCATGTAAATGGAAACTAAGTTGAGACATATGTGCAATCGCACAGTCGGCTAAAACGCTAGGTATAATTGGCACGCATTAGTTCTTTGGTATCTTCGCCCTTCCAGCGCTACGGTACCCTGAAAAATCATATTTTGGCAATGTTGGTCGGAACTAAACATGGCGATATGCATGAACAATGCATGAAAATTACAGAACAACACTTGTTACTGTATAGTTGAGCATTTCATTCGTTGCTGCCCTATACTACCAAAAGGACTCCGGTAGGATCTTTAGCACTCTGTGAATTGCATAAGGACATGTACGCTGAGAAAATTAAAAATTTCTTGTTGAGCAAAAGTAACTTGAGTTGGCATTAGCACGGGGTACATTGACAACTCAGAAGGGACCGTATATATTGGTCTGTAAGATTGCGAAAACGTGTTCCTTAGGGATATTGAAACGCTTTTTCAGGTTTCTGCGCGCCAACACTGCCGCATTACCGTATTAACACTCAAATACGTTTAGTTAACTTCGCACACGAGCAGAAAAATTCACTTGAACAAGTAGATAGTCACAATTGGCGACTTTGTAGCTACACATTCAGGTATTTTTTATCATCACACCGTGCTATGTTCGCGGCCGTGACGACGTGCTCACTTCACTTTGCGGGAAGCTTGAGCGATATGATTGAGGACTTCATGCAAGAACGAGACGTAGACCCACTTGCTGGTCCCCTACTAGCCCTTTCGCAATAAGCACAGTTGAAGCTATTAAATACTTGACGCATGACAACACATGGAAAAAGAGAAAACTTGTAAGCTAGAAGACATCCTTAACAAGCACCGAGTATGGTCTTCAAGACTAGGTGTTCCGCGCGCATATGAGTAACCGGTTCTGTACTATACAAAACGAGTTATAATACTCAGGTTAGGAACGAATTTCAAAGCCGCGTTATTATACAAACACATGACTAGAACACTTGGTGACATTTATAATATGCACCATATATGAGTCCGACGTTAAATAGTACTGATAGGAAAGTGCGGACATCCTTGGCGCGGGAAATGAGTTCACAGCAATATAGCGATAAGGAAAACTTATACATTGTTTCGTGGTCTACGACGCGGGTTTCGCATCTTCCACTCCTCGCGTATTAATATGGACTTCGTCACAGCACATTCCTTGTGCCGTGATCGAACGCTGGTACTCGGCTGTTTTCGAAAGCGCTCACTTAACCGAGCTTCAGTATTGCTGTACATTGCGGCTAACAGTACTGTTTCACACACCTCGACTGCGAGACTGTGTGTTTGTCGGTTTCCAAGGTGCCGCAACATTGTCGTGTATGAGCTCTCGAACTTGCTCAGTACATACATCCATGTGACACATCGGGATTATCTTCCAGAGGCAACACTCCGTGGGATAACGTGATGAGAAAAAAAAAAAAACATCTAAGTACAGATTGGGGGCGTAAGTCGCTGGTACGACTCGCGTTGACTAGAACAACAAATGAGATCAAATTCAACAGTTTTTGAAGAATTCAACAGCAGCTCTTCCAGCATTGTCTGTGGTAGAATCACGCTGCGCTGTCGTAGACATGAGAGGACGCACTGCTCTTGCGAAGAGACGAGCGCCGCCTGTCCTTGGCCTGCAGAAGAAAGGTTAAAGAGAAAAAAATGACAAGCACGTGTGTCTCAAGCATTCGATACCACCGGTTCGGACAAGCGCTGTGAAGTTGTTTGGTAGGAAATGTCGCTGTTGCTAACCTTACAACAAGAAAACTTCTCCAGGAGAGCGACTGGCTTAACGGTGTGTACATCATTTTTCTCTAGGAAGGACTTAGGCACGGGGCTTTTTACAGTCACACCTCGCTTATGTAACGTTTCGGAATTTGTAGTGAATTGTATGAATAATGGTTGTTAGTTAGCCCTCTAACCTACCATGTGTAGTCTAATTTTTCGTTTCGATTTTGGAGTTAGTTGTTGAGATAAGTTCAGTAAACGGAGACTGACAAAATGGTGTTACCATTTGTTCGTACTTAAATGAAATAATGAAAGCAAGGAAAGCCCAACGTTATTACTCCATCTCTCTAACCGACGACTTTCGCCGAATCGTTTGTTGAGCCCAAATGTAGCAGTACGACAACTTTATGTGCACACGTGTGCTAGATACACCAATTTTCAAAGCTATTCATGTCTTCTATTTCTGCTTTCTTTCGTACATTTGTAACACCAAGCACGCCGTCCCATAGTGTACGCGTAGCTTAACCTTAGCCGATTCTGTTGTTTTTCAGTGCACACTCCCACAACTCACGCACCTAAACTAGAGCAGGCTGTCGCATGCACCGGAGCGGATTGCTGCTTAGCCTAACGTGGTCATGCAGGTAGTAGGCATGCTACACTTTCTGGTGACCGAATAACTCACGTCCGTGGTGTTGTATCCCCTGTTGGGTGCCGCCGAGCGTAGCTCCTCGATCTTGTAGCTTCCGGAGAGGCTCCTCCGGCTCTGGATGGTGGCGTAGTCGGAGCGGTTGCGCTTCTCTGTGACGTCGATGTAGCGCTGCTGCTGCTGCGTCACCTCGCCGTAGCTCTGGCGCTTCTCTGCTTCCAGGGCTGCGGACGAAACACGAATGCAGGAAATGCGGATAGGAGGGAGGGAGAGATAACGGAGTGGCTTTATTAGGAGAAGTCACCTTGCTACTTCAACCATGATGCGAAGATTACAAGAGCTCGAGCCTAGGACGACAGAGGGCAGCTGCAGCGTGAGTAATCTACGTAATACTTTACTATTTATGTAACACATTACACTATACATCTGCTTAGATTAACGAATTTATGTGAGGGTGCATTTCATAGGTCGTCGTTTAGTGCGTGTAGCCTGAGCATTTTTGAGTTCCTTTTTCATAGATGCTACTTTTTTTTTCTTGTCTGGAAGCATACATGTAAGAACGATTGAATCCGAAGGCGACGCATATTCTTCGGAAACATGCGTCGCACAAGCCGGCACTAAATTCTGGTTTACAGTAACTACAGGTTAGAAGCATTTTACAGAGATGACTAGTATCTGTTTATTGTGAACTGCCCCAGAACCGCGAGCAAACGCATTTTCACCGTTTTCAATGAAGTCGAGACGTTGATGCAGAAAAGTTCGGTGGTGGTGTCGCTTCGTTTGTGCAATAGACGCAAGCATCGGTGTAACGTAATTTTATCCCATGGGGCTTAATAAAGCAACCCCTACAATGACATATTTCATTCTCGACCTCATTCTTGTAGTCGCACCACGGTGGTCTAGTGGCTATGGTACTCGGCTGCTGATCCGAGGGTCGCGGGATTGAAACCCGGCCGCGGCGGCTGCATTTCGATGGAGGCGAAATGTTGAGGCCCGTGTGCTGTGCGATGTCAGTGCACGTTGAAGAACCCCAGGTAGTCGAAATTTCCGGAGACCTCCACTACGGCGTCTCTCGTAATCAGAGCTGGTTTTGGGACGTTAAACCCCACAAAACAACAAAACAACAACTTCATTGTTGTAGTTTTCATTATTGTTTGTTGAATATTCGCCCACGGATTGCTAGCCCTTGCTCCTTCCCGTTCTTCGTTCTCTTTCGTTTTTTTTTTTTTTTGCCAAGCTGCTGGTTTGTCTCGGCTGCTTCTTGCCATATTTATAATTTGTAACATTACGCTGTGCTTCGGATATTTCCATTTTTTATTTTTTATTTTTATCATCGCTGTCAACGCACGCCTCGCTAACAACGATGTGAAAGCGCGTAAACAGCACTGGCGGGATACTCACATTTCTCGAAGTTCTTGTGTGCCTTGGTCTTCTTGATGCAGACGGTGACGACAGTGATGACGACGAGTACGGCGATGAGGAAGGAAGCGGCGGGGACCAGCAGGGAGGGATCCTTGTAGAAGACCCAAGCCCGGTCATAACCTGCGCCACAATAGAGCACACTCTGGCTCCACATCTCCCTTGTGTCGTCCGATGTTTAATGTGCAGGAACTTTGACGATGCGCGTGAATATTGATCCTGAAACTTTTCGAAGTGCTAAATTGCTTTTAAAGAAGCTAATTACAATAACCTGTGTCATCGTTGCAGCCTGCACTCGTATTCGTTCGCCAAATACTCAATTCCGCAAGAAAGACAGTGGACTGCTTGTCTCAGCTGGGCTGGGTTTGGTTGCTTTTCTCTTTCATTTTGTGTTTTGTTATTTTTTAAACACGCACCCTGCTACGCTTCTGGTCCACATACTGCGCTTATACAAACATAAATAAAATGAAACCACAAATCCACATGCCTTGCATCTGATGAAGTTTTGCTGTCTTGGGAGCTTTACAAGTTAAACCTGTTTGACTGAAATTTGTCTTCCGAGCGAGATTATCAGATAAAAATAATCTATGGGCAGACTTAGCTAGAGATTTTCTCTTTACGGCCCTATTGAAGAATACGAGTTGCCTCACCACATCAGCACTCTGCCTTTTATGTAATATGGCAAGAGATTTTAAATATTTCTGTATGGTAAACTATTAGTCCAACTGTAACTCACACCCTCGCACTTTCCTCTCTCTCCTCATATCAATAGTTGTGTTGTTAGTGCTTGTATTTTTGCATTGTAAGTCTGTCAGGGCAGACGTACAAAACATTTGCGGTCAAACGTACAAAAAAAGCTAACGGTCACAAAAGCAGCGCTTTTGGTAAACCGTGACGGTTCTATGCAGAACATATCGTTATATTAAGAGCTAGAAGTAAGATAGATAAGGAGCATGCTTTTTAGGTATTTAGTTGTTTCCTTGGATGTGCATGTATAAGTGAGAGCGACGCTAAATGATGCGCGGCGTTTTTCGGGGGAGCGCTTACCGTTGTTAGTGGTGTTGATGATGATGGCTTCGCTTCCAGACCCGCGTCCAAACTGGTTGGAGGCGGTGAGGTACACCTTGTACGTTGCACCCCCGTCCAGGTCTGTGAGCGTGTAGCTCGTGTCGTCCGAAGCCACGACCGGGATGTGGTGCCAGGGACCGGCGTTCTTCTTGTAGTGCAGCGTGTAGCCTGGTTAGAGACGAACGATGCGCTACCTGTAGTTAACGTTCAGAACCAAGCTCTAGCGGCTTGGTCTATTTGGGCTATGTTGTGTTCGTAGCTTGCTTTGTTTTTATTAGTCAAATAGTACCCCTCGTTCTCGTTTGTAGCAGATTCGAAGGAAATTGCAAGATCTAAACTGGGTAAATTTGGGCTGGTAACGAAGGTACTCCCTTAGAGATTTTCATTACTTCATTTTACCGGGTGTGGCCGATAATGTAAAGAAAAATAGGAACATCATTCCCGCTAGCACTTCCACACAAGTACCTCGGTATGAGGTGTCATGGAGCTCTCACGTTCGCTATTTTCACATTCAAAAGCTCCATGCGGCAAAGCAATGACAGAGGCGGTGATGGGAAGTTCTCCATCACGACAGAGCAGAAAAAAACATCCATGTTGACTTCACTCACTCACTCACTCACTCACTCACTCACTCACTCACTCACTCACTCACTCACTCACTCACTCACTCACTCACTCACTCACTCACACTCACTCACTCACTCACTTAATTAATCAACTAAAATAATCAATCAATCAGTCAATCAATCAGTGGCTTAGTAGATGGAGCCACCGAGCAGCACTGTTTGCTGCAGCGCATGCGCTCTACAACGGTACCTGTCACTGGAGCAACGGTGGCCTTCGAGTGGGTCCACTTGACCTTGAAAGCAGAGTCCGTGCTTGAGATCAGGGTCAGTGCGGGAGGGAGTGGCACGTCTGCAAGGACGAATGACAGAGCGAAAGGATTAGTGCGGCGACAAAACCAGGTAAAAAAAAATATTTGCATAAAAACATCCACATTCACTTAACCCGGCATATTTAGATCGTCAAAAACGGTAACTCAAGGGACTCTCGATAATTAGCTTGTGTGACGGAAGGTGACTTTTTCGCCTTAAAACTCGAGGTTAAATCAAACAGTTGCCTCAATTGCCGATTGTTCGATTTCGAAAGCAAACTTTATGGCATGTTGATGGAACCTAATGGTACACAGATGTACAGCTGGCCAGTGAACCATGCTTGGCAAGCGCATGGCACGACGTAGCTATGAGAAGCGAGAAGGGGAAAGCAAAGAGTGTAGGAGGTACAGCCAGACCATCAGTTTGTGTGCCTAATGCAAGTTAATCGGGAACAGAAAGGCGAAACGCGACGGAGTGAGCATTGCAATAGCCATTACTACAACCGCTGGCTGAAGCGGCCGTATCAAAAACTGCAGGAAGGCACGAATAGCTTATACACATGAGGCGAAAGCCCAAGAACCTCCGTTTCCAAATATTTTGTTGCACTCTTGTTGGATCAGTTATGATAAGAATTAGTTATATCGCCAAGCCAGGTATCAAACGAGTTGGAGTGTAGAGGCCAACGCATATGGACTGAAAACTGCCTGTAATTTGCACGCTTCCTGTTCTGCGCCCGGATAAAATGAAGCGGCATTCACGGGCATGTTGGTATGCGTGTACTTACCGCCATCCAACGTGCGGACGAGCAGGGCTTCCGAAGGTGGTCCGCTTCCGATGGCGTTGAAGGCTTTGACGATGACACTGTACCGCGATGACTTTGTCAGGCCTACGAGCATGACTTCCTGGGATCCGTTGACTACCGTCTCGACAGTTTTGAACGAGTATGGCTGGCTGGACTCGGCTGCCCGGTATCCCACGTAGTAGCCCTTGAGCACGCCGTTCCAGGTGTCTCGAGGAGGGGGCTACGAATGCCAAGCAACATGTCGCAGCAATGCATAAGTGAATTACGTACTTAGTTGAAGTAGAAACTGCACGCTGAATAAGTGCCAGATAATGCGCAAACATATGAATTACGTCATTGAACGAGCATATGGCAACACTAGTCAACATTAGCCATCAATTAGCCAGCAGTACGTTGCTTATGCATTGCGCTCTGTCGGCAGGGTAATGTGATGCCTTTTGTTTCGCGTTATTATGACGGCGCGAAAAAGCATCACAAAGGGGTAAAAAAGTAACATTGGCGATTTCCAGGGTTAATAGGAAAAAAGTAACAGAATGCGTTAGCATTACCATTTATTACCGCAGATTACGTTTACTTTACCTTGAGAGCTAATAGTACACATAGTGCACAGAGTGATGTTATGCGAAGAAATGCTGTAGCGTGCAATGCTGGTGCTATGACAGTAAAGACGATAGGCTACGACACGCAAACAGTTGACTTTGCACATTGACACCCGCTCCCTGTCTAGCGTTACCGCATTCAAATATACCTATGTGTGTCGTGTTGTGTAACTGATATATGGATGCCTGAAGTCGATGTATCGACAAATGTAGGACATCACTGACTGCAGGGCGCTGGTATACCGTGACTAAAAATTAAAGATCCAGTTTCGTGCAAATGTTAGCACATCTGGGCCCGTATTCACAAAAACAACTTACGACGAAAATGTTCTTGAGCGAAAATTTCAGCCAATCCTGATGCTGGACATATCGTTAGCGAAGCCCACTGGCCAATGGCAAAAAAGCACTTACGAACGAGAAGTTTTGTGAATTCGGCCCCTGTTTCGTTCGCTTCCGCTCCCGATGCACTCAATTGTTTCGTACGAGCTCTGGTAATGCGCCGTCTCAATGTGCGAGAATGTTGTAGGTGAACGTTAACTAATCCAAACGCTCATTTGTACGCGTGCAGTATGCGCGAGGCGTTTCTTTGAGCGGCCGAAGTGTGTATGCAAGCTTAAACTACAGAAACGTAGCTCTCGTTTTCGACTCCTGCTTAATTAAGGTCATGCGCCGTGGTAAAATTAGTGCCTGGTGTACGACCGATGAAGGTTTCCACTTTCGAGGTATTTTTCGACCGCAGCACGCATGTGTCAGTGAATGAAACAAAGGTCGCTGTTTAGTTTCACGGTAAACGTTATCGGTGGAGTGAGAGCACTGGTACGCATGTAGTACTTGCGCACTCACAACATATACACGTATGCAGGCATGTACATTCAAGCGTGCGTGCGTGCGTGTGTGCGCGTATATGTTCTTGCTCAGTGATGTGGGCGCGCTAATCAGGCCGCAGGACGTCGCTGGTCGATCGCCTGGGGTCATGTGCTGTTACGGTGAAGGAGCAAGGTTCTTGTTTCGATTGTGTGCTATAATTAGCTACAATAAAAGTGAAGCAGTAATCAATAAATAATGAGCATGCTCGCTGTCCGCAACGGTGACTGGCTACACAATGCAGCGTCGGCCACCGTGCAGATCGACTATCGCGTTTCATTTGCTGAGTTTCGTTGTGTTCGGAGTCTGTGTTTTGCTGCTTTTTGCTGCGTTGACAGGGAGCGTTCTATTCTCTACCTTTGATTTATGTTGCCGGCACGACGACAGGTTTTGCATGTTCTAAGACCTCGAAGAGAAAGCAGTGCGCTAGCCTGTGGCTTGAACTGGACGTAAAGGAATACCTTCCACGAGACGGCGATAGACGTAGGTCCCTTGGCGGCTGCCCAGACGTCGGTTGGTGATCCGCCTGGTTCTGGATGCATTAAAAATAGAGCAGGTTACCTACGTCCTTTTTTTTTTTTTTTGAGCTTACAAAAAAGACATAAAATAAACCTTCTTAAAGGCGGCAATATTTGTTTGAGCATACTTTATGACATTACAGTTGCATTGGTCGCATTCTTTCTGTTCTTTGCATTCTGCCAGGTTCTTCTCGGCCGTCACTTTTATTGAGAGCTCGACGGCGCTAAATTATGCAAAGGCTGCCCCGTGAAACGTGACTAACCCAGGCGAGTAATATGCACCACGGGCAGTGTCTTCATTCATTGTGTTCCTCGCAGCTACTCAGCTTCTCAGACGATGTTAACTTATGCAGCTCAGCGCAGAAAGGCAGCCCGGCAATCGCTTAAGTCATCATCGAGGTTACGTGAGTTCTTGGCAGCGGTACAGGTAGCCTTCGGAGACAGGCAAGGTTGGGACCAGCTAGCGAAACAGGTGCGAATTCATCTGCACCACCTTCAAGCGTAAGCGATCGTACGAGGGTACGTAACGCTTCTAACGCAAGCCGTAGCCGCCGCCTTTGTCTGGTGTCTTAGGTGATGCATATTGCATGTGGGACGTGCTGACTCACCTTCTTCGGCGGTGAGGAAGCGCACTGGGTCCGAGGGGGGACCCTGACCTACTTCGTTCTCCGCGGTCACGGTGAGAGAATAGGAAGCGCCTGGATGAAGCTCGCTGATCATGGCCGATGTCTGGCTGCTCGGTACGCTCTGCTCCATAAGACGATGAGCACCGTCTGCAGCGGCAAGTGGTAGGTGAGAGAGCGAGAGAGAGAATCCTTTGTGTGAATGGAGAGTGGCACGATAACCACTTGCTGTAAGCATCCGTTCATTCCGATGAGCACGAATCTGAATACAAAGAACTGTGTCTACGCACGCATTTATCATTGAAACGTATGGCGACCGGAAGCGGCGGTGGGTGCCGCGTTATCCCGCTTATTCCGAGCTTTTACGTAAGGCTATGCAGCACGAGCAATCCCCAGTACGGAGCAGAATGGAGAATAGTAGTTGTATTAGTGCGGCTTGCTGTAATCACGCAAACAGATGTTCATGGAAATAAAAGAGGGACGTGGAGGTCGAGTTTTATTCAGTTAAGGTTAGACAAGTCCTGGAGGTTACTGCTATTCCATCTTCCCTCAAGCCACTGCGCTTCCATCCCAAGTCCTTGTGTGCTGATGAATGAATGTAAAGGCCGGCTCACGTGACTTATGACATCTGTTATTGTTCGCGTGAATGAGCTTTCTAGGTTAGTTCGTGCTTTCTTTTCTTATTTCTTTTTTCAAATGGTCTCGCGCAGGCTGTGACGGAGTCCACGTCGTACAAATACGCGTACATGTATGACACTGGCGTGAATTTGCCTCCGCTAAGAGTCTCGTCTTGAAGGTCTTTTTTTAATTCTTCAGTTGATGTTTCTGCTGTGGTTAAACCGCAGATGGTTCTATCTGAAAAATAAGTCTACTGCGAAGTTATTCTTCTGTGTGTGTGTGTGTGTGTGTGTGTGTGTGTGTGTGTGTGTGTGTGTGTGTGTGTGTGTGTTTTAACTTTACGTGTATACCGTACGCCTCACGTTCTGCGGGAAGGACCGCCTTACCCCTGTCCCTCCAGTAGTGGACGATGTAGTTGTTGATAGGGCTGTTCCCACTGTACGGCTCCGACCAAATGACGTTCACCTTGCGGCTCCAGACTTCCAGGATACGAAGGTCCAGCGGTTGAGCAGGGACCTCTGCAAAGACGAAGTTAAGAAGTGAAGCATGTTTCGCTAAATCGTTTTATTTTGAAGCGTTTTCGCTCTGTCCTCCAACAGCATACGGCATCGTGTCTTACCGACGACGAGCAGCTTGATGTTTCTCTCGTCGCTGCCGTATTCGTTCTTGGCGACGCAGGTGTAGAGGGCCGCGTCGCTCCTGTCTGTCGTCGGAATCACCAGCTCTGAGGTCACGCCGTTCTCCGTGTTCGACTCGAACTTTTCGTACCTGCGTGTTAAGTCGATACCCTATAAGTGTCGTCTGAAACTGGAAAGTTCGGGGGCTGCTATGTACTACCATCATAGTATGAACTGTAACGACTTGATTTGCAAGGTGGCTCTAATACTAAGCATGAAACAAGAACCAGCGATACTTTTGCCGAAAGGAAGATGCAAGAAATGGCGATGAGTGTTTAGAGTGATATAATAGGTGCCGTTGGTTGAAAACGTATCGAGGCTGTCGGAGAATATACCGGATACTAATTAGCTGACGTTAGTTAAGGTTAACTGTAGTACCATGGAAAATCTGCGTCTTACAATGAGCTGCGAGTAAGCTGCTCCTACCGCTGCTGCTAAATAATACTTAAACGGCAATGGAATATTTGCAAACATGACGATGCGATAACTTGGTTATAAATCTAGCTATGAGGTTAGAAGTACGTGACGCTCTCGTGAACTATTTGGGAACGCGCGGCCTAATTGTAGTATTGTTGCGTCATGTGCGAAAAGACGTGGCAATCCAGCAGACGAAAGAGACGAAGTCCGAGGAGTGGCTGTTTTTATTCTTTGCGGTCTCTTTCGAGTCGAGGTTGTCTTTTCTTGGGCTCGCAAAAATATCTGTCTTTGAAAAAGGATTTAGTGCGTCTACGTATCAATCACCTAACTTAGCCTGACCTAACTTAAGCCTGTATTAGATTTCGCAACTATGGTGAAAGGGTTCCCGAGTCCATGTACTAAAGCTGCATTTAATGCATGGAGAAAACTTATGGGATGTTGTTGGCTGTTGACACATTCTGGGACGAATGATATCAGTTTGTGAAGGTGAACTCAGTCACTCCGCAGACTTTTACGCCCCGCCGTGTCTTTTAACACCTACAAGCGTGCTCACTGATGAAACATGAAGGCTTACCTTGTCACTGGAGCGAATATGAGTCGCTTCTTGTCTTGGGACCAAGTGATCTCCAGTGGAGAATCCCCGATGGCTTGGCACTGCAATGTGGCAGCTTCTCCGCGCCGAACCGTCTGCACCTTGAACTTCTCCTCGAACCGTGCTGGCACTTTAGAAAGATAATGAAACAATGAGCCCGGTGAAATGTGCCATTGGGTGTAATAAGCCGTTGCCCCGTCACAATAGTTCGAATTTGTGTACACTTCATAAAAATCATAGCAATTCAAATATAGGTATAGTCTATTTTACTGATGCTATACGCTGTTGCTTAAATTTTTGTGGCAATGCGGATATTGTGCGCTCTGCCAACATCGGCGACGTTCAAAAATTACTTTGTTCTCCACAAACACTAGAAACATGCGATACGGACGTTGTCACAAGCTATCGTACAAAATCTTTCTCTCAGGCTTTATTGAGCCTGAGATTATTTATTTATTGAAAATTTATGAAACGCGTAGGATGATTTCCGAGGACATCAGAAGGTAGTCGTCGATGTTCGCTCTGAATCTGGAAAGGAAGATGCGAAGATGGAGTTTCAAGGCTTTGTCTTTCACGAACTTTGAAGTCATGCACGCCAAATACGAAGTATCGCCCGTGGCTTGCGCGGTACATTACCGATCACTCTGATGGTGATTTCCTTCTCCAGTCGTTCTCCGTAGCTGTTCTCTGCGATGCACGCATATGTACCGGCGTCGGTCCTTGTGGCATTCTGTATGCGGAGCGTTCCGTTTGTGGTTCCGGAGATACCGTGCTGCCTCCTGAGACCTGCCTGAAACGTTCACGCACGTAGGTATTTGAAGGTGCCGTCGCAAAAATACCCCGAGCTTACGTTTGGTCCCGTGACCGTTGGCTCTGGGTAACCATGGCTCTGGCATATGATTTCCAGTTTTGTCTCCTAGAGACCACACCGCTCGTAGGCTCGGTAGTCCACGCAGGCCGGGGCTTTACGCATAGAAAAATTAAGAAATTCACGAAGCAATCAATTCAATAATAAGGAAAATAAAGTGGGATGTCGCACATGCCACGCCACCTTGTCCTGTTGCAATTTACTCACTAGCCGACGTTGTTTGGTGCGCCTGTGGCTTAAAGCCAAGAATGAGAGAGAGAGGGAGAGAGAGATGATGGGCGGAAGGCAGGGAGGTTAACCGGAAGAGAAATTCCAGTTTGCTACCCTGCACTGCCAAGAATGAGTTTTATTACTGTACTAAATAAGAGGAAATCTTTGAATAATTTTGACGTAAATCTTCTAAGCCGCCGTTTTTCTCGCGCTTCAATTTTTTATTTGTTTTGTAGATGGAAGTTTCAACTTTATGGAGGATTCCTTAGCAGTGGAAGTAGCAGTTATGTAACCTGCTTTGTAATGGTCGCATCCCTACTGAGACTCTAGTTTAGTGATGGAAGCACAAGACAGATGATGCCTTAAGCGGTCCTCTTTCGTTTTATTCTTCTTCTTTGTTCTAGTTCTTCAGAAAGAAATTGTGTAGGCATGTTCGGTGAGTGATTGTTCATCAAGTCTGTGTGGCATACATATCATATTGCGCTTCTTCGGATCAGAAGAAAATTGGTTACTGCTAGCCGGAGTTTTCGGGGTCTTGCATCGGCGGATTATTTCTTTATAATTAAAACGTAACCGGCACAGCGAAGCACGAAAGGAGTAGTTCCAGCTCTACTCCTTCTGCGGCCTCCGGTGTTAATGAGACTCCCATAGTTTATTATGTGCATGTACAAATAAATTTATCGGTATCGCGGCTGTACTTACCGTTAACTATCAGTTCCGCTGTGTACCTCGTGGCTCCTCCTCTGTTCATGGCAGTGCACGTGTAGTTTCCCGCATGAGTTTTGCGTAGCTTTTTGATCACGAGACTGCTGTAGTCCTGCGCGTTCTCTGTCAATACAGTGGCATCATCGGGCAGGTTCTGATTATTCTTACGCCACTTGAAAGTGAAAGGAGGGACTCCAGTGACGGAACAGAGGGCTCGGAACTTCGCCCCTTCCTTCAGGTTCTTTGGGAACACCATAGGCTGAATTTCTGGTGGCTCTGGAATATGAACACAGAGTAAATCGGGTTGTGTTGAAATTCTTGCACTGGTGTTTGCATTTCAGTGTTTTGGCGGATATAGTGGCCAGGAGAAACTTACCTGCCGACAGAGCTTCCTGGAAGCACGTGTGCACGAAAAGTGCCACGAAAATTTCAAGACGCATCGTTGTGGTGTCAGCTGGTGTCAGCTTTAGAGAAGGCAGCCGCGCTGTACGCGTTGTGGGTTTTCGTTGACGCTCCTTCCCGCAATACGTTCTCGCTGCCATCTGTCGAGTGATCTTTGAAACTTTGCTAGCTGTGTAGAGCTGGAGTTTCATATTCATTTAGCGGCATTTGTTGTGAAACATGGCGCTGCTAGACGGAAAGAACATTGTGGCGCTTAAGAAAAGCCATTGGATATTTTGTGATAATATGGTCTTGTTGATCGAAACGAAGTGAACGTGGCGCTGCTGAAAAGAATGCGCGTAATGTTTCAACTCGCCGTTGACGCGAGACAAACTGCATTTCTAGTTGAAGCAGTGTTCGGGTAGAGGTCGCCCCAGGGCGTGGAATTGTTTAAGAAGTGGGAAATCCCGTTGCAGTTTATGAACAAAGGTTGCTGCTTGACAAAACGGAGCAGTCGCAGGTCGCCGTCGACACATTATCGTAAGGCATGTCCATGAGTCTAATGCTTAAGCATGTTGGTAATACATCAATGTTTTTAGCGCATGTAAGAGCATAGGACAGAAAGGGACAACACATTCGTGGCTTTATAGCGCTGCGTATCGTGTCGTTACATTGCAGCCTTTATTCTTTTGTGCGTTAGAGAAGCTACTACGTATTCTTAGTTTGCGTTCATTTTACGATTTCAGTTATGCTACCGCGACGATTAGCAGCGATAATGTAGCTGCCTGTTAACGGTTGTATCGAGAAGAGTCCTTGTGTTCTTTCTGTCACTTTGATAACGATGAGAATTTTTTATACAAGTGCCGTTCGACATGAGAATACCGGGATTTTTAAAAATTTAGAGCTGCATTAGGTAGGGTGGTTGTTCGTGTCTCATTCTGCGCTTTTGTTTGTTTGAGGACTCAATAATTTATAATTATGATCGAGCTCACGTCATTAAGTTGACCTAGTTTGCTTCAGTTATCATTCTTATCAGCACTCTTGCTTGGAATGATTGTTTAGCACTCCTTATCAAATTTCCACAAGAGCTGTTCCATTATGCACAAAGAGAAAAAATAAACAGATCTACTGCATATTTACAACATTGGAGTTTCAGCAGGTATGTTACCGGTAACTGATACGGTTATCGTTTTCCTCCAGTGGGAGTGCCAACTTCGTTGCTTGCTGTGCAAGTGTAGGTGCCTTGGTCTTCTTTCTGAATGTTGGTCAGCTGCAGTCGTCCGCCCGACGATGTTTTAAGCGATTTCATTCTTGACCCTGTCACAGAGAAATCGTCATGTAGGCTTTTTGCTCACAAACTTAGACTGCGCACTGTCATCGTTCGGTATTTAGCATGTCTAGCATGGATATTTAAAAGACAAGACGTTACCACTATTATGCTTCCACGTTGATATTGGCGGCGGCTGTCCGGATGCGACGCAAGAGATGGTCAGGTTTGAGCCTTTTGCAACGCGCTGGTCGGTTGGCTCTATGAGCCAGGATGGCGGCGCTGCGAAAAAAAAAAAAAAAAAAAACCAGCCATTCCTGTAGTAAACGCTTGTGCCATCAATTGGCGAGACTTAGTGCAAAGCTACATGAGAACGTTGCGTGAGCCGAACGAACTAATCGTGATAGCATACTCAGCATATTGTCGGTGCTCAAAAATGTTCTAGTCTGTTTATGCATTTACCTTTACAATCGACGAATGTCATGTTGTGATGCATAGCATAGCCGCGCAGTTCAATGTGTCAACGATCCCAAAGCAACGATCATATGGGGCTGGTACGTAGGGTAACAAAGCGGCACCTCAATACTGAATGTACGCTGGACGAAAAACCCTTTATGCGCGCGACGTAATGGTCCAAACATGCACGCTATTAATAAATGTTTGAATATGATCGGCATTTTTAAGCAGTAACATATAAATCAATCGAGGCACCTTGTGATAATGAGTGTGCTTATAAAAGTGAAGCGATGAAAAAAATTGTTTGATGTGAACAATTCGTCAGCGGAACGGCTGAATTATTGTCTTAAAGTTTTCACTTCAATGTGTGCGCTTGATTTCTTTGTGGCACACCAAAATTCGACGTGCGTACGGGCCCAGGGTCATTTTGAGGATGGCTTCGTAGTATTTAGGAAAGGTAGTGCGGGACAAAATTCAGCCATGTTCATGAGTTAGTAGTGTAGGACAAAGTTGCTGAACAGATCTTTTTGGGCGAGTTATTTGACCATCTCAAGCGTGTGTGTTTACTTAAGCGAAAAAAACAAAAACAAATGTTTCACAAAAAAGATGTCCTTTCTTTCGTCTACCTCTGTTGAGCGTGTTTTCATTTCTGCGATGATGTGATTACATGAGCCTGCGGACTTTATTTTATTTTTCTTCGAACAAATAATTTTTTACATCTTAGCAATGTACAGCTGAAATCTGTAGCTGCGTCAAGACTTTAGATGAAACCTCGTCTCTATGATGGGATTCTTCTTAAATGCGAAGTTTCGTTTGTTCATTAGCCATGCCGTTTTGTAGGGTGCAAAAGCTGCAGTGTCTATAACGCTGTAAGACATCCTTGCAAGGCTGTTCACAGACTACGCAACACGCACTGCAAAACATAGCATAATAGTTCTTTCTCACACTAAAATTCGAGTGTTTCGTGCAGTAACTGTCTTACCGTATATCGCGAGAGCGGCTGTGTACGATCCACTCGACGACGGTGACAGGACTTGACAGGTGTAGTTTCCCGCGTGCGACTGCTCCACGGGCCCAAGAATGATCGTTGATAGGTCGGCTAGTGTTTTGATTTGGACGTTTTCGTTAGTCGTCAGAGGTTTGCCGTCCTTTATCCACTTGAAGGACAAAGGTGCTTGCACCGTGCTTGTGTAGCAGACAATTAACGGTGTCTCCGAGCATCACTTTGTCCTTGATGTAAAAGGCACCACATCGATCTTTTCTGCAAGTAATGAAAAGACTCTTGTTTTATCAGGACATATCGAAAATTGCAGGATCGATTTGCGAGTATTACTCACCAGCAAGTGATGAGCCAAGGACGATCAACGTCGTTATCGCTACGAGAAGAAGCTGCATCGTAAACATTTGGGCAGTATACGCGAGCGTATTGTTATCTTGGGCAAAAGTACGGTGGCAGATGCGTAACGCCCTCTGTCTCACGGCGACCGAAGTGAGTGGATTTACTTCTGATTTCCATGGTTGTTGCACGTGTACTAATTTAGTGATAAACACGGACTTGGTCTCCAACGTTTAGAGCGGCTGCATAATGCTTGCAGCACTGGAATATTTTTTCTTTCCTTGTGTTTTAGTGGTTTTCTTACCATATACCCTAACGAAAAATTCTTGATCGATGTCGGCGCCAAAACCGTTTGAAGCTGTGCAGCTGTACGCCCCATCATCATCTTCGTCGACTTCGTTATCTCATTGTGGCCTTTCCTTTCCCTTCCGCTTTCGCTTGTTCATTGCCTGCGTAAATGAGGTGAAGAGAAGTAGGAAGAGGCATTAACACGACATCAGTGTATTTGCATTTCTTACTGCGAGATTGTGTTATTAATATCGCGTTTGACAGAGGATATTACAAAGCTACTGCTCACTGAGGCCCGTAGGGATTCCTTGGGTAGCTTTATGCTACAACGGGTAAATGCTAATTTTCTCTTTCGTATTTGTTCTTCTACCTTGCGGGATTCCGCAAAACTCATAATTGCCATATTCACACCCAGTT
>CM023486.1:101103740-101154132 GCA_013339685.2 Hyalomma asiaticum
ACCGCAAGGGTATTGGAGCAACGTCACCCCAAATAAGAGTGTACAGAGTACATGCCGCTTGAAGAAAAAAAAAAAAAAAGCAAGAAGAAGAAGAAGATATGTCGACGCCGTATTTCTACATGTTCCAGTATCGCTGTTTGACGTCGGATGGCCTATTTAGTGAGAACAATGCTCGAACAGTTGCAGTAGTAGGCTAAGACAGGCGCTGAAGAAAACGACATTGATTGCGATATGGTAATGTGTAGGTGAAAAGTTCCTAGTCGTCTTAATTGTTGCAAATTCATGGAGCTTAATCCAGTTGCACAATTTCTCGAAGAAACACCATTATTTATTTATTTTATTTATTATTTTTTATTTATTTTTTATTTTGCTTTCATATTTTTTCTCATACCTGGTCTTGTCCAGGTGATCGTCGGCGGTGGGTTGCCCGAAGCCCTGCACGGAATCCGTACTGTTTCGCCAGATGTGGCCACCGCGTTCGTTGGCTCCTGAATCCACCTCGGAGGTGCTGATGGAGTGAAGATTTATTTTCGCGCGCAGTCCTGCCATGGCGAGCCAATAAATAACGAAAGTTACGTACCGTGAACGGTGACCGTGGCAGATTGGACGCTGAGCCGACGAGGTTAGTCACTCGCACGTGTAGTTGCCGGAGCTGTCCACGTCCAGGGACTGTATCTTGAGCACGGAGAAATCTGCGTTGTCTGTAACTGTGGCGGCTCCAGCATCAAGGCGCCGTCCGTTTTTCAGCCAGCGGAAGCTGAGCGGCTGGTCTCCTTCCGTGGCGGTGCACGTCGCGGTCCCCCGTTGGCCGACGGTCGCGTTGTTTGGAAACGAGAACGGCGATATCTTTGGTGGAAACTGTACGAACGACGAAAAGGCATGCACGTATTCATTGTGTTAGTGCGAATGTAGACCTAGAAGGTTAAAATTGGAAATTTCGCTTTTTTATGTGAATAAGGTTAGCGATGTGCAGCTTATTGCTCATTGAGAGGAAAGTAGTCGCACATATTTATTGTACTGCATATCGATAAGCGAATCGCTGCGATTATTTGTCTCGCTACGTACATTAATTTCCAAGGGAGAAACGCGTTCACTCGAATCACTGACATAGCCGGCACTGCCTTCTCGAGTGTTCGGTGAGCGACTAGGCGCCATAACCTCTAGCCCTTACCTTGTCGTGAGCAGTGGTATCCTTCAGGGATCATGAACGGCCAGTACTCCTATGGTTGCAACTGTGTATTCCATGGCACGACGATGTTCTGATCCCAAGCGCGCTGAACTTGCATGAGCGCGTCCCCACGCTCCACAAGGAACTTGTACCAATGTCGCCGCTACTGCGCCTCGAGCTGTAAGCTTTCGCTGCTAAACAGTGGGGAACCTAGCGCCACCCTTACGACATTGTGAGAACTAAGGGCACTGACAGAGTGGAAGTTCTCGCATCTGCGAGGACATCCTCGTCGTCTTTACAGTTCAGCATCATCCCGTATCATTTCATTAGTGCATTGGTGAAGGCTCTGAAAAATGTATACCTGGGAAAGATATTGCGTGATCTCTAAACGTTAGTGATGGTCACACCCTTTACTAATCGCCTGCTTCCGTGTCGAAGTTTTGTTTTATATATAAAAAGCAATGGAATAATATTCGTGTAATGCTTCGGTACTTCGTAATACATGATATTTTCTAGCAAATTTTGTTTTGGGGGAGGGGATAAAAAGAGGACGAGAGGATAAGGCGCATTGCGTTAGTACATAGTGTAGTTGTTACTGTACACAAAGGGTGGTTGGTGATCGATGCGGTACGTAGTTACATTATTCTTAACAGCGGACCTGCAGTATCTCCCCCCCCCCTTTTTTTTTTTTCTTTATTGTTGCTGCATGTTGTCCGTTTTCTTAAGGCGCAGCTATAACGGTATTACGACTCTACCAATACCGGATGTAAACAAATGTTTTTGCGCATCCTTCCCTGACTCCCGTCCTTTCAGTTTCCTAAACTGCATTTTCCACGTCCTCTTAGAGGCAGTGAAGAGGTAGTTTCCGCTTCACGAAAGGCCTTTGTGACAAATTCGGAGAAAGGAACATGTTAGTGGGGCCTAAACAGCGATCAAAGACTTGATTACGTTGTTGACTACATTATCGTTCACTACTTTTCCTGGGCGTTTCTTTCTGCCTTGTAAAAGCCTAAATTCTGACATTAGTCAGTAGTCCAACTTCTTGAGACGAGACGTGCGTGATTATCAGGGAAAAATAGATTTGGTTTTCTATTTTACAATTCACTGGGTCGTTCTTTATTACGGAACCGCAGACTACTTTATTTTCAAACGGTATTCCATTCCCTTTTATTGTTTTGTTTCGTTGAAGTTAAATTTCAGCACAAGCCCCGTTGTACGAAAGACGGAAAAATGCGAATAGGCGAGTATTTACATTATAGGTTAGGTAAAGCGAAAGTATAAAAGCGTCACGGGATTTTGATTTCAGTCTTATATTCTAATGCGAACTTATGTTTGCGTACTTCCGGTCACGCAGAATATTGTTTCCATTTTACGCACCGTTAATCGGTTCTGCATTGGGAAGTTGCGACAATATCCGCACGTCGCATGCGGTAAGTCAAAATCCGATATGCTTTCTGGCTACGGAACGATGTTATAACATTTATCGCATCTATATCGTCAAACAGCGTACCTTCAGCCTCGATCAAAAGCCGCACCCATTTTGTGACTTGGCTCAGTTTCAGTTTCGGTTGCAGCTGCCGATCGACCCGCCGTCATGCGGCCGTGCGTCTGCGTCTTCGTCCGATGGATGGCGCACGCTTAACTTTTTTGTGCCGCCGAATATCGCCACCAGGCGTTACAAATCGACGGGGCCAATATTATCACGTTGTGATAAAAGCTAATCTTGCTAAGAACTATAAATAAGTGTACCTGCAAATTACTTATTTATTAAATTATTCCCTTCTCGTGACATTAGTCGGTTTGGATGGAATTTTCTACGAGGAAGTTATACCTTATCATGCGCCTTCATATACGCTTCAACGTTGACGTTGTCGAAGAATTAACGCTTCTGTTGGGATAAGTGCATTGTGAAGCTAGTGTTTTATTTAATCCTTTGGCGATCACGGAATCTATGATGCGTTATTTAATTTTGTTGGTTTTACAAGTCTCCGCTGTTAGGCGCCCTTGTGGCTTGCCACAGTGTATCGTTACGACACCGACAAAAAAAAAAGCAAAAAAAAAATCGCGTGAATTTCTTCGCACTTAGTGACGGAGCGTTGCTGTTCACAATTTTTCAGTAATTAAGAATACTTCCAAGCTATTTTTATTTCGGTTACCTCTGCATACATAAATGAATGAAGTCCAGTTAGGAGGTCGAATACATAGCGCCGGGACAACATGAAACGGGCGCTGTTATCGCGGCGACCCGGTAAGTCGATAATAGGGTGTGGCTCGCCTAGCTTCCGCTTCCGAAGTATGACGTGGCTATGACGTGGCCCTACGCCGCGAGGAGCTCACCGGCGGTAACCATGACAACCACCGGCGAGAGCTAGGAATCGAATAAATAAAACGAGTCTGGGGTTGTTTCGGAGGGGGAAGCGAGTGAACCCGGTTGTATAACTTTCAAAACATCGACGCTGGTGTGCCGCGGGTCCGTGGCCCACTGGCCTTGGTTGGCGCGTGTGAACGGCCGTCCCGCGCTGCGCGATGCGGTCGCCGGCATCGTTCGCGCCTCCTTGGGCCCCTTCTGTTTAAGAGCCGTTTGTGGTTGTTCTGCCACTGTATGTCGGCTAACTGCCCTTTCAGTGTTGGCGCTGTCGGTTTAATGTGGGCGTAACTTTTAAAGCAACGAGCAAGTAGTCGGTCACTAGTTTTCTTGCTGCCCTGTTTACCTTTCTTTTTCGGCGTTCCGTGACAGCATGGCGCGAATATTGAAGGAGAAGAGTAATTACCTTTCTTTTTTTTACTGCTACCTGTTTTTTAGACATAAATGCACGTACTTGCCTTTTAACCAAAGCCGTTGCATCCCATGCTCTGCTGATTAGTTAATTGAATTAGACGAGTAGAGCAATGTAAATACATTATGTAACAACCGATAGATATATATATATATATATATATATATATATATATATATATATGAGAGAGAGAGAGAGAGAGAGCTAGGGACTCTGTACAGGATAAGTCGCGCAAGGCGTGCTGCTTTCGCCTAACGTTTTTGTTTATGGTATGGACGTAGCCTCATATACGTATTGCGTATCGCTTAAGCGGCGTTTCTTTCACTCAAATCGCGTGGAACTCCTTTTTCGTATTAGTATTTTTTTTCTAGCTTCATCGCATCGAAATTGTTGCCTCTGACACGCAAGTTTTGCTTGTTGGGCTTCACCACATTGGTACTCTGCTTACAGTGAAGCACGCTCTACAGGCTGACTGGCAATCCGCTTTGCGTTCTAACGTGATAAAATACGGAGTCATTGGGGATGATTGGACAGTATGAATACAGCACTGTCTTTGGGTCATAGCATTCCTATAGACGGATGCAGAGCGTGTACGTGATGTTGATGCATTATATTCTATAGAGTGATCTGCTTTGGTTCGAACAATTTACAATTGCTAGTTTTAACGTTTAAACAGACATATCATGCACGGTTGAATATTTAGTTCTCTAGTATGCCTTTAGGCCCATTGAATGGCTTATGTGCTATGATTAGTGTATTCCAAGTATACCTTGGCCTCCTTATTTGAACGTAATGGTTGTTATTCAACGTATGTCGTCACGACACTATAAGCACAGACGTACCGGGTTCAAATGATAATTTTATTACACTCAGCCGTACATACGTTGCTCACATTTCGAATGTCGTTACAGAGATTTCATGGGGCTGTAAACAAAAAATGAGAGTTGTCTAGTTTAAGTGATACAGCCAGATGATTTGTCGTACAGATAGAATCATCAAAACAGGAAACACATTTGGGAGAAACATTCTGATTGAACTGTCACTGAAAGCACTAAAAGCAACTCCTGATTTCTTCATCCTACCGGCACAAATAGGAAAGCAGTAACGAAAAAAGAAATAGCAGAACTATGACGTAGCAGCGATGCGGTCAGGCTAGTTGATACAATTCTATAGTTAGAGGCAGCACGAACTGAACAGGGACACGGGCAGTGGAGTGCGCAAGATAGTTTACTCATGCATTAAAAATGAAATGTTCTTTTTATATGAGTTCGTTCTCTGTATCACATATACATTATGTTTATTTTATGGTCTCTTTATTTAGTGCTTATAACTGTCGGTTCTGTGTTTACATCAACTTAGCGATACCTGTCGCCATGCTGTGGTGCGTGTGAGCCTATTTGTAGATCTAATATATCTGCAAGTACGATGGAAAGTTAATATAGTCAGTCACGTTTCATGCTCTGAGTGCATAAGAAAAAAATAGATTGCTGAATAATTTTGTTCGAAAGCGCGGTAAATGTTACACAAGTTGTGGTACTTTTGGCAACGACAGTTACATGGGCATCAGCAATAAGCTTTGCATGTTCAGCATCAGTCATCGTAAGTTCAGCGCATTTGTATAATAATGTACTCTTGACGAAAAGTTCAACTTAGCGCGAAAACACACGGACACAAGAAGAAACGAAACAGACAGGACGGGCGCTACTACCAACTGTTTATTGTGAAAACACCCACCGACGTATATATGCGTCTTAACGCATGCGCAAACAAACACTTCAAGAAAGAGTCGAGGAACCAATAGATTAACAAGGATAAATCAGGCAACGGTCTGCATGAGACGATATTCTGATGAATGCAAACTTATCGAAGCTGCGCTAATACAGATCTGCTCATTTTTCTTAATATGGAAGGCTTCTAACGCCAGCCGAGCTGTGCAGCTCCTTCCTGCTTTTGCCTAGGATTATTGTCTCCTTGAATATACTCTTTACATTGCGCGCACAAGTGAGACATGTCATTATCTGCTAAACAGCCTTCTTACGACAGGCATCTACTTTTAGAAAGCCACAGTTTGTAAGAACATTTGTTAACTTCACCTGTCGGTGACGTTGCCTCTTCTTTAAAACCAATTTTCAACTTTGGGCCCTAATCTCAAGAGCGTGTGTTTTAGTCTGATGCGTCGCTAATGAAATGGGCCATGTCAATGGAAACTAAGTTGAGACATATGTGCAATCGCACAGTCGGCTAAAACGCTAGGTATAATTGGCACGCATTAGTTCTTTGGTATCTTCGCCCTTCCAGCGCTACGGTACCCTGCAAAATCATATTTTGGCAATGTTGGTCGGAACTAAACATGGCGATATGCATGAAAAATGCATGAAAATTACAGAACAACACTTGTTACTGTATAGTTGAGCATTTCATTTGTTGCTGCCCTATACTACCAAAAGGACTCCGGTAGGATCTTTAGCACTCTGTGAATTGCATAAAGACATGTACACTGAGAAAATTAAAAATTTCTTGTTGAGCAAGAGTAACTTGAGTTGGCATTAGCACGGGGTACATTGACAACTCAAAAGGGACCGTATATATTGGTCTGTAAGATTGCGAAAACGTGTTCCTTAGGGATATTGAAACGCTTTTTCAGGTTTCTGCGCGCCAACACTGCCGCATTACCGTATTAACACTCAAATACGTTTAGTTAACTTCGCACACGAACAGAAAAATTCACTTGAACAAGTAGATAGTCACAATTGGCGACTTTGTAGCTACACATTCAGGTATTTTTTATCATCACACCGTGCTATGTTCGCGGCCGTGACGACGTGCTTACTTCACTTTGCGGGAAGCTTGAGCGATATGATTGAGGACTTCATGCAAGAACGAGACGTAGACCCTCTTGCTGGTCCCCTACTAGCCCTTTCGCAATAAGCACAGTTGAAGCTATTAAATACTTGACGCATGACAACACATGGAAAAGAGAAAACTTGTAAGCTAGAAGACATCCTTAACAAGCACCGAGTATGGTCTCAAGACTAGGTGTTCCGCGCGCATATGAGTAACCGGTTCTGTACTATACAAAACGAGTTATAATACTCAGGTTAGGAACGAATTTCAAAGCCGCGTTATTATACAAACACATGACTAGAACACTTGGTGACATTTATAATATGCACCATATATGAGTCCGACGTTAAATAGTACTGATAGGAAAGTGTGCGGACATCCTTGGCGCGGGAAATGAGTTCACAGCAGTATAGCGATAAGGAAAACTTATACATTGTTTCGTGGTCTACGACGCGGGTTCCGCATCTTCCACTCCTCGCGTATTAATATGGACTTCGTCACAGCACATTCCTTGTGCCGTGATCGAACGCTGGTACTCGGCTGTTTTCGAAAGCGCTCACTTAACCGAGCTTCAGTATTGCTGTACATTGCGGCTAACTGTACTGTTTCCACGCCTCGTCACACCTCGACTGCCAGACTGTGTGTTTGTCGGTTGCCAAGGTGCCGCAACATTGTTGAGTATGAGCTCTCGAACTTCCTCAGTACATACATCCATGTGACACATCGGGATTATCTTCCAGAGGCAACACTCCGTGGGATAACGTGATGAGAAAAAAAACATCTAAGTACGGATTGGGGGCGTAACTCGCTGGTACGACTCGCGTTGACTAGAACAACAAATGAGATCAAATTCAACAGTTTTTGAAGAATTCAACAGCAGCTCTTCCAGCATTATCTGTGGTAGAATCACGCTGCGCTGTCGTAGACATGAGAGGACGCACTGCTCTTGCGAAGAGACGAGCGCCGCCTGTCCTTGGCCTGCAGAAGAAAGGTTAAAAAGAAAAAAATGACAAGCACGTGTGTCTCAAGCATTCGATACCACCGGTTCGGACAAGCGCTGTGAAGTTGTTTGGTAGGAAATGTCGCTGTTGCTAACCTTACAACAAGAAAACTTCTCCAGGAGAGCGACTGGCTTAACGGTGTGTACATCATTTTTCTCTAGGAAGGATGTAGGTACGGGACGTTTTACAGTCACACCTCGCTTATGTAACGTTTTGGAATTTGTAGTGAATTGTATGAATAATGGTTGTTAGTTAGCCCTCTAACCTACCATGTGTAGTCTAATTTTTCGTTTCGATTTTGGAGTTAGTTGTTGAGATAAGTTCAGTAAACGGAGACTGACAGAATGGTGTTACCAGTTATTCGTACTTAAATGAAATAATGAAAGCAAGGAAAGCCCAACGTTATTACTCCATTTCTCCAACCGACGACTTTCGCCGAATCGTTTGTTGAGCCCAAATGTAGCAGTACAACTTTCTGTGCACACGTGTGCTAGATACACCAATTTTCAAAGCTATTCATGTCTTCTATTTCTGCTTTCTTTCGTACATTTGTAACACCAAGCACTCCGTCCCATAGTGTACGCGTAGCTTAACCTTAGCCGATTCTGTTGTTTTTCAGTGCACACTCCCACAACTCACGCACCTAAACTAGAGCAGGCTGTCGCATGCACCGGATCGGATTGCTGCTTAGCCTAACGTGGTCATGCAGGTAGTAGGCATGCTGCACTTTCTGGTGACCGAATAACTCACGTCCGTGGTGTTGTATCCCCTGTTGGGTGCCGCCGAGCGTAGTTCTTCGATCTTGTAGCTTCCGGAGAGGCTCCTCCGGCTCTGGATGGTGGCGTAGTCGGAGCGGTTGCGCTTCTCTGTGACGTCGATGTAGCGCTGCTGCTGCTGCGTCACCTCGCCGTAGCTCTGGCGCTTCTCTGCTTCCAGGGCTGCGGACGAAACACGAATGCAGGAAATGCGGATAGGAGGGAGGGAGAGATAACGGAGTGGCTTTATTAGGAGAAGTCACCTTGCTACTTCAACCATGATGCGAAGATTACAAGAGCTCGAGCTAGGACGACAGAGGGCAGGTGCAGCGTGAGTAATCTACGTAATACTTTACTATTTATGTAACACATTACACTATACATCTGCTTAGATTAATGAATTTATGTGAGGGTGCATTTCATAGGTCGTCGTTTAGTTCGTGTAGCCTGAGCATTTCTCATTTCCTTTTTCTGAGATGCTACTTTTTTTTTTTCTTGTCTGGAAGCATACATGTAAGAACGATTGAATCCGAAGGCGACGCATATTCTTCGGAAACATGCGTCGCACAAGCCGGCACTAAATTCTGGTTTACAGTAACTACAGGTTAGAAGTATTTTACAGAGATGACTAGTATCTGTTTATTGTGAACTGCCCCAGAACCGAGAGCAAACGCATTTTCACTGTTTTCAATGAAGTCGAGACGTTGATGCAGAAAAGTTCGGTGGTGGTGTCGCTTCGTTTGTGCAATAGACGCAAGCATCGGTGTAACGTAATTTTTTTATCCTATGGGGCTTAATAAAGCAACCCCTACAATGATATATTTCATTCTCGACTTCATTCTTGTAGTCCCACCACGGTGGTCTAGTGGCTATGGTACTCGGCTGCTGATCCGAGGGTCGCGGGATTGAATCCCGGCCGCGGCGGCTGCATTTCGATGGAGGCGAAATGTTGAGGCCTGTGTGCTGTGCGATGTCAGTGCACGTTAAAGAACCCCAGGTAGTCGAAATTTCCGGAGCCCTCCACTACGGCGTCTCTCATAATCAGAACTGCTTTTGGGACGTTAAACCCCACAAAACAACAAAACAACAACTTCATTGTTGTAGTTTTCATTATTGTTTGTTGAATATTCGCCCACGGATTGCTAGCCCCTGCTCCTTCCCGTTCTTCGATCTTTTTCGTTTTTTTTTTTTGCCAAGCTGCTGGTTTGTCTCGGCTGCTTCTTGCCATATTTATAATTTGTAACATTACGCTGTGCTTCGGATATTTCCGTTTTTTATTTTTTTATTTTTATCATCGCTGTCAATGTACGCCTCGCTAACAACGATGTGAAAGCGCGTAAACAGCACTGGCGGGATACTCACATTTCTCGAAGTTCTTGTGTGCCTTGGTCTTCTTGATGCAGACGGTGACGACAGTGATGACGACGAGTACGGCGATGAGGAAGGAAGCGGCGGGGACCAGCAGGGAGGGATCCTTGTAGAAGACCCAAGCCCGGTCATAACCTGCGCCACAATAGAGCACACTCTGGCTCCACATTTCCCTTGTGTCGTCCGATGTTTAATGTGCAGGAACTTTGACGATGCGCGTGAATATTGATCCTGAAACTTTTCGAAGTGCTAAATTGCTTTTAAGGAAGCTAATTACAATAACCTGTGTCATCGTTGCAGCCTGCACTCGTATTCGTTCGCCAAATACTCAATTCCGCAAGAAAGACAGTGGACTGCTTGTCTCAGCTGGGCTGGATTTGGTTGCTTTTCTCTTTCTCTTTGTGTTTTGTTATTTTTTAAACACGCGCCTTGCTACGCTTCTGGTGCACATTCTGCGCTTATCGAAACGTATAAATAAAATGAAATGACAAAACCGCACGCCTTGCATCGGATGAAGCTTTGCTGTCTCGGGATCTTCACAAGTTAGACCTGTTTGATTGAAATTTGTTTTCCGAGCGAGATTATCAGATAAAAATAATCTATGGGCAGATTTAGCTGGAAATTTTCTCTTTGCGGCCCTATTGAAGAATATGAGTTGCCTCACCACATCAGCATTTTGTCTTATTTTTTTAATATGGCAAGAGATTTTGGATCTTTCCGTGGGGACTACTAGTCCAACTTTAACTTACACCCTCGCACTTTTCTGTCTCCTCATATCAATGGTTATGTTAGTGCTTGTATTTTTGCATTGTAAGTCTGTCAGGGCAAACGTACGAAAAAGTCAACAAGATAACCAGCGCTTTTGGTAAACCCTGACGGTTCTATGCAGAACATATCGTTATATTAACAGCTATAAGTAAGATAGATGTGGAGCATGCTGCTTAGGAATTTAGTTGCTTCCATGGATGTGCATGTATAAACGAGAGCCGCGCTAAATGATGCTCGGCGTTTTTTGGGAGAGTGCTTACCGTTGTTAGTGGTGTTGATGATAATGGCTTCGCTTCCAGACCCGCGTCCAAACTGGTTGGAGGCGGTGAGGTACACCTTGTACGTTGCACCCCCGTCCAGATCTGTGAGCGTGTAGCTCGTGTCGTCCGAAGCCACGACCGGGATATGGTGCCAAGGACCGGCGTTCTTCTTGTAGTGCAGCGTGTAGCCTGGTTAGAGACGAACGATGCGCTACCTGTAGTTAACGTTCAGAACCAAGCTCTCGCGGCTTGGTCTGTTTGGGCTGTGTTGTGTTCGTAGCTTGCTTTGTTTTTATTAGTCAAATAGTACCCCTCGTTCTCGTTTGTAGCAGATTCGAAGGAAATTGCAAGATCTAAACTGGGTAAATTTTGGCTGGTAACGAAGGTACTCCCTTAGAGATTTTCATTACTTCATTTTACCGGGTATGGCCGATAATGTAAAGAAAAATAGGAACATCATTCCCGCTAGCACTTCCACACAAGTACCTCGGTATCTGGTGTCATGGAGCTCTCACGTTCGCTATTTTCACATTCAAAAGCTCCATGCGGCAAAGCAATGACAGAGGCGGTGATGGGAAGTTCTCCATCACGACAGAGCAGAAAAAAACATCCATGTTGACTTCACTCACTCACTCACTCACTCACTCACTCACTCACTCACTCACTCACTCACTCACTCACTCACTCACTCACTCACTCACTCACACTCACTCACTCACTCACTTAATTAATCAACTAAAATAATCAATCAATCAGTCAATCAATCAGTGGCTTAGTAGATGGAGCCACCGAGCAGCACTGTTTGCTGCAGCGCATGCGCTCTACAACGGTACCTGTCACTGGAGCAACGGTGGCCTTCGAGTGGGTCCACTTGACCTTGAAAGCAGAGTCCGTGCTTGAGATCAGGGTCAGTGCGGGAGGGAGTGGCACGTCTGCAAGGACGAATGACAGAGCGAAAGGATTAGTGCGGCGACAAAACCAGGTAAAAAAAATATTTGCATAAAAACATCCACATTCACTTAACCCGGCATATTTAGATCGTCAAAAACGGTAACTCAAGGGACTCTCGATAATTAGCTTGTGTGACGGAAGGTGACTTTTTCGCCTTAAAACTCGAGGTTAAATCAAACAGTTGCCTCAATTGCCGATTGTTCGATTTCGAAAGCAAACTTTATGACATGTTGATGGAACCTAATGGTACACAGATGTACAGCTGGCCAGTGAACCATGCTTGGCAAGCGCATGGCACGACGTAGCTATGAGAAGCGAGAGGGGGAGAGCAAAGAGTGTAGGAGGTACAGCCAGACCATCATTTTGTTTGCCTAATGCAAGTTAATCGGGAACAGAAAGGCGAAACGCGACGGAGTGAGCATTGCAATAGCCATTACTACAACCGCTGGCTGAAGCGGCCGTATCAAAAACTGCAGGAAGGCACGAATAGCTTATACACATGAGGCGAAAGCCCAAGAACCTCCGTTTCCAAATATTTTGTTGCACTCTTGTTGGATCAGTTATAAGAATTAGTTATATCGCCAAGCCAGGTATCAAACGAGTTGGAGTGTAGAGGCCAACGCATATGGACTGAAAACTGCCTGTAATTTGCACGCTTCCTGTTCTGCGCCCGGATAAAATGAAGCGGCATTCACGGGCATGTTGGTATGCGTGTACTTACCGCCATCCAACGTGCGGACGAGCAGGGCTTCCGAAGGTGGTCCGCTTCCGATGGCGTTGAAGGCTTTGACGATGACACTGTACCGCGATGACTTTGTCAGGCCTACGAGCATGACTTCCTGGGATCCGTTGACTACCGTCTCGACAGTTTTGAACGAGTATGGCTGGCTGGACTCGGCTGCCCGGTATCCCACGTAGTAGCCCTTGAGCACGCCGTTCCAGGTGTCCCGAGGAGGGGGCTACGAATGCCGAGAAACATGTCGCAGCAATGCGTAAGTGAATTACGTACTTCAATAATTGAAGTAGAAACTGCACGCTGAGTAAATGCCAGATAATGCGCAAACATATGAATTACATCATTGAACGAGCATATGGAAACACTAGTCGACAATTGCCATCAATTAGCCAGCAGTACGTTGCTTATGCATTGTGCTCTGTCGGCAGGTTAATGTGATGCCTTTTGCTGTGCGTTATTATGACGGCGCGAAAAAGCATCACAAAGGGGAAAAGAAGTAACATTGGCGATTTCCAGGGTTAATAGGAAAAAAATAACAATGCGTTAGCATTACCCTTTATTACCGCAGGTTACGTTTACTTTACCTTGAGAGCTAATAGTACACATAGTGCACAGAGTGATGTTATGCGAAGAAATGCTGTAGCGTGCAATGCTGGTGCTATGACAGTAAAGACGATAGGCTACGACACGCAAACAGTTGACTTTGCACATTGACACCCGCTCCCTGTCTACTGCTACCGCATTCAAATATACCTATGTGTGTCGTGTTGTGTAACTGATATATGGATGCCTGAAGTCGATGTATCGACAAATGTAGGACATCACTGACTGCAGGGCGCTGGTATACCGTGACTAAAAATTAAAGATCCAGTTTCGTGCAAATTGTTAGCACATCTGGGCCCGTATTCACAAAAACAACTTACGACGAAAATGTTCTTGAGCGAAAATTTCAGCCAATCCTGATGCTGGACATATCGTTAGCGAAGCCCACTGGCCAATGGCAAAAAGCACTTACGAACGAGAAGTTTTGTGAATTCGGCCCCTGTTTCGTTCGCTTCCGCTCCCGATGCACTCAATTGTTTCGTACGAGCTCTGGTAATGCGCCGTCTCAATGTGCGAGAATGTTGTAGGTGAACGTTAACTAATCCAAACGCTCATTTGTACGCGTGCAGTATGCGCGAGGCGTTTCTTTGAGCGGCGAAGTGTGTATGCAAGCTTAAACTACAGAAACGTAGCTCTCGTTTTCGACTCCTGCTTAATTAAGGTCATGCGCCGTGGTAAAATTAGTGCCTGGTGTACGACCGATGAAGGTTTCCACTTTCGAGGTATTTTTCGACCGCAGCACGCATGTGTCAGTGAATGAAACAAGGTCGCTGTTTAGTTTCACGGTAAACGTTATCGGTGGAGTGAGAGCACTGGTACGCATGTAGTACTTGCGCACTCACAACATATACACGTATGCAGGCATGTACATTCAAGCGTGCGTGCGTGCGTGTGTGCGCGTATATGTTCTTGCTCAGTGATGTGGGCGCGCTAATCAGGCCGCAGGACGTCGCTGGTCGATCGCCTGGGGTCATGTGCTGTTACGGTGAAGGAGCAAGGTTCTTGTTCGATTGTGTGCTATAATTAGCTACAATAAAAGTGAAGCAGTAATCAATAAATAATGAGCATGCTCGCTGTCCGCAACGGTGACTGGCTACACAATGCAGCGTCGGCCACCGTGCAGATCGACTATCGCGTTTCATTTGCTGAGTTTCGTTGTGTTCGGACACTGTATTTTGCTGCTTTTTGCTGCGTTGACAGGGAGCGTTCTATTCTCTACCTTTGATTTATGTTGCCGGCACGACGACAGGTTTTGCATGTTCTAAGACCTCGAAGAGAAAGCAGTGCGCTAGCCTGTGGCTTGAACTGGACGTAAAGGAATACCTTCCACGAGACGGCGATAGACGTAGGTCCCTTGGCGGCTGCCCAGACGTCGGTTGGTGATCCGCCTGGTTCTGGATGCATTAAAAATAGAGCAGGTTACCTACGTCCTTTTTTTTTTTTTGAGCTTACAAAAAAGACATAAATAAACCTTCTTAAAGGCGGCAATATTTGTTTGAGCATACTTTATGACATTACAGTTGCATTGGTCGCATTCTTTCTGTTCTTTGCATTCTGCCAGGTTCTTCTCGGCCGTCACTTTTATTGAGAGCTCGACGGCGCTAAATTATGCAAAGGCTGCCCCGTGAAACGTGACTAACCCAGGCGAGTAATATGCACCACGGGCAGTGTCTTCATTCATTGTGTTCCTCGCAGCTACTCAGCTACTCAGACGATGTTAACTTATGCAGCTCAGAGCTGAAAGGCAGCCCGGCGATCGCTTAAGTCATCATCGAGGTTACGTGAGTTCTTGGCAGCGGTACAGGTAGCCTTCGGAGACAGGCAAGGTTGGGACCAGCTAGCGAAACAGGTGCGAATTCATCTGCACCACCTTCAAGCGTAAGCGATCGTACGAGGGTACGTAACGCTTCTAACGCAAGCCGTAGCCGCCGCCTTTGTCTGGTGTCTTAGGTGATGCATATTGCATGTGGGACGTGCTGACTCACCTTCTTCGGCGGTGAGGAAGCGCACTGGGTCCGAGGGGGACCCTGACCTACTTCGTTCTCCGCGGTCACGGTGAGAGAATAGGAAGCGCCTGGATGAAGCTCGCTGATCATGGCCGATGTCTGGCTGCTCGGTACGCTCTGCTCCATAAGACGATGAGCACCGTCTGCAGCGGCAAGTGGTAGGTGAGAGAGCGAGAGAGAGAATCCTTTGTGTGAATGGAGAGTGGCACGATAACCACTTGCTGTAAGCATCCGTTCATTCCGATGAGCACGAATCTGAATACAAAGAACTGTGTCTACGCACGCATTTATCATTGAAACGTATGGCGACCGGAAGCGGCGGTGGGTGCCGCGTTATCCCGCTTATTCCGAGCTTTTACGTAAGGCTATGCAGCACGAGCAATCCCCAGTACGGAGCAGAATGGAGAATAGTAGTTGTATTAGTGCGGCTTGCTGTAATCACGCAAACAGATGTTCATGGAAATAAAAGAGGGACGTGGAGGTCGAGTTTATTCAGTTAAGGTTAGACAAGTCCTGGAGGTTACTGCTATTCCATCTTCCCTCAAGCCACTGCGCTTCCATCCCAAGTCCTTGTGTGCTGATGAATGAATGTAAAGGCCGGCTCACGTGACTTATGACATCTGTTATTGTTCGCGTGAATGAGCTTTCTAGGTTAGTTCGTGCTTTCTTTTCTTATTTCTTTTTTCAAATGGTCTCGCGCAGGCTGTGACGGAGTCCACGTCGTACAAATACGCGTACATGTATGACACTGCGTGAATTTGCCTCCGCTAAGAGTCTCGTCTTGACGGTCTTTTTTTAATTCTTCAGTTGATGTTCTGCTGTGGTTAAACCGCAGATGGTTCTATCTGAAAAATAAGTCTACTGCGAAGTTATTC
Organism: Hyalomma asiaticum; assembly: GCA_013339685.2. Classification (NCBI taxonomy): domain Eukaryota; kingdom Metazoa; phylum Arthropoda; class Arachnida; order Ixodida; family Ixodidae; genus Hyalomma; species Hyalomma asiaticum. Next base: position 101,119,853 of record CM023486.1, read on the forward strand.
TTCTCTGTGTGTGTGTGTGTGTGTGTGTGTGTGTGTGTGTGTGTGTGTGTGTGTGTGTGTGTGTGTGTTTTAACTTTACGTGTATACCGTACGCCTCACGTTCTGCGGGAAGGACCGCCTTACCCCTGTCCCTCAGTAGTGGACGATGTAGTTGTTGATAGGGCTGTTCCCACTGTACGGCTCCGACCAAATGACGTTCACCTTGCGGCTCCAGACTTCCAGGATACGAAGGTCCAGCGGTTGAGCAGGGACCTCTGCAAAGACGAAGTTAAGAAGTGAAGCATGTTTCGCTAAATCGTTTTATTTTGAAGCGTTTTCGCTCTGTCCTCCAACAGCATACGGCATCGTGTCTTACCGACGACGAGCAGCTTGATGTTTCTCTCGTCGCTGCCGTATTCGTTCTTGGCGACGCAGGTGTAGAGGGCCGCGTCGCTCCTGTCTGTCGTCGGAATCACCAGCTCTGAGGTCACGCCGTTCTCCGTGTTCGACTCGAACTTTTCGTACCTGCGTGTTAAGTCGATACCCTATAAGTGTCGTCTGAAACTGGAAAGTTCGGGGGCTGCTATGTACTACCATCATAGTATGAACTGTAATGATTTGATTTGCAAGGTGGCTCTAATACTAAGCATGAAACAAGAACCAGCGATACTTTTGCCGAAAGGAAGATGCAAGAAATGGCGATGAGTGTTTAGAGTGATAGAATAGGTGCCGTTGGTTGAAAACGTATCGAGGCTGTCGGAGAATATACCAGATACTAATTAGCTGACGTTAGTTAAGGTTAACTGTAGTACCCTTGGAAAATCTGCGTCTTACAATGAGCTGCGAGTAAGCTGCTCCTACCGCTGCTGCTAAATAATACCAAAGTATTGAGGGACCCTGATAATACTTAAACGGCAATGGAATATTTGCAAACATGACGATGCGATAACTTGGTTATAAATCTAGCAATGAGGTTAGAAGTACGTGACGCTCTCGTGAACTATTTGGGAACGCGCTGCCTAATTGTAGTATTGTTGCGTCATGTGCGAAAAGACGTGGCAATCCAGCAGACGAAAGAGACGAAGTCCGAGGAGTGGCTGTTTTTACTCTTTGCGGTCTCTTTCGAGTCGAGGTTATGTCTTTTCTTGGGCTCGCAAATATATCTGTCTTTGAAAAAGGATTTAGTGCGTCTACGTATCAATCACGTAACTTAGCCTGAGCTAACCTAACCCTGTATTAGATTTCGCAACTATGGTGAAAGGGTTCCCGAGTCCATGTACTAAAGCTGCATTTAATGCATGGAGAAAACTTATGGGATGTTGTTGGCTGTTGACACATTTCTGGGACGAATGATATCAGTTTGTGAAGGTGAACTCAGTCACTCCGCAGACTTTTACGCCCCCGCCGTGTCTTTTAACACCTACAAGCGTGCTCACTGATGAAACATGAAGGCTTACCTTGTCACTGGAGCGAATATGAGTCGCTTCTTGTCTTGGGACCAAGTGATCTCCAGTGGAGAATCCCCGATGGCTTGGCACTGCAATGTGGCAGCTTCTCCTCGCCGAACCGTCTGCACCTTGAACTTCTCCTCGAACCGTGCTGGCACTTTAGAAAGATAATGAAACAATGAGCCCGGTGAAATGTGCCATTTGGGTGTAATAAGCCGTTACCCGTCACAATAGCTCGAATTTGTGTACACTTCATAAAAATTCATAGCAATTCAAATATAGGTATAGTCTATTTTACTGATGCTATACGCTGTTGCTTAAATTTTTGTGGCAATGTGGATATTGTGCGCTCTGCCAACATCGGCGACGTTCAAAAATTACTTTGTTCTCCACAAACACTAGAAACATGCGATACGGACGTTGTCACAAGCTATCGTACAAAATCTTTCTCTCAGGCTTTATTGAGCCTGAGATTATTTATTTATTGAAAATTTATGAAACGCGTAGGATGATTTCCGAGGACATCAGAAGAGTAGTCGTCGATGTTCGCTCTGAATCTGGAAAGGAAGATGCGAAGATGGAGTTCAAGGACTTTTGTCTTTCACGAACTTTGAAGTCATGCACGCCAAATACGAAGTATCGCCCGTGGCTTGCGCGGTACATTACCGATCACTCTGATGGTGATTTCCTTCTCCAGTCGTTCTCCGTAGCTGTTCTCTGCGATGCACGCATATGTACCGGCGTCGGTCCTTGTGGCATTCTGTATGCGGAGCGTTCCGTTTGTGGTTCCGGAGATAACCGTGCTGCCTCCTGAGACACTGCCTGAAACGTTCACACACGTAGGTAATTTGAAGGTGCCGTCGCAAAAATACCCCGAGCTTACGTTTGGTCCATGTGACCGTTGGCTCTGGGTAACCATGGCTCTGGCATCTGATTTCCAGTTTGTCTCCTAGGAGGACCACACCGCTAGTAGGCTCGATAGTCCACGCAGGCGGGGCTTTACGCATAGAAAAATTAAGAAATTCACGAAGCAATAAATTCAATAATAAGGAAAAATACGTGGGATGTCGCACATGCCACGCCACCTTGTCTGTTGCAATTTACTCACTATGCCGACGTTGTTTGGTGCGCCTGTGGCTTAAAGCCAAGAATGAGTTTTATTACTGTACTAAATAAGAGGAAATCTTTGAATAATTTTTGGCGTAAATCTTCTAAGCCGCCGTTTTTCTTCGCGCTTCAATTTTTTATTTTGTTTTGTAGATGGAAGTTTCAACTTTAATTGAGGATTCCTTAAGCAGTGGAAGTAGCAGTTATGTACACCTGCTTTGTAATGGTCGCATCCCTACTGAGACTCTAGTTTAGTGATGGAAGCACAAGACAATGATGCCTTAAGCGGTCCTCTTTCGTTTTATTCTTTCTTTGTTCTAGTTTCTTTCAGAAAGAAATTGTGTAGGCATGTTCGGTGAGTGATTGTTCATGAAGTCTGTGTGGCATACATATCATATTGCGCTTCTTCGGATCAGAAGAAAATTGGTTACTGCTAGCCGGAGTTTTCGGGGTCTTGCATCGGCGGATTTATTTCTTTATAATTATTTATTTTTACACCAGAAGAAACGTAACCGTACAGCGAAGCATGAAAGGAGTAGTTCCAGCTCTACTCCTTTCTGCGGCCTCCGGTGTTAATGAGACTCCCATAGTTTATTATGTGCATGTACAAATAAATTTATCGGTATCGCGGCTGTACTTACCGTTAACTATCAGTTCCGCTGTGTACCTCGTGGCTCCTCCTCTGTTCATGGCAGTGCACGTGTAGTTTCCCGCATGAGTTTTGCGTAGCTTTTTGATCACGAGACTGCTGTAGTCCTGCGCGTTCTCTGTCAATACAGTGGCATCATCGGGCAGGTTCTGATTATTCTTACGCCACTTGAAAGTGAAAGGAGGGACTCCAGTGACGGAACAGAGGGCTCGGAACTTCGCCCCTTCCTTCAGGTTCTTTGGGAACACCATAGGCTGAATTTCTGGTGGCTCTGGAATATGAACACAGAGTAAATCGGGTTGTGTTGAAATTCTTGCACTGGTGTTTGCATTTCAGTGTTTTGGCGGATATAGTGGCCAGGAGAAACTTACCTGCCGACAGAGCTTCCTGGAAACACGTGTGCACGAAAAGTGCCACGAAAATTTCAAGACGCATCGTTGTGGTGTCAGCTGGTGTCAGCTTTAGAGAAGGCAGCCGCGCTGTACGCGTTGTGGGTTTTCGTTGACGCTCCTTCCCGCAATACGTTCTCGCTGCCATCTGTCGAGTGATCTTTGAAACTTTGCTAGCTGTCTAGAGCTGGAGTTTCAATTCATTTTAGCGGCATTTGTTGTGAAACATGGCGCTGCTAGACGGAAAGAACATTGTGGCGCTTAAGAAAAGTCATTGGATATTTTTGTGATAATATGGTCTTGTTGATCGAAACGAAGTGAACGTGGCGCTGCTGAAAAGAATGCGCGTAATGTTTCAACTCGCCGTTGACGCGAGACAAACTGCATTTCTAGTTGAAGCAGTGTTCGGGTAGAGGTCGCCCCAGGGCGTGGAATTGTTTAAGAAGTGGGAAATCCCGTTGCAGTTTATGAACAAAGGTTGCTGCTTGACAAAACGGAGCAGTCGCAGGTCGCCGTCGACACATTATCGTAAGGCATGTCCATGAGTCTATGCTTAAGCATGTTGGTAATACATCAATGTTTTTTAGCGCATGTAAGAGCATAGGACAGAAAGGGACAACACATTCGTCGCTTTATAGCGCTGCGTATCGTGTCGCTACTTGCAGCCTTTATTCTTTTGTGCGTTAGAGAAGCTACTACGTATTCTTAGTTTGCGTTCATTTTACGATTTCAGTTATGCTACCGCGACGATTAGCAGCGATAATGTAGCTGCCTGTTAACGGTTGTATCGAGCAGAGTCCTTGTGTTCTTTCTATCACTTTGATAACGTTGAGAATTTTTTATACAAGTGCCGTTCGACATGAGAATACCGGGATTTTTAAAAATTTAGAGCTGCATTAGGTAGGGTGGTTGTTTGTGTCTCATTCTGCGCTTTTGTTTGTTCGAGGACTCAATAATTTATAATTATGATCGAGCTCACGTCATTAAGTTGACCTAGTTTGCTTCAGTTATCATTCTTATCAGCACTCTTGCTTGGAATGATTGTTTAGCACTCCTTATCAAATTTCCACAAGAGCTGTTCCATTATGCACAAAGAGAAAAAATAAACAGATCTACTGCATATTTACAACATTGGAGTTTCAGCAGGTATGTTACCGGTAACTGATACGGTTATCGTTTTCTCCAGTGGAGTGCCAACTTCGTTGCTTGCTGTGCAAGTGTAGGTGCCTTGGTCTTCTTTCTGAATGTTTGTCAGCTGCAGTCGTCCGCCCGACGATGTTTTAAGCGATTTCATTCTTGACCCTGTCACAGAGAAATCGTCATGTAGGCTTTTTGCTCACAAACTTAGACTGCGCACTGTCATCGTTCGGTATTTAGCATGTCTAGCATGGATATTTAAAAGACAAGACGTTACCACTATTATGCTTCCACGTTGATATTGGCGGCGGCTGTCCGGATGCGACGCAAGAGATGGTCAGGTTTGAGCCTTTTGCAACGCGCTGGTCGGTTGGCTCTATGAGCCAGGATGGTGGCGCTGCGAAAAAAAAAAAAACAGCCATTCCTGTAGTAAACGCTTGTGCCATCAATTGGCGAGACTTAGTGGGCTCGCACAAAGCTACATGAGAACGTTGCGTGAGCCGAACGAACTAATCGTAATAGCATACTCAGAATATTGTCAGTGCTCAAAAATGTTCTAGTCTGTTTATGCATTTACCTTTACAATCGACGAATGTCATGTTGTAATGCATAGCATAGCCGCGCAGTTCAATGTGTCAACGATCCTAAAGCAACGATCATATGGGGCTGGTACGTAGGGTAACAAAGCGGCACCTCAATACTGAATGTACGCTGGACGAAAAACCCTTTATGCGCTCGACGTAATGATCCAAAGATCCACGCTATTAATAAATGTTTGAATATGATCGGCATTTTTAAGCAGTAACATATAAATCAATCGAGGCACCTTGTGATAATGAGTGTGCTTATAAAAGTGAAGCGATGAAAAAAATTGTTTGATGTGAACAATTCGTCAGCAGAACGGCTGAATTATTGTCTTAAAGATTTCACTTCAATGTGTGCGCTTGATTTCTTTGTGGCACACCAAAATTCGACGTGCGTACGGGCCCAGGGTCATTTTGAGGATGGCCTCGTAGTATTTAGGAAAGGTAGTGCGGGACAAAATTCAGCCATGTTCATGAGTTAGTAGTGTAGGACAAAGTTGCTGAACAGATCTTTTTGGGCGAGTTATTTGACCATCTCAAGCGTGTGTGTTTACTTAAGCGAAAAAAAACAAAAACAAATGTTTCTCAGAAAGATTTTTTTTCTTTCATCTACTTCTGTTGAGCGTGTTCATTTTTGCGATGGCGTGATCATATGAGGCCGGGGGACTTATTCTCCTTTTCTTCGAAAAAATAAATTTTTACATTTTGGTAATGTACAGCTCGAAGCTGTAGCTGCGTCAAGACTTTAGATGAAACCTCGTCTCTATGCTGGGTTTCTTCTTAAATGCGAAGTTTCGTTTGTTCATTAGCTATACCGTTTTGCAGGGCGCAAAGGCTGCCTTGTCTATCTAGAACGCTGTAAGACATCCTTGCAAGGCTGTTCACAGACTACGCAACACGCACTGCAAAACATAGCATAATAGTTCTTTCTCACACTAAAATTCGAGTGTTTCGTGCAGTAACTGTCTTACCGTATATCGCGAGAGCGGCTGTGTACGATCCACTCGACGACGGTGACAGGACTTGACAGGTGTAGTTTCCCGCGTGCGACTGCTCCACGGGCCCAAGAATGATCGTTGATAGGTCGGCTAGTGTTTTGATTTGGACGTTTTCGTTAGTCGTCAGAGGTTTGCCGTCCTTTATCCACTTGAAGGACAAAGGTGCTTGCACCGTGCTTGTGTAGCAGACAATTTTAACGGTGTCTCCGAGCATAACTTTGTCCTTGATGTAAAATGGCACCACATCGATCTTTTCTGCAAGTAATGAAAAGACTCTTGTTTTATCAGGACATATCGAAAATTGCAGGATCGATTTGCGAATATTACTCACCAGCAAGTGATGAGCCAAGGACGATCAACGTCGTTATCGCTACGAGAAGAAGCTGCATCGTAAACATTTGGGCAGTATACGCGAGCGTATTGTTATCCTTGGGCAAAAGTACGGTGGCAGATGCGTAACGCCCTCTGTCTCACGGCGACCGAAGTGAGTGGATTTACTTCTGATTTCCATGGTTGTTGCACGTGTACTAATTTAGTGATAAACACGGACTTGGTCTCCAACGTTTAGAGCGGCTGCATAATGCTTTGCAGTACTGGAATATTTTTTTCTTTTCCTTGTGTTTTAGTGGTTTTCTTACCATATACCCTAACGAAAAATTCTTGATGGATGTCGGCGCCAAAACCGTTTGAAGCTGTGCAGCTGTACGCCCCATCATCCATCTTCGTCGACTTCGTTATCTTCATTGTGGCCTTTCCTTTCCCTTCCGCTTTCGCTTGTTCATTGCCTGCGTAAATGAGGTGAAGAGAAGGTAGGAAGAGGCATTAACACGACATCAGTGTATTTGCATTTCTTACTGCGAGATGTGTTGTATAATATCGCGTTTGACAGAGGATATTACAAAGCTACTGCTCACTGAGGCCCGTAGGGATTCCTTTGTAGCTTTATGCTACAAACGGGTAAATGCTAATTTTCTCTTTCGTATTTGTTCTTCTACCTTCCGGGATTCCGCAAAACTCATAATTGCCATATTCACACCCATGTTCCTCGAGTTGCCGATCAGTTAGACCCCCCCCCCCCCCCCCCCCGCTGCCAATTGCTATAGCCACCTGGTTAGCTTGTTGTGCCCTCATCTTACTGGTGAGTGCGCATTATTACTTTTATATGTAATGACACTCCGTTTCCTGATGCAAGGGAATCGTATATAGCAGTTTAGCGGGCATGCCAAAACTGTCTTCGAGGAGATAACTCTGAACGCTACGTTACAGGATTGCTTTTGAGATATTATGGCATTGATTTTAATGTAGAGAATGACTTTATATGCGCTCCACTTTTATAGGAAGTTGTAAAAAACGTGTGTACTGGTAAAATCGACGCCCCTTACCTGCAGTTTTTCTGAAAACTACATCAGGCGCTGGGTTTCCCAACGCAGCGCACAAGACAGTGACGTTATTTCCTTCGGTAATAATCACGTCGTTGGGTCGCTGGGTCCATTTTGGAGCAGCTGAAACAGAAAAGTTGCCAAAGGGCAACAAGTGGCGTTATATAACACGTGAATACATTTCGGCAACGAAAAACATCGATTGCGTCATGAACTGATCTATAATACCCCAAGTTACTTAATGTCTATTGTGTAGGGCTCGTTAAACCTGTGCCCTTTTACCGTTTCGTACATGTGCATGCGTTCCTTACGCTTGTATGTTTCGCTATTTACAAATAACCCGCTCATGTGCTTAACGCTTCATGGAGGGAAAGAACCTATTACGTTTTACGTTCTTGCCTCGCATGCATTTTCAGGGTTGTAGCCTCATAGTTCTTCGTGTCTCAGTAGCATGTATACGCTCAACAATGCTTTGTCGTTAAACACTGGTGTTATTGTGATAGCTGACCTTGGCGTGAGTAATTGGCGCCGTGCTTACCGTATATTACAAGGTTCGCAGAGTGCGCGTCAGACTTTCCTTTGGACATCGCAGTGCAGCTGTAGTTCCCGCTATCCTCTTGGCGTGCCGGGTCAATCGTGATCATCGAAAAGTCCGTATCAGTCCTCGTTTTAATTCGACCCTCGGAGTCTCCGCTCAGTGCCTTTCCGTTCTTCGACCATACGAACCGCGTTCCTTCGGACACTATTAGTAGAGAACACGTTGCACTAACCCTCGACCCTTCGACGAGGTTGGGAGGAAAGGAGAATGGTTGCACTTTGACGGTGATCCCAAACCCTGAAAGAACAAGCGTACACGCTTTGGGTTCTGCAGAGTAGCATGTCTTGGCAACGGCTCTGTTGGACGGTTACGGCATGATATGAAACGACTTTGGCGAGAGAGATAGGATCAAGTAGCGTCGCTTACCAGAGCATAGTAGAAGCAGAAATGCCGATAGCAGTTTTGCGTCCATCAAATGGTGTATATTGCGGTTGCAGACGCTTCTTTTCCACGTATTCATGGCTGTAGAGTAATCGTCCAAACGCAAAGCAGCGCAGTAAGCTTGGGGACCGGAGTATCAGTATAGTGGAAAAAGGAATCTACATGTATCGTAAAGCCTCGGGCTGGTCGTCGCTTTGGATCGTACGAAAGGTCTGTGGCGCCCTCGGTGGTCGTTTTGGCCAAGTAGCAGTGACTGTCGCTCACAACGCTCGAAATACGTATTACGAGAACGCCGATTTGTACTCGGAAGCAGTCGTCGAAGTTGAATTAGCTTAATAGGTGGTAAAATAACTTCCACACAATCTACGATACTGGCAGAAACGTTCTTATGTTCCGGTACATGCGTGTAGTAGCGCGCAGCTCATTACGCGTCCTTACCTGAGCGGTTTCGTTCTCTGCTCTATATGGATAGGTAACTTCGGACTAGCACGAACCATACTATCAAGAACCACCGTAGCGAAGGCACGCTTTGGATTACTGAGAGCTTTCGGAAAACACGTTCCACTAAACAAGGCCCCTTCTCTCACCGTAGATTGATATTAGAACTGTTTTAGCGAGCGCCTCCGGAACTTCGTTGTCCACGCTGCACTCGTACGACCCTGCATCCGCCTTTGACGCATTCCTTATCTGGAGTTGATTTTTTCCGGGAGACTTGGTTTCCTTGAAATCGCCTGTAAACGAACGTAAGAGAACAATTAGTCTCAACTAGCGCGTCTGGAGCGTTATACTGTGCCATTTCATAATATGTTGAACAACCTAAGCAGAGGCGTCAATACCGAAACTTCAAACACACGTACAAGCCCCGCTGTTCAAATTTTTATTAAAATTATATATATGTTTATTCGCATTCATTATTATTATTATCTTAATTGTTAGATTTACAAAGAACCGTTAAGGATTTATTATTTTTTTTGAGGAATGAAGGCATTCTAGTTCTGTGTTCGGTCTGTTTCAATTATTTTATTGTGCTTGCAATTTATATTATTCTTCGAAACAGCATTCGCGAGGAGGTGCAATTTCACAGCACAATATCGGGAAATATCTTGAATATTCGTAGTGACCGTACGTCAACCTTCGCATAGAGCTCGTTTTGGCGATGAAGCGGCTTAAGTGGGGAAGAAAGTTTTGGCACTCAACTGCTTTTTCCGATGAGCTTCCATTTCACATACGGTCTGGGATTGCCAGAGGCCTCACAGGCAACTGTCGCGTTGCCGCCTAGATGAAGTCTGATGTCTGTCGGTTCGACGACCCACTGCGGTGGTGCTGCGCGGCCAGGAGTGAAAGTAAATAATGAGTAGTCGCATTCGTTCTTGCAGTTTGAAATTCAATCGCATGATTCAACCGACAGATAAGTACATGAGAGTACACTTGAACGTGGTTAGTGAATGTTGTTGCAGACTTGACATACACAGCAGTTGTTGATAGAGGTTTGTAAAAATAAGGGCGTAGTGCATTGATTCACGTGCATAAAAAAAAAAACAAGAAAACACTGCAATAATCGACCTACAAGAAGCCCAGAGGAGAGACATATTTGCTCAGCTTATTGACTCATTTATTTAGCTTTGTGATGATGATGTTTGATGTTTTATGGCGCAAGGGCCAATTGTGGCCAAAGAGCGCCAGTACAAGGTTTACAATTTGGCTTTGTTCCGTCAGTACTTCTCCTGCTTCTTTGAACTTTGTGCTTGTCATTTTAACGTTTCATTAGAAGTCTGTGCAGTCGCCTAAGATGGGCCGTAAGTAAGATCGAGGGAGAAGACTGGTTCACTTACCTAGGATATTGAGCAGCTGTGAGTGGCTGTCCACTTCCTGGCCCATGTTCCCGACGCACGTGTAATTTCCACTGTCCTCTGTCGTAGTAGGGCCAACGACGAGGGTGCTGAACAGGGAATGGTGCACGATCTTCACCTTGGAGCTCTTGGCCAGTTCTTTCCCGTCTTTCAGCCACCGAAAGTTGACATTGGCCGTGCTACTGATCGTTGTGCATGTAATCGTAACGGTATTTCCAACTACCACTTTGCTGGGGAAGGAAAACGGTTGCAGCCGTAGGGAGCCTGCGGTGGTAACAGAATCCCATTGGACACGTCTTTCTTTCAACCTACAAGTCGGGCAATTGCAGGTTGGTCACCGCGTTATGTGGTTGCATGCGACAGGATCAGATGGGGAAGCCAGGTGTGATGCTGGCACCCGTATCGTGTTCAGGACTTACCTTGGTGATCCCTAGAACTGTGGTGTTGCCGCGACGAAACTTGCAGGGCCAGAAAAGTGATGCCGAAACAAATAACAGCCGACCGCAGTGCGACGGCCCACATTGTTTGTCCGTTGTGTTCAGGCTGTGTTGTGCCTTTCGTTAGGCGGAAACAGCGCTTCTATAGAACGCTGTAATCAAAGATTCTGGCGCCATCTCTTAGCTGGTCCTGGCACGAACCGTGCTTCCCTAAACGTTCGCGGGATATCCAAAAAACGTCGGATGTGTGCTCTACGAAATCGTTTCGTTTGATCGCCGTTAGCCTTGGTGTGACGAAAATAAGTTATACTGGATAGTCGGTGAGGCGCTTACCGTACACTACCACCCGAATGTGCTTTATAAGTGGCTGGTTTAGCGCGTTCACGGCTTTGCATATGTAGAGACCTGAATCTTCTCTTGCTGACTTGTTTATATGAAGTGTGCTAGATGAGGTGACACGATCTGTGCCTGCAAGAGAAAAGATTTGGGGTAGGGGGAGAGGGATATTTACTTATATACGTGCATATCAAGTTAAACAAGTTACTAGCCCTTTTTTATGATTTCTGCAAGTCATTTCTGTTAGGCGTCTCAACTTTCTTCACCCGCCATGAGTTCTAATATTGAGCGTACAAACAAATGGCCAAAAGAAGGAACGCGTGTGCGATTTTCCATTGGCTCATTTGATTGTACGCTTAGCAGACAACTCCATACATAAGAAACTTGCTGAATAATGGAATTTATAGCACCAATCCAGTTCGTTCTCACTTCTCATGTGTGAGCCTTTCCTCTTTCTTGTTTTGAGGAGGTAGAACGCCTCATGACATTCTGATTAACTTCGAGGGTTCGTCAGTGCTTACCCAATCAATGTCTAACCGAAAGAAATGGGGCTTGGTTTCAGAGGTAGCGGTACAGCTGCTGCAGTCGAATTTGTTTAGCCTAGCCGTGTAAGGCAGGCAGGCACACGGAAAAGACAAGGACAGGTTTACATGCACAAATCTACATATTAGTATAGTACACCTTACCTTCTTTTGCAACAGTCACTGTTGGATCGGGCTTTCCTTTCGCTCGACAAGGAATAGTCACGTTTGTGCCTTCCATCACTCTAATCGTATCTTCAGGCGCCTCGACCCACTTTGGAGGAACTGCAATAACAAGCATCCTGTGGTTCACCTTTCGGTTTTGTTGGTCGCGTCACATTACGGCTGCAAGTTGGCACCTTACCTAGGACATGGAGGGCGTCGGAAAAAGAATCTCTCTTGCCGTTGTAAACTCCACGACAAGTGTAGTTCCCGCTGTCACTCTCTTCCAAAGGGCCAATGATGAGCGCCGAGAGTTCAGGGTAGCTTCTGAGCCTTATTTTGCTGCCCTCGGATATCTGTTGGTTGCCCTTGAACCACCTGTACTGGACGCCGGATATGGCTGCGGTTGTTGTGCATGTCACAGTGACAATCTTTCCTTCAACAGCATCGGAGGGAAAGCGGAATGGCTGCAGTTTGAATTCTGAAAAGGATACGTACTTTTGTTGGGGCCACAATTACGCAACGTAGGAGCGCTTGCAGAACAGCAACAGCAACGCAGCGGCGGCGATCAAGTTTCCTTTGCACTTGAGTTCCACGATAGTTGCTTACTCTAATGTATATATTCAGACGTTACCAATTCGCGTGTTTGTAACATTTTGCTTTCGTCCTGCCGCTGAAATAGTCAAGATTTTTAAGGATCTAAGGGGGGGATAACAGCTATCCGTTACAGGTATCTGTGGCTACAAGGTGAAACTGGTATTGATGTATATAGTGTACCTTACACCATCGCTCACTGCAGCGAGTAAATATTTTTCCGAATTTGATAAGCCTCGTATTGTATCATAAAGCGCCTGTTGTCACGTTGGTCTTCGTCATCTCGCGGAAACCGATCACTACTAGCTCGCTTGCTCATAATATGCGTTCTTAGAAAATGTAGACAGAGCGTATTTTCGGGTTCGGATTTCAAATGCATGAGCAAGCTATCCTAGCGGTCAGTATGTGCAAAGCAGGTAATATGAAGATGCGAACATGCATGGACCAGGAAGTTCGCGATACTAATGTCGAGGGTGCGGTATTAGAACATGTGCCTGCTTTTCTGTGACGCCACAGATACTCAGGTCTCCAAGAGACCGCTTCTAGGGTGGTTATGCGAATCAAAACACTCCAAAGAGCTTGTAAGACTTACCGACTGTTCCGCAGTGGACGATACAAGCGAGAGTAACCATATAGTCGGCAAAATCACTCTGTGTAAGTCCATAGTTGTCTTGCAATTGTCGTCGAAGGCTTCTCACGCAGCTGAACGACTTGTGAAGATGCGCTCTGTATGGCACGAAAAAAACATGTCTGCCAAAATGCACCGAGCCGTGTCACTTACAAGAGTCGCCATCTGGGGTATGGTGCCGCAAAGACCCCGTAATCGGACGCTTACGGTGGGAATTTGGCGAATTTCGAATATGACAACGGAGGGCGGGTTTCGGCGGAGCTGCGAATCGTATGTTCAACTGCCAAGCCGTGACGTTTATACCGTTACTCGTACCATAAACGGTGACGCGAACTTCTTTGGCGAGTGGCTCCCGCAGTCCGTTGTCCGCCGCGCACTTGTAGAGGCCCGAGTCGCCTTTGGATGCTTTGGAGAGCTCGAGCTTCGTGCCTGACGCGCTGAGCAGAACACCTGGAAGTGGAACAGGCATTTAGGCTCGTTTGAAGACGACGTAAAGCAGTAAACGGTGATTTTGTTGCATGTTACTAGACTAGACTTGCACTGAGCTTTGACCGTTTGCTAAGTAAGCAATTTACCATTACAGTTATTAATAGAAGTAGACACTATGGTAATTTTTCAGTGTGACAAAGTAGCGAGAAAGTTCTTTCCCGCCTTCACTGCTGGCTTGAAATTCAGGGTGCGTGGTAATGCGCAGAAAAGTAAGCACAGAAGATTTTGGTCCTAACGGGGGACGCATTGGCTCCCCGGAGTATTTTTGCTCATGAAGGTTATGTTTGAGAAGACGCGAAAAGCGCAGAAGATTTTGGTCCTAACGGGGGACGCATTGGCTCCCCGGAGTATTTTTGCGCATGAAGGTTATGTTTGAGAAGACGCGAAAAGCACGTAATATCACCTTCTTTCTCCCATTTGATGCTTGGTTTCGGTATGCCTGTCGCCTCGCAGCGCAGCGTGGTATTCTCACTCTCCTTCACTGAAACGTCCTGAGGTTCTCGCAGCCATTTCACTGGAACTGCAACGAACAGCATGTTTGTACAGTATTTTTCTAAAATGCAAGAACAATTGTTCGGAGGATTGTTGAGTTGTCAATGACAATGAATGCTCTCGGACTTTGCATTCAACGTCACACCTTGTTAACATTGAAAGGAAAACGTACTGTAGGAGTCCCGAAACCCAAATACCAGAGCGGTAACGTTTTCTAGGCAGTGCCCTTTTCTGTAAGCGAACAGAGTCATCGATCTTTTTTCTTTTTTGGAATATACAAAGAACTGATCATACGGCATACATAGATCCAACTCTATTTCCTCAGTTGACAGTATTCAACATTTCCGAATCCAACCTGTTGTTGCAATTCCGATTCAGTCAAGCCTCTTTACCGCTCTCTTTAGTAGAACCTTCTACCACACTTTGGCAACCTTTATCGGAGGGAACAGATATTTTACTACAGTGGTAACAAGGGAGGGTCGTGTGTTCTTTAAGGAAGATTTCTGTCGAGCTTGTACATTGGTGATTTGGCCACAACACAGATGAGCTACCCTAGGTGGTTACACAGGAGCCAAAGAAGGCTTGAACAGGATCAGCTGTACTGATGGAACCATGTGATGCAGTGATCATCCGGGATATTCGTAACGTTTACTGCATTGTCCCAGCGATCGGCTGCGTTTAATTTATGTGCTACCGTGAGGGTTTGGACAGATAACTGGCCGGGAAAGTATTTATTGCTCAAAGGCGACAGTAATGCAGCAGCGTAGTAATGCAGTGTTGCGCTATAACGGTCCACAGCCTCAGGTTATGTCGGAAGCGTGTGAGGAGCTATGTTTATTATGCTGCTTGTATGCTATACTTATGCTTCATTATAAGAACAAAGCATAAGGAGCCGTTTCATGACTCACCTAAAACTCTCAGCTGCTCCGTGTGCGAGTCCTTGCGGCCTCCGAGCCTTCCCATACACGTATAGTTTCCCGAATCGTCTTGCTTTAGGGAATCCACCACCAACGTCGACATGTCCGGGAACGAGCGAATCTTGACTCGATCGTCGAGTGCCAGTGCTTTCCCATCTTTGTACCAAGAGAACTCGACTCCTGAAGTTATGCCTCCAGTGACTAAAGCACATATGACGGTGACCTTGTTACCTTCGGTGGGATCGTTCGGGAAAGAGAACGGCTGGAGGCGAAACATTCCTTTTGAACGTCCTGCGTGTATATCGGTCCAAGCGTCAGAACTTAAGACTAGCAGAATGTCTCGGTTAGCTTACCTGAAATTTGTTGGCCACTAGCCGAGATGGTTGCTTGTAGGAAGATCAGCGTTGTAGCGAACACACAGCAGAACATCGTCCTTTGCTTACGTTGTAGCAGTGTGACGAGTTGTGCGTGCATGTGATTACACTGCGAAGAAACTGTAGCAGTGCAAGGCTCAGCACGGACTGCTGGCGCCATCTCTAGCGCTGACACGAAATGGTGGCGCGCGTGATTCGTTGTGTTCCGAAGTCGCAACACTCAAATGTACGTCAGATATGAACGATGAAACTTGACGAAAACCAATGCATCTAACCAACATACGGCGTCTGCCAGAGGATTAGGATTCAGTGTGATATTCACTGCGCTTTTCTACTGCTCTCACTTGTGTCATATATTTTATAGGCATTGTTGCGGTAGACGCCTATCAACATAGGTCGCCGTCGTTTATGGCAAGAAAAAATTACGGGAACGCTTTTGCTCGTTAATGCGCTCCCTACATTGGTGACAGGCAATATTGTCCACTGGGGACACTCGGCTTTTGTTTATTACTGCCTATAATGTGTACTCTAAAGGAACTCATTGTCTTTTTTCTTGCTCTTTTTTGCTTGGCGGTATTGCTTGGTGGCTTACCATACACGGTAACACGTATTTCGCGTTCCAGAACAGGTGGTAGACCGTTGTCTGCGGTACAAGTGTAGACTCCACTAGCCAGCTTGTTTGTCCTTGAGATCTTCAAGTTTCCGCCGTGAGAAGTGTTGGCATGGCCTTCACCTCCTTTGTCTCCTAAATGGCAGATATGAAAGACGGATGGAAAGCAAGTTTTAAAGTATGATTGTCTCGCGTCGCGTTTCGCGTGGGCGTTCTGCTGTTATTGCACGTTTTTATGAGACCGTGGCAGCATTAATCGTATAGTGCACGGACAACGGCCGAAGTGGTAATCGCAAACACAGTTTTTTTTGTGTTCTTCAACCGCTCATACAAATTCTTGCCTGGAACACATTTACGGGCCATTTGGTCGGGAGTCACGATAAAATGCGCAAGCACCACAGAACGATAACGTTGAAAGAAACAGCGATGTGCCTCCATTATGCCTCTGTGTCTTTATCTAACGTCCCAAAACCAGCTCTGGTTATGAGAGACGCCGTAGTGGGGGTATCCGGAAATTTCGACTACCTGGGGTTCTTTAACGTGCACTGACATCGCACAGCACACGGGCCTCAACATTTCGCCTCCATCGAAATGCAGCCGCCGCGGCCGGGATTCGATCCCGCGACCCTCGGATCAGCAGCCGAGTGCCATAACCACTAGACCACCGTGGTGGGGGATAAATGATAAGCGTCTAGACCTTTACCATAAAGACAGTTTGGCTGTACACATAAAATGAACATTGATACATCTGTATTCAATAGCAGTTTTAACTGGTCAGTACTGTCATTTATTGTTTAGGCCGGGCGTGCCTAATAACGAAAGTACAGAAAAAGTATGCTGTTAGTTCGTTGTGTGCCCCTTATCCATTGTTTTGATAAAACGATAAAATAAAATCAACTGATCAACTAACTTACCTTTGCGTTTCCACTTTACCACAGGGGTTGGTCGGCCTGAGGCACTGCACGTGACGGTGACGTTGTCACCTTCTCTGACGCTGACGTCGCTTGGCTCGTGGGTCCATTTCGGCGGAACTGGATAGGAATGCACGGAACTTCCTTTACTTTCAAATAAATTCGTCTGCTAAATAAGATTTTCGATCGTGCAGGTCCGCAAGTACGCGTGCTTGGCCCATTTCAAGTATGAAAGGCAGAATAAAATACAGCAGCTGTGCGGGTTTCTTCGAACTGCTTCTTTTTGCATTAATTGGTATCTGGAATATAGCCTGCACTTGGTGTCAGTCAACCGATGATATGACATGGGGGATTCCACGAGCAATTATGCCGCGAATACAACACAGTAGCAGCGCGCCGTCTGCTCACTCTCGACCGCACTGTAGTGCGTAACAGAAGGCTTGCCCTGAAGAAGTGGCGCTGTATTACAAAAGATGCAATCGTTTCTTTGCAGAGATAACTCGCAACATTTACACAGAATCTTGCATTGTTGCCATGAAGCGGAGCAGCCGCCGTGAGGCCGCGAGCCTGGCAGGCCTGATAAGCTGTGGTTTTCCTCTCTCAAAGCACACAGAGCAATTAAAGTGGCTGTACCACACAGAGAACCACTTAGTCACGCCATTTGTGCAGAATTTACGCTACAACTGCCAGCTCATGATGCTATTAATATCGGCCGGTATATGTAGTATATACTGCACGTGATGTCGTCTGTGTTTAATGTACAGTTGTGACGCACTGATATTGCCTAGTAGCGCTATTGATGCAAATGTGAGCATTAGTTCTGAGATTCCTATTGCTCTTTCATGTTTCCAACCACCCCCCCCCCTTGTGTGGTGTGTGTGTGTGTGTGTGTGTGTGTGTGTGTGTGTGTGTGTGTGTGTGTGTTTCAGCGCGGACACAGCTGAGAAGACCATGAGATAATCAGTATTTTCTGCATGAATAAGGTTCACGAAAAAAAATAGAATTGCTTAATATAAAAAGAATGTTATTGGTAACATCAGTTTTCTTGAACGTCACTCACCCAGAACGTGCAGAACCTGTGTGTAGGAGTCCGACTTGAGGTCCGCTGTCCCGGTGCAAGTGTAATTTCCGCTGTCGCTCTCTTCAAGCGGCCCGATGACTAAAGTAGAGACATCGGGAAAACTTCTCAAACGAATCCGACCGTCCCTTTCCGATCCTGTGAGCAGCCTGCCATTCTTGAACCAGCGGAAGCGTACGTTTTGCGTAGCTTCCACTGTTGTACAGGTCGCCGACACTTGGGTTCCGACGATGGTCTTCTCCGGAAAAACAAAAGGCTGCAGCCGCAGGGAAACCACAGCTGTTGGGAAAACGAAAAGCCGTTCACGCATGATTGCTTCCTAGCAAGGCCACATAACGTTCTTTTTTTTTTTTTTTCGCATTGTTTACATCCGCTATGCGTTCTGGGACCGTTCGGAGCATTGTAATTGCAGTTTACATTTTTTTTTTATCTTCAGCACTATGGATCATTGCACACATTAAAGCGAAAGGCATTCAGCTCATCTCTCCTTTTTTGAAGGCGGCAAGGTCTTCGTCCCGCGTTCAGATGATTCTGCTGTGTATAATAAAGCTCTAGGCCACGGAGTACGCGTCAACCGTAGCTATGAGAACGAACAATACTCACTTGTAACGTGCGAGAACGCTAAATGTACCAGAGCTGTTCGAAGAAGGTATAACTGAATTCTTTGAGCCATGCTTTCCTCTTTATGGGGTACCGTTGTTCTGCCAGTCGCACTTGTGAGTTCTAACAGGTTCGCATCAAAATGTGTGAGACTAGGATTTCCCAAGTGCGATGACGCGGCGCCATCTGGTTCCCACACGGAGAATCGTTGCATATGGTGTCATATACACGCTAGAAGTTATACCGCTTCGTGTATCTCTCCATATACTGCGTTGGTAACTGGTACTGCGAGTTGCGTTTTATGGCGAAAAAGCCTTTTTATTCTCATTGCACTCATGAGCGCCACCAGAGACAAGTGTGTTTTTGTAAATTAGTAGCTAACGTTCAAATTTCATTGCGTGTTTCGGCTTCTATTGCTTCTTCAGCTGGAGATAATGAAGGGAGCTTGTGGTGTAGCATCCTTGCACTAGTAGTTTGCCATGTGCGTGTGGTATTGAATGCAAACCGTTGACGCTAGGATTCATTTTTACTGCGATTGAACAGGGCTGCCGCGTGTGCGTTCTGTGTTCGTACGGCGGTTGTGGCAAGTGATTTCTGTCATCGGCCAAGTTTAACCTTCATGGTAACAGGCAGGGCAACACTGAGATGACCAAGTGGTTTCGTGCTTTATCGGCACTTACTCGAAGTTCGTAGGTTTTTTTTTTTAAATATATATTGGTTGTTTCCTTGTTTGCTTAGACTTTACAGTGTTATTGATGCCAAACTGTAAAATAAGAAGGATTAGCAATAATGAAAGTTTTGGGATATCGGTGGAAACTGACGACTAACAGGGCTTAAGCATTCGATAATGCGAAATTGCAAAATAAGGATAAGTAGGAAGATGTAAACGTTCAGGATATCGGCGAACCGTACTTTTGGAAGAAAAAAAGAACTTCCTGCAGTGAACCCGAAGTAATTATAACAAGCAAAGGGCTGGTAGCAATGACTGGTCTCGTTATGGGATATCATAGACCGCAATTTCGTTCTAAACAGCTGCTCTGAATTTATCAATTTTGGATTGAAGTTGTGCGTTCATAGAGCATCCGACAATCAGTATCAATCACCCGCTGTTGTGGCTCAACAGCTGTGATGTCCCGCCGCTAGCGTGACGGCGTGGACGAGATTCCCAGTCACGGCAGCCGCATTTCCGTGGGAATGAAATGAAACGTAGCATGCTTAAACATAGGTTCACGACGCAAACTTTGAACCTGCGGCGGCCAAAATCAATCCGTAGTCTTCCACTGCCAGCCGCATAAGTCATTTCCTGCTTATTCAACAAAAAGCCGTAGAATGTACCGATCTAATCGGCATCCGCCACAGAGCCAGCGTTATTGCCGATGCGCCTCTGTAGCCGACTGCCAGTAAAGAACGAGTCTCGACGAAAACTTTTCGTTGTATGCAATCTTTTAATGTAAAAATAGAACGTAAGATTCGCTAAACATTCTTCGTAATGTGCTCCTGTTCTCCGTCGCATTTCAGTCTACTGCGGCGGTCATCTGCGGGCGTTGCCCACGGCCTGTCACTGCGAATTGCTGGCCACCTTCGGCCGAGACTCGTCGATAGGCGCCGTGACCTTTTCGCTGGCCCCGGGTAGAATGTGCCTGCATCGTTCGTCTATGATGCAGCAGCACACTGCGTCTCCCAAAACGTTCACGACAGTCGCTAGTCGATCCCTGCGCTCGGAAAAGAAATTGAAGGATTTTCGTGAGATTATTTGAAGTTTCACGAGCACGAGCATTGGGATCGCCGTGCACTTGTTTGATTCTATTTCGTTAGCTGCCCTTGGTTTTTTTGGTAGTTCTTAGTGTGAAGCTTTGAGCGACTACATAGGTCGCTTTATAACGCAAAAGCATTCCGTTCGGTATCTATTCCCTGTCCGCCAATAGCACTCCGGGATTGGTCAGTGGTTTCCGGGGCAAGCAAACTGCACTTGTTGGTCTCAAAATGCAACGAAAGCGGCGAAAGTGCCCCATCGCTTTAATGTGCCGACCAAAACAGAAACCGTTATTCAGTAAACCTGGAGATGTGCCTTCTTCGCAACGAATAACAGAAGAGAGCTAGTTCTAGCGTTAGTCAGTAGGGGTTGCCAGAGTGAATTTATTTGCGTGTCATTATATTTAGCGTGGTCTTATAACTTCCAGCTGCCCGTTTATTTTCGTTCGAACGGCATTCGCCGCCATCTTACGTTACTTTTCAGAATGGAGGCGATCGCCAACTGTTCCCCACATTTCCGTGTTTGTTCGGCGTAATGTAACATAATCCACGCGTAGTCGATATTTTGACGATATGGCTCTGAATGGTAGTGGCCGGTGAGTTTTTCATTAATCAAGGAGGCGCAGATACTGGAAAAAACAAGGCGCAACTGCATTATTTTTGTTACGTTATGTTTGCACTGGTCTCCTGTCTCGTTGGCAAATTGAATTCACACACACTGCAATAATAACATAATAAAAAGATTCTGACGCTGCGACTTTTTTGTGCGATTTAAATAAGTTTGTTAAAAAAAGCGTTTCGGCCCACGTGATCGCTCTTTTTTGAGCGTCTGTGTTCACTGCCAGTTTTGAAGCATTTATATTGAATTATTTTGCCGCTAAACATTCACGACTGATCCGTCTAACCACGGATATTTCTCTGTGCATCAATGAATCTCGGCTCTTTTACGTGCGACTTCTTAAATTCTGATGTACGCGTGGCACTATATAGCGTTCGCAATATCGGAATGTATATAACAAAATTCTGAACAGTTCCAAAATGCCGGTGCTACTCTTAGGAAATTATTTCAATAAACTCTAAGCAGTAAGTTAACTAATAAAATTAACTAATAAATGATCAAGATTTGCGATAATGATTTGAAGACCAAAGTAAAACGCTCGACAAAGCTGCCTTTTACGCTTCGTTGCGATAGCGGCTTATCTACCACAAAATCTTAGTGGACAAAGCTGCTTGCGTTCGTACTACCCTGATGGTGTGAAAGCCTGGTTAAGAGCGTGGTCTGATAATTTGTCAGTGGATGTCGTGTCTATATGTGACCTTATACTTTAGCGAAAGGTTGTCCCCAAAAGCTCGCACTCGGTACGCCACATTAGCGGTCACTTTGCTGAGGAGAGGAATCGTTCTTCACATACAAGGTTTCTACAATATTTTCCTTAACCTGCCGGTGTAATTCACCAGCTTGCGTTAGAGAGAAGCATATACGTGATCCAGTCGCTGAGTACGAGGATGCCGACGCTTTGCGAAGGAAGGCCCAGGAGCCGCGTGGTAAGAACGATGCACATCTCGTTCTGGCCAGGAATGGCAGCCGCAGCGCTGCTGATAATCAGGGTCACGGTGCTGCCAACATTTAGAATGAAAGACGATTGCAGGAATCAACGTCGGGCTTCGTGATTACGATGGACACGTACTCTACCCAGGAAATCAAGCGCGACAATACAGCGCTAAGTAATCGACGTACTGTCGCTTCCACCACCTTCAGGTTGTGTTACATCGGCACGATATTGTGTCGTACACTAAAATGAGCCAACGTCACCTTTAGTGGCCATATCTGTAGCGACATCTGTTACCCGAGCAATTGCGCATGAGAGTTCTTCTGACCAAACGTTTACATGCCTTGTTTGTAGCCGACAAATCCATTTTTAGATACCCTTTAAGAAATTTTGAAGTTGGCGTAGTAGCATTTAATATGCCCACTCGAGAAAATTTCGCTGCAAAATGGTGCAGAATTAACAGATTATGTGTAGCGGTGACGTGCGGAATTTTGCGCTATTTGATTGTGTCGAAGAATGCATGGTGCAACGAGTCAGCGAAACTTGTAAAATCTATCGTGTCTCCTTTCAGGTACATGCGTTTCATATTACTCCTTAAACTGGCATCTGAGTTTGCACAACTTTACTGTAGTAAACATTTTGCACCGTTTGCATTCTCTTTTAGCTTTTACGTGATTTTCTCGCATATCGAGCCGTTGACGTCCGTCATATCCGTCTATACGCTAACAAAGATGTGGCATGGCCAACTATTTCGCATTGACCGCTCACCTTGTGGCGAGAAAATCTAGGAAAGTGACGTGGTATCCGCTGCGCTGTGCGAAGAATACAGTGTTGATGACCAAGTAGATGGCTGTGCCGTCCTTGTTGAACGTGGCGCCCAGCGGTGCGACGAGGCGCACGACCATCGGGTTGAGGCCCACCTTCTCCTCCAGAGATGACACCGTACTGGACAGCGTCATATTGCTGCAACACATAACATCGGCAGGGGCAGGTTAACAACACTCCTTGTTAAGGAACGTACATCGGATCAACACTTTGCTACACTGGCTTATGCAGAGCGAAGTTCTCTTCAGCGATCCTTCGTCACTATCAATGTGCTGTGTCTATAGGTTCATAATTGCCAACTTCACCGTATAGCCAAGATAGGTCTATTTATATGAACCGCGGCATGGAATTCCATGGAATAGGTGGCATGGAATTCCACGTAGGGGCGCCAGAGTGAAATCCTAACAGGCATGAATATCGTGTATAGTGATCGTGTATAGTGTGTGTACCGAAGGACTGATTTTACACTAGTGTCAAATTTTTGGACGTCTATTGGCGTTGTTGAATTTTTTGCTGGGTTTGTATTGCCAACACTCGGGTGAGCTTAAAGGGATGCAGCCTCACGATTAAGTCGTTTTCGCGGGGCTGGTCGCTGATTGCCGAGCCGTCAATGCAATCGGAGAGTCACTTATATTAGTGAATGTGTGTGGGAGGTTCACACAGCTCACCTGGAACTCGTGCCGAAGGCGGTGACCAGCGTGAGCCCGATGTTTGAGAACAAGCTCCGGTAATGAGTGCGGCTGAACAGTATCAGCAGCGCCGGGAGCGTCAGCATACCGTGAATAGCGAACGCCAAGATGAGGCTGAGAAAGTAGCTCTCCAGCTGGCGCGTTTCGGACACGAACTCGTGTGAGCGCAGGGTCTGCGACGTCAGCAGGAAGCAGATGCCGATGGGGAAGTACCTGTTTACAAAACAACATTCGAAACAGTTTTTACACTCATTCTATGAGAGCTATCTCCCCAGACGTTTTGGTTGAAAGCAATACGAGCCTTTTTCACATATGGATTGCATCTGCAATTAGGGATCCCTTTTCGCTCGCAGATGTCCAGTGCGGAGCGATTACCTCTTTGAAACGATAAATACTTGTAGTGGTAGTGGTAGTTGTAAAATTTTGTGCGCCACTTTTGACACTGGTGTTCTCTCTCAGCAGATGGTGTCTCCTCGAGAGGTGACACCATCCGTTTGTCGAAGGTAATTACAAAAGCACGGATTGAGCGAGGTGGTAGTATGCCACGTCACTTTGTGGTCTTCGCCTCTGCGCGAAATTGTTCACTTAATCAATTTCTCGAGTAGTTATGTCAGTGACCGAGACCGGCTTTTTTACTTTGACCGGGCCATGTGCACTGCGAGACGTGCACTTACTGATTGTAATACCGGAATCAGTACTTTCTTCTAAGTAAGCCGTTATTTAGATCATCCATATAAATGCTACTGCGTCGTTTTGAACTGTTGAAATAGGTAAATTATAAGCGTCGCTGTGCCATTCGCACAAACAGAGGTTTCGCCTCACCCACAACCAGACTGTCGTGGCCCAAAGAGCGCTTAACTTTAGCTTACCATAATATGTCTGTACCTAGCTTACACTTGCTGGACTAGTATGCCCCAGTGTCAGCTAGAGCTCCTTTAATGCGTTTTATGTCCCAATAAGCGGAAAACGCGGTGTCCGTCGCCGTTAGCTCGAAAACCCACGTGAGCAAATGATAATGTGGCACGAGCTTTCGTGCCCAATTCCAGTGCATGATCAAGCGATGCGATGAAACAAAGTCATGTCACCGTGCAGAAACCTAAAGTTGCGAGGTCACGTAGCCAAGTGATCAAAAGTAACATGACCAAGTGTCGAAGTCTTGTGACAGTGTCACGTGACATGGACGTTGGAAAGGGTATGAACACTTGCCGTGCTTTCGAATTCAATGCGCGTAAGGGTACTTGAGTGCCGCTGTAGCATTTTCTGGAACGGTACTGTGCAATTGCTTTCAAACGTTCATTTGAACGATCTGACGCTTACACAACCGTGAATCGTGTGCTAGTGAGCGCAACGTTATGTGCACTGTTACACACGTACCACATGACCAGCTGTCCCAAGTTAAGCATGACGTCGCTGATGGCCGCGAATAGTTCGACGAATCCGTGGCAGCTCTCCCACAGGGTTGCCAGGACTGCGCCCAGTAGCACGCTGACAACGGTCATGCCCAGGTAGTTGGGGGTGTTCACGCGTCGTACCACAGGCGTCTGGTTCTCCAAGCTAATGTCTGTGATTAAAAATAGAAGCAATAAACGAGAGAGTTGAGCATATGTGGGGTGCCAAAGTGTGTGTGTCCTGCAAAAGGCTTTTTGACGTCATTGAAGAGGTCGCTAAGAGCTGCATTCATAGACCACTTACTGGCAAGACGCCATTTTTATGCATGCACTTTGCATGGGCCGTTGCTTAGGGATGTTCCGTCTTAATAATTGATGAGGATATTTCCACCGGAAGTTGCTAGTATACAAGAGTTAGGAGGTCTCTTACACGTAGGAAAATTATGAAAGAATAGAATCGATGAAAAAATCGCAAAATACGATTTAGAACAGGGAATGTCGCAGGAGCCCTGTTCCCTGTTCTAAATCGTATTTTGCGATATTTTCATCGATTCAAGCATCCATCTTCCCCTGAGCTTCTCTTCTAGTATGAAAGAATAGAGTAATTGACGTTTCTTTTTGGGAGGTGGTGCATCAATAAATGACGTCATAGAATTCTCGCCTTCAAACAGTACTAGTAACGTGCTGCGCAACCGGACTTCTAAACATGTTTACTTCAAACCCGGACTTTAACCTACTGTAGCGTTATATCCTTGCACAAAAGTTCCAGATATAGTACTTCGTTTTTCTTTTTCTTTGTGGAAAATATTTTTTTTCTTGGTACGATGTCTTAGGGGGATGTGATGGTGTGCTCCTGTCTATATCTTACTTATTCTGTAAGAAATATTTTCCTATAGGACACACAACTACTCTTGCAATGAATACTGTCCTAGTCAAATGTGTGACATTTATATCACGGATACTTCTTCGATTGCGGGCTTACGAACAACAAACTTACTGGTTTCTTTTCCCGTGCTGTTCACGTCGACAACAGTGAATGGCTGCAGGCAAAAAGGGCGAGAGAGATATAAATATACGTTCACATTATCAGTACCCACTGTTACGTTTTTCCCTCCTTGTGCGTGGCGCGTAATCATTGCATGTACTTACTGTGAATATAAACGCTTCCATCAAATTTTTCGGCACCGTGTTTCTGCGAGGAAGACAGCGCTTATGGTGAGCGGAATATAATAAAGCAGTGCCTTCAAACTGTCGAGACTAGCAAAAATTTCTGATTAAGGCTTGGTCGCAATCTACAGTGGTCGCTTCTACACGGTTCAAAGTAATCCGGATTACGTTTGACGCTGACGTCAGCCAAATCGCGGTCGACCTGATCCCAATCGGAGCCAATCGCGATTAGAAGCGATCGTGTAGTAGCCGCTAATCGGTTTCGAGCCTCAGCTGGATCGGAGTCGATCGCGACAACGGTATATTTGCACCGTTATTGTCATTCTTGCAACGTTCAAACCACGCGCGTCAGCCCCCGTGATCGCGGACAAACTGGCTCCTAAAGCTTGGAGGCAGCGCTCACACCGGGACATTATACCACTGTGGCGCGCACCGTTGTAGTTGCCCCTATCGACGATCGATGGCGCGACAGAGCTGCGAGTTTTCCTGCGGCGGTAACTTTCGAACGCAACGCGCGACAGTTCGCACGAAGTAGTGCGCGTGGTTTTAACCTGCCGTTTCGCGCTCTCGTGGCTTCCCGTACTTTAAGTGGATTTAAAGGTGAACATTTGACAGAGATCTGTCTGGTTGAGACGAAATTAAAGGTGAAAACAAGGGGACACCAACCAAATTATAATCATCAAAAGTAATCATTACGTCTTGACTTCGGCCCAGAGACAGCAGTGTCTGCCAAACGCTACGTTAACACCTCACGTAGCATCGCAGTGTTCAAGACGCACCCAGACTTCTTCTCCACGTGCCAGGACCGGAACCTAGTGCCTCGGAGTCTCCACATCATTTTAGCGGACTCGGGCACTTGGTTCAACACTAGCATGACCCCCCTCGGTCTGAAGAACCGGAAAAAGAGCAAATGAGAAAGGAAGGAAGAGAGAAGAAAAAAAGAAAGAAACAAGAAAAAGAAGGCCTTATAAGCACTGCTGCTGTCTGGTGCCCTCCAGTCACCCCTGAAGAAGGGTCCGAGTGGGACCCGAAATGTCGGGTTTTTTCATCTTTAGGAGTAAACTTTACTTTTGATTATTATAATTTGGTTGGTGTCCCCTTGTTTTCACCTTTAAGTGGATTGGCCCATTATCATCTACATCAGTGACGATGGACGAACTACAGCGTACTGGCTCGGTGTACTGGCTTGGTGTACTGGCTCGGTGGCACACAAGAATGCTACTCATAGGAACGTAAAAACATGTTTTTTAGAGACAAACCAGCGCAGACTCACAAGTAAACTTTTCATTGGACTCACACAGGTCGCACCTGAATTTAAGTGCGTGAGTATCTCGCCAAGCGGGACACGCAGAAGCAATAAAAAGACAACTCACACAGATACACGCACCATGAAAGCATTATCGAAGTGAATAGAAATCCAGAACGAGCTTTTATTCGTGGACAGATGCGTTTGCGTTGTCTTCTTGTTTGGTGTTTCTTTGTGTTTCTTGGTTTTGGTGTTTGGCTTGTTTGGTGTTTCTTGTAGGTTTAGCTGTGTGTCTCCGCATCGCATCGGCTCCACCATGTATTGGTTCAACTGAGCACAGATGTAAACTGTCGTTATTACGGCCTTGGAACGGCATTGCTCGCAGCGCTTCCTTCCCTTACGCCAACATGTATACGAGTAATACCCCTAACACACGGGCACGCTAAAGTACTTTAGGCAAGGGGACATCTACCGGAAAGGCGTTCATGCCCAGTGACACACGACAAAGGAGTATCTCCTTCCCGCTAAAGTTCCTTTGCAGAAAGGTAGATCGGCGAACTACTTTTCGAGCGTAAAGGGCGTACTCTCGCCGACAGCGCACACGGCCAGCAAACGAGATAAAACTTTTCACAAAATTACAACACCCCGCAAGTATTTTCTTGCCTTGCGTATAGGCTTTAACATTTAGCCCTAATGAGATTTGTCGGGCCGCAAAGATTTATTTTTGCCGCATTCTCGAACGCTCACATCGCCGCCATGCGGGATTCCGGCAGTGTCATTTCCTTCTTTGTCGTGGCAGGGATTGCGCGTGAAACGAACAATCAATATTATTAGCCATCAGCAATAAAAAGGATGTTTTTACGTTCCGCAATCGCTAAAGGTAATTAAATGCGTAACTTTTTAAATATGTTCACTATCTTGCTGGTTTAACGAGGAGCGCCATTTTTTTTTTTTTTTTTTTTTTGCGGCGTTCGTCTTAGGAACCACCTAAAGGAGTTCACGTGCTGCCGTGTGTCATCGGCGCAACTACTTTCTGCAGAGGGTCCTTTAGAGTAGGAAAAGGGATTCACTATAAAGGACTTTACTTTCGCCCGTCTGTCAGGGGTATTAGGTAGGGAAATAAACGTCCTTACAGAGATGTCGTTCTGCTTGTGTGCGTCGGAGACGTCGGCGTCCAATGTCTCATTTAAGAAGGGGCTCCCAGTGAGCAGTGAGCCTTACAATTCGCTCTGCGCGCCAATACCAGCTAATAGCCTGAGGTTACTTATGTCGTGCAAAGTGCCAGATCGGATTTTTTTTTTTTTTTTTTTTTTTGTTCTCAGACACGCTTGGCGAAATGCATGTTTCTTAACGAAAGTGTAGCGCTCTGGGCAAGTTGGCACTGCCCATGCGCATTTCACAGAAAGCTAAACAAACATATTAATAATAACGCGAAATTTTTATGGCTATCTTTGTATCCTTCTTCTACATTTCTTTGGGCGGCAGTTTTTTTATTTCTTTGAATCGTTACATCTTCATCCAGTTATTCTTTGATCGAGGTTCTCAAACCACCCACACCCCGCACTGCGTGTCTGTGTGTCCCTCTCTTCTGTATGTTGAGTTAGCGCCATGTAAGTATGTGCACCCTTTGGTGCATCTACCGTAGTATTCCTCCAGAGGTACAACTGGCAATTTTGTGCTCGCTAGCGGCACCTTAGTAGGATAAAAGAGGGCGTTTGCCCCACACCTCCACGAGAATGTTATGGGGTAGCTTATTTGCACCAATATGTACAAGGTTCTTGTAAGCAGGAGTGTTCAAGTGGCAGAGTCAACCCGTGTAGCTGCCCTCAGGTCAAACAAGTTTTAATGAACCATGGCGAGCGTGATAGTTAAAGGCTCAAATATTAACGGGTGTACGACATATGTGAGTAGAACAAATGTTCGGCATAGGTATCTGGGGCAGCCCACGACAGCCTTACGCACCTGCAGACGTCCACCACTACGTCGACGTAGAGCGTCTGGACGCGTGTGGGTCGCACGTCGGTCAGGTCGATGCGGTGCGCGGGGTTGCCCGGGTCCAGGGCGACGGCGAGCCCGTAGGCCACGGCCATGGCCATCGCCTTGCTGACGACGTAGAAGGCAAACGCCAGGAGTCCCATGCGACGTGCGGCGGCCAGCCCCGCCGTGGCCACGCTGGCCACCAGCATGCTCGTTAGCGACGGGATCACCACCACGCCGGCCAGCCGAAGGAACAGCTCACCCGGAAACGCCATGTACGAGATGTGCCGTCGCGTCCATGTGCCTGAAAAGGCAGTCACGGCGATAAGAGAGTGTGTTGTCCATCTGCGTCCCGCGGCTGAAACTGGCATAGTTTTTTGGTGAGGCACATCGTTCGGCGGGCGCGATGGGGAGAAAATTCACCCGTGAGTAGCATCTGCTTGCTCTCTACACCCGGAGAGAAGTGCAGTGTTGGTTACTCTTATGCGAGAGTGATTGCCTGGCTCTGTGGTACGTAGCTCTTTGTTTCACACTGGAGACCGTTTGCTCTGTCTTTAACTGACCTACTTTAATATTACGTATTGGGTAGCGCAGAAAATCTCCGAAGCGTACACGCAAACATTTACGGCGCTAAGAATGGCTTAATGTGCTGGAGTTTAAATGTCAGGTACGCGTCCCCACGAAAATTATAATTTGCGAATTATTGTAAGACTGAACACAACGCGTCTGATGTTATTACATTCTTTCAACCCAAGAAATTGAAATGCGTTATCTGGGAACGGATTGTAGAATGATGTTGACGCCAGCGGTCGGTTGGGGAAAGGTGGCGCACCGATATGGACTTCCTCACCCAGTCCTTGCCTAGTTGCCACGATTACAAAGTCTAACGCTGTTATGAAATCACGTTAATATCCCTATGAAAAACACAGCCGATAACCTTCTACACATACAAATATCTCAGGAATCAACGCAAGCGAATCACACGAATCACGTATGTTTGTACAAAATAGTTTAATGTGTGTCATATGGTGGGGTGTGAAATCTTTCAATTTAAGAGATCTTTCAATCTCTCCCAGTGTGCGCAACATTAAGCGCGCTACTAGTATCTTTTTGCATGTAGTTCAATGTGCCATAGTGCTTGGCGCGACGTAAACGATTCGGCGCGGCCGTACCTTCGGTGTTCCTGGTGAGGAATCCAAGTCCGAGGCCGGCCACGATGGAGCTGCTGGTGAGGAAGAAGAGCATGTTGCCGACGATGAACGAGAAGCCCGTCCGCTCTCCGGTTAGGCTCCCCACGTCCATCTCGGCCTGTTCGGTGCGAACAAACGTGGTTGCATGCTTTGTACAAAAAGGGCTACATCCATTAATCATCTAAGCGGAAACGTGTCACTTCGATAATCGCCGTCCGGTTACTCAGCGGCAACCACGAATTGCGAATGCGTATGTATGGCTACATGGCAAGGTTATCGTGGTCTGCCTTCATACAACCTGGATAATCTTGACGAGGCACTGTGAACAGCCAAAGGGCACCGCGAGGCTTTGGCGGTGTGGTGACGCACATTGGAGGCAGGAAATCCATACATCACTTATCTCGGCGATCTCGATCACCTTCCATTCATTATTCATCTCTGACGGGGCATGTCAATTCGTCGATGTGAGATTCTTCAGTCGCCGCCTCGGTTTGCGAATGTTCACGAATGTTTCGTGCTGTCAACTGCGCGGTCATTGTGATCGGTACAACCTGGATCATGTAACGAAGCACTGGAAGCTGGCATCGCGAGACTTAAGTGGTGAGACATATTGGATCCATACATTTATTTATCTACGTGATCTAAATCACTAACCTCATTGCGTCTAGTTTTTTTCTTTCTTTTTCTCTTCGCGTGTACATGGTTGCGCAGTAAACGAATGGTCTTCAGTCGGCGCCGCGTGATTCTAGTCCCCGCATCGGGTTTCATGGGCGATTGTTTCAAGCGAGTGTTGGATCGCTAACGCGTTCGAATCGCTTCGCCAGTTCGCCGTGTACGTCTCGTTTAGAGTGTTGTCGATGTGAACGGATAAAAGGAGGGCATCCCTTGCGGAGACGAAACTCATTCCTATTTTCTTCTCGCGCAGCTCACAGCCCTTTGCGCGTATTTCATTTTCTCCTCAGACTTCATTATACTGTTTAACGTCTATGTTTAATGAACATATAGTTCCTTAGAATTCTGACGTATGCCGTCCCAGCATTTATCATTCGATTTAAGACCATCCGAGTTTTCATAGAGGCACCAATCGGCAGATGAATTTTTCGACATGATATCCTTGCACAGTAATTGCATACGGACCGCGAAAAAAAAAATTGTGGTCGCTTCAGTTCCTTTTTCGTGGTGAGCAACGTATGTTGCGATGTTGCGTTGCCTTCTGTTTTTAAGTAGCTGAAGTCTATATGCAGGTGGCTAGTAGGCAGAGCACGCACTATTGTAAAAATTTCTTTTATTCATACATTTTCCCGCTTTGCCGAGAAGGGATACTGCAGGGAAGTTATAAACATTAACAAAAATGTACATCTTTATTCACACTGCACGCTTGCTCAGCCGTCATCCGATTCTACTCAGTAATAGCTTTAGCAAACTATTACTCGGCTTGCAAGCGCACACACGCATATCACTTATACGAGAAAACGGCGTTATTCGTTATACTCGAAGCGGCGCATATACGCCACTTACTCTCCAGGTCCTTCTCAGTCTGTTTTCGTGATAATTGTTTGTTACTTAAGAAAATGCTTGAACATAGCACCATGCACACCAGCTGCCGTTGGTAGGTAGAATAGCTTTGGTAGGAACGGTCGTTTTTATTGTCTTTGAAGCCAGATCCTCATGCTGTATATTGTCATTGAATTCGCATAAATATTGATTGCACATGTCAACCTGCAGGGAATGTCTTCGGTAATTTCTATTTGTTTCATCAATTATATCGACTCACAATTTTGTATAGAAATGACACGTCCAACATTTCTCTGTTTCCATGATTGAAATATCAGGTCCCTCACATTGCTGACATTTTACGCTGTACACGTTTATTCCGAGTTCGCGTATGCAACGTATGCGTGCAGGGAAAAAGAAGTAGAGCCAAAATTTTTTTAAGCAATGCATATCGACTGCGTATGAATTGCGACAGCGTCCAGCTTCTTTAGTAATGATATTCTGCTAGTTTATG
Source organism: Hyalomma asiaticum (assembly GCA_013339685.2). NCBI lineage: Eukaryota > Metazoa > Arthropoda > Arachnida > Ixodida > Ixodidae > Hyalomma > Hyalomma asiaticum. Next base: position 101,152,293 of record CM023486.1, read on the forward strand.
CGTCTGTTCCTACTTATTTTCTGCAGAGTCGGAGCACCGTTTTTGAAATCAACAGCTTGAGAGAACGTTGTCAAGCGGTTTCCAAAAACACTTCTTTCGTAAAATAGAAGCAAGAAAGACGCGAATAGGCAGGTAATGAAGCCTGTATCTGTAAACTTATTTTACCGTTTCGCTCATTTAGTTGTATTTGTTTTACTGTTACCAGTCTGCATTTCTAAAACCTTACTGTTACACGCCATGCCTTCAATGGCCTACGTAGCAGGCCATTGAATGGAGCAAGTAGTAGACTGAATAACCTTCCTAAATTCAGGAATTGCACGTTGCAAAATTTCACGCCCTTTCCTTATGCACGGAACCTGTTCCCGCTCAGTGATTTACATGGTTCTTCCTTACTTTAAGCTTTCCCAGGCCGCTGATTAAGTTCTGAAAAGCAAGAAAAAGTAGTTTTCATTTAGGAGCCGTTGTATTTGACAATCGCTGCACTGAGCACATGTAAATTAACAGTCATCTTATGAAAGGGAAAATTGGCATCCAACCGTTTGGTAGCACAAGGCTACAAGGAAATCCATACCGATTTCTCAGAAATTAAAGGTTCCTAGTAGCCGAAAAATTCGTCCTGGTCCGGGGTTCGAACCCGCGACCAACGCCTATCCGAGGCGCTCGCTCTGCCAATTGAGCTAACCAGGAGGCAAGCGATTGACAGCGCGAGGGCGAGTCCATCGACAACTCGAAGCACATGGGCGTGAATATATGGAAAGTGAGTTCTGAGGAAACCCGCAAGGTGGAGTAACGTTTATGAATTTTCCCTTTCATAAGCGTTACTCCGCCGTGCGGGTTTCCGCAGAACTCATTTGCCAACAGTCATCTTGTTCTCATAATATATAGCCGTAATTTTCGTATGTGAAAAATCACCATTGCGATATCGTTGCACCGCGGACAGACGCAGGTGCTTGAAGTCAACCGCCAGGGCACTCTGATTAGGAACTGTAACGTGACTTGTAACGTGTATTCAACGTGAGTTGAATAAATGGATTTATTTTTGGGGGGAATACGCTGGAAATACTAGGCGGGCTAATCAGTGAAGGCGAGGGTCGCACGGTGTGACCGTGCCTCAGCGCATACCTTTCGTCCGATGCTCAAGGCCGGTGACTGTGAAGAAAAAGCCGAACCGAATAGTTCAGTCAGTGAATGTTTCACGCTGCATCCCGCTCGAGTGGACGAGTGTTTGCCAACTTACCATTGAGTGAAGCTGAAATACATATTGGAGGTAAGGTTAAAAATATCGGAAATAAAGCGCCATCGAAGGAGTTACTAACAAACACTGTTTACAGCGTTGCCACATCGGATTGCATGTTCACGTATATTGCGAAATCTGCACGACCCTATATCGGTATAGCCCCGAGGCCTGTAGACAAACCTGAACAAAAGATACTTCTTCATAGTTCATCTCTTCGGGCCAAAATAAAGCGGTAGTCCCCACATGCGCATGCTCGACCATTGGTAGACTTCCTATATCACATGGCTCTCCTAGATTATTATTTTTTTTACTCTTGTTATTTTCTACATTTCACTTCCGGCCTGCTGTCGCAGTCAGTGCGGCCGTGGTCATGACGCTTGCACCAGGCGGGCATCATTGTCACCTCTCCGGAAAGTTATTGTATCGAATACGAAATAAGACGTCGCTTCCACGTGAGGGGAAACTGCGTCCCTCCCGTTTGAGGCATAAAGCCACAGGGAAATCCATATGAATTTTTCAGAAACGAAAGGTTCAAAGAAGTAGAGCGACCGCCCTTACCAGTCGTGGGTCCGGGTTTAACCCTGGACTTGGTGCGAATTTTTC
>CM023486.1:101154232-101364001 GCA_013339685.2 Hyalomma asiaticum
AAACCCTTCGGAGGCGGTGGCACATCTGAACAGAAGAAGAGCAATAGAATACAGTCGGCATGGATACGCGGTGGAGTAAAATGAGGTTTCATATAAAGTGTATGGTCGTGACTGATCGCCCGCCGTGAGTCGCCCCATGCGGCCGAATTGCAGATGCATAGTGATGGGGCCTAACCGAACGCTTGCCTCCTCTCCGACGACCCAGTCCTCCAAAGGAAGAAATCTTAAAGGCAGTGTTCGAGCACGCTAGTTGGATTGCTGTTGTAGATGTTATTCAGTTTAGAGAATATTCGAATGACTGGTTCCCAGAGCGATGGCTTATAACGTTACATATAGCAGAACTGCGTTTCTTTAAATATTGGCCCTATTGCATTCACTGAAGAAAAAAGAAATGTGATAACTCTGTAAGTGGATTGAGAGTAAATGGAGACAGCGTTGCTGCCATAACGGAGGGTAGTCGATATTAGCACACACTAGGTAACAGTTACGTTCACTTAGTCTACGATGGCCGACATTGCCAATAGTCAACACCAGCTGGCATCATTTAGTCATTTATAATAAACGCACTAGCTATCGTATAGCCAAAACTAACCAGTGCTAAGCAGCGGTGGCAGTACGCGTGTGCAGATGATAGTCGATTAGTGCCGGAAGTTTTGTTGCATCCTAGTGCAGTATTGGGAAAGATCGTCTTGAAGAGAGGGATGGGATGAAGTAAAAGCAGGAGGAGGAAAAGTAGACGATGAAAAAGAGCAAGAAGAAGAAGAAGAAGAAGAAGAAGAAGAAAGCGGTTGGTTTGCATTAACGGTAACAGTTTAGTGGTTTGCGCCAACAGAAGTCTATGCGTCGCGAAGTCTATAAACAGAAATGCGGAAACTTAGCGCTCAGGCTCCAGCCTTACCTCCGTCCAGTGTCTTGACGTGCAGCTCGTGCGAGGCGACCCCAGATCCGGCTGCGTTGTAGGCCTTCACAATGACCGCGTACTCGGTGCCCCGTTGGAGTCCCGTGAGGAAGAACTCGTGGCTGGCGTTCGGTCGGAACTCGCTGGTGCGGTACGAGTAGGGCTGGCCCGACGACGTCGGCTTGTAGCCGATGTAGTAGCCCAACAGGTCTCCGTTCCATTCGTCTGGCGGAGGAGGCTGCATTGAATGTATGAGAATCCGAATTGGTGAGATCGCGCTCGTTTCCCGTGTTATTTCGTCTATGATATGCATTATCCCTAATAATAATAATAATAATAATAATAATAATAATAATAATAATAATAATAATAATAATAATAATGTAAGTCCATTGCAGAACGAAGGCGTCTCCCAATGATTTCCCATTTGTCTTGTCCTCGGCAGATAGACCCCACCTTATGTCTGCGAATTTGTAAATTCATCGCATATAACCATCTTCCTGCCCCTGCTGCGTTTTCCCTCTCTTGGCATCCATTCTGTTGTTCTTACTGTCCATTAGTTGTTCGCTTTCCACATCACGTGACCTTTCGTTTTTTTGACATTGCGTCACTGATTAGGCAACACAATTGCGAAATCATTCACACCATAAATAAAGCGAAGCACAATGCGCTAAGGCAGCTATGGGCTTATTTCTGTGTCGCCTTCCTCCTTACCACTGCTGTTCCTCCTCAACTCGATCTGCTGCGGAGTGCGCGCTAGCGACGACAGCGCCTCCCGCGTCAGCCGCTCTGCCGAGCCTCCCGTAGTGACATAGCGCCCCGATATCCTCACTGAGGTCGCCCGCCTCGGCAGTGCTAGCCCTCTGTAATAGAGCGCCGGCGACTCGTGTGACGCCGCCAGATGCCGCGATGATACCGTTGGCTGAAACGAAGGAGTACGTTGTAGAAGCACGTTGTTCGCAGCTAGGTTTTGAAAATTACGCGCACGTCACTTGGGTCGGGGCCAATCAGCGACCTCCCATTCGATCGCTCGATGGCGGGGGCGTTTGAAAACGCTTTTTGGCGAGCCGCTGCGACCTTTGCGATACGCGTGTTCAAAAACCTTATTGTAAATAAGTTACTAATTGTATATCAGCTACCCCGGTTTAGTGCCCTGCATTGATATATATTGTTGACATCACGGACACCATGAAACGTATCCACAGGCGGAATTCGTTAATTTTATTGGTGCTGTAGACATCGCATGGAAGTTAAAGAAAAAGAAACGATAAATTTAGTTTATTTTGACAGACTAGATTTTTTAATGAAATGTACTTCAGATGTGATCGAAACTTCGACAGCTTTTCGCTCGGCATAGTCGTGTTCCGTGTTTGCTTCTCCTTGATTATTTGTTCACATTTGGCGTGCTGAAACTTCCACCGGCGAAATCTGCTCATCAAGTTATCTTAAAGATGTCTTCGCGCACCGGCTACTTGTGTACAGTGCGACAAGAACCTGTGCTCGATTTTATTGTGCCATAGAGAGAGAGAGAGAGAGAGAGAGAGAGAGAGAGAGAGAGAGGTGGAATGGTCCGACAAACATTGATCAATTTGATTGTGGTTATATTGATTCCTTCAATTTTCGAACACACCGCTGCCACACGTATTTTTCATTCTCGCTTTTATTGGTTCTTAGTTCCAGCCATTATTGGTAGAAAAGGAAGGAAATGATGTTTAAGTCAAGGAATCTGGCCCAAACGAACGATATTTTATTGATTTCGCATCAGCAGCCGATCTTTCTCTCTCTCTCTCCCTTTCTTTTTTCTTATGTATTCCAGGCTTCGTTCACGTCGAAAAAAAATATCTAAGGTTATGAAAAATATTTCTGTAGTTAATAAAAAAATTAAGAAAAAAAGAATAAATCTTGTTACATATCAGGAGAGGTGGCAAATTTTTCTGTGCCATTTGTAAAAGTAGCGAAAAGCCATAACTCAGTGCCATGGTGAACTGCTGCTTCTCTACTCATATTACTGCTTCTCTGTTAGCTAGGTAAAATTAATGCGATATACCGGACATCGAGCTGCTATTCCGTGCAAATCCCATCATGATGTGATCAAAAAAAAAAAAAAAGAGAAAGAAAAACTCATCAGTCGAGCACTAGTGTATATTTCATGTTCTGCGCAATGCGCTGTTATTCTGCCGTTTGTTGATAAAATTGCTTGCTTCACTGCGCACAACAGTTGATCTGACTTGTATGCAATATGAAAACGTCAGTTGAATAGAAAACTGTGACTGAGAGCGTGATTGACTTGCCTTCCAGGAAACACGCACGGTGCTTGGCCCCCTGGCTTCAACATGGAAGTCAGTCGGCGCTGCGCTTGGCTCTGAAATGTGCATATAGAAAAGAGTATATATTAGCATGCGGTCATGAATAAAGCTTGAAAGAGAAAAAGAAGGCCGTCATGGTCAGGTCATCATATACGAGACGACGTGTATTGATCGCCCATGCGTCTTAGTGGCATAACCGTAATGCAAGGTACAATCCATTATACAAAATGGATGTAGTTGTCATGGGGATTTCGAGCACTTGTCGCTTCCTTGTTCAAGAAGTATAGCAAAAGCTTCGAACCAACGTTTTCTGTATAAATAGAGCGCAGTCGTTATGAACAAAGTACCTGCACGAGTGAGAGAAGCGAAGCGAGTTCTTAATCACTTCATATCGCAAATGCCATATCTACTGTCGCATGATCGGGGGATCAGAAAATACAGCGACCGCTCTTTGATACGATAACGTTTAATACGTTTTTTCGGTATAGTGCGTTTTTTCTGCCGGCGAACACCTCAAATACACAACGTATTTTTGCATGGTTGATACGAGTTTGGGATGGTACGTTTTATTTTCCGGTTCCCGTGAAGGTCTTATTGTCGTGATTTCAGTGTATTGCCAATTGTGCCAGCATTTGAATTCGGCAGTCACCATGTATACTCATTACCGAAATGTTTAGGAACGTCGGGTTTCAGTAGGAAAAAGAGGGAGTGGATCTCTGATACATACACGTTAAGAGCCTTGAGCCTTCATTTTTTTTTCTTTGCATACAGTGACCGTTACTGTTTTCCCCGTTCTAAGCGCGATTGAGGACGAAGAATTACGGTTCTTTTTTATTTTAGAGTGGTGCCCACGTGACCAGTTATGCGTTACCTTCTTCGCCCGTATGCAGCTTAACGGGTGTCGAGGCGAGGCCGACGCCGACCGAGTTTTCGGCTAGGATGCTCAGATGATAGGTGGAGCCGGGATGCAGGTCTCCGACTAGGGCTGAAGTCTGCGATCCGGGCACGGCCACTTCTTGGAGCCTGTGCGCTGTACCTGCGCGTGTAGGAACAGTGAGACACATATGTTATGTCGAGAGCTGAATAAAAGCTAGCCTGGTTTTTAACGATCACACCCCTGTCTCCAAAGAGCTGAGTGAATGTTGGAAACGTTCGTTCAGCATCTGAAAGAGGGGTTTCGCAAACAACGGGGCGGTTAGAAGACGAAAACATGGATCGTGAGCGGATTAACATGCGACAGAATAGAAGCTGAGGCGTCGGATTGAGAGATTTCAGCTATTCTCGGTGTAAGTACGAGGGTGACTTGCTGCGAATGCAGGAGACAACATTTTAGTGTCGAACACCTTTCTGAGGCGATAGCAGACGTGCTCCAACTTGAACATATTTGTCTGTTATTCGGGTGTTAGACCTGTTATAATCAGAGACACACGCCAACACTAAACTTACTTTAGATTCTAAGCGCAGTGCGCAAGTCGGGCGCATTCATCATGTCGGGGCAAAACACTTGGCAGTTTGACTTCATTTACGTTTCATCATTGTCATCGCGCGCACATGACTTCCTCTTTGCCTTGCTTCTTGCTATTGCCTTCTTTCTCTTTTCCGAGCTCTGGCGACAGTTTTCTTTATCCCTTTTTGTGCGCAAATTTGGCTTTGTCCCGGTAGATTATGTCGTATTGATCGCTAGTTCTCCTGTTCAAGAGCGCGAGTTTGCTTTGGTGACTTTGTTCCTTGAGTAATTTGATAGTGCCGCTCGGCACTGTCCAAATGTTGTCTTTTCTTCATTGTGCTCGATCTTATCAGTGTTTGCGAAAAGCGCGACATTCACGCTTGCGTTGTGTCGAAGAAGTGTCAAATCATTATAGCGTAGGTAACCTGTATACGTGAATGAGAGCGATAACGCAGTATGTGGGCACGACATGCGCTCATGTTCAGAAAAACAGACGAGGAACGAGCTGCGTCGTTTTGGAACGGCGGCTTGTGTTTACATTCTTCACATTTTCAAACGGGACAAGGGACTTATCCCGTATTATCACCCTCGGTATATCTTTTACTATGTACATCATCGTCCACTTCTTAAATTTCGTAATCACATGGTGCTTTCTTTTACTTTCCACATTTATCGTGGCTGGCTGAACGCACATGCTGCTTCAAAGAGGTGAGTTGAAAGTGCGCTGAGACAAGGAAAAAAAAAAAAAATCTCCGAACAGAAAGGTACAGAGGTTGGCTGAAGCTACGCCATGCAACAGGCTTATTATATTATCTGCGCTAAGCAGAAGGGGCAGGGGAGTTGCGGGCCGAGGAATAGCAGGAATAGTGAAGCACGATGACAGCGGAGAGTATAGAAACATATGCAAGAAAGGCAGGTAGAATTCTAAGCTCACCAGAGTCCTTCCAGTACTGGATGACGTATTTGGCGACCGGGCTGTTGCCACTGTACGGCGGAGACCAGCTGACGCTCGCTGAGCGGCTCCACGTTTCAGAGACTTTGACGTCTTGTGGCTGACCGGGTACCTCTGCAGAAAGAGCATCGGATTTCGAGGGGCAACGATGACTACTATTTATCAGCTAGCTACATTCTTGCGGGTGACGTGTGCCAACCCTCCGGGTTCCAGATTTGCCGAGTTTAAAAACACGCATTAAATTCTTCGGGCAAGTTTGCCGAAGAATCGAAGCACCTCTGTGCGATCCCCTCGTGGATCGCAGAGCACTTCTAATTAGGCGATAAAAAGCAAATCCATGTTTACGCCTACGCGTAGAGAATAAACCTGAACACACACTGTATATGAAAAAAGGACATGGCGATGACATGCCCTTATTTGAACCACTAACTTCGCAAGGCCACAGCTTGTTTCTCGTAGTTGTTGGCGGGGCTGTAGGCAGAAAGCTTAACTTTTGCATGTTGGCCGATTTCATCTCGAGCTGTGAATGTAGCATGCAGCTATTATTGAACTGAGATTCATATTGTAAGAGATAGTTCTGGCCACAAACTGCCACTGGGCTTGCACAACATGCGGCCATGCTAAACAGTTGAAAAATTCGCTGAGTGGCGTCGACAGTTTTTTCTAGCAAACAGCTGCCACAACTTGAAAACACGGAAGAATCTGTATAAATATAAGCAGCTTTACGTTCCACTTTCGAGGTTGGCGTAAGTGCTTGGAGTCAGTTGAAAACGTATCCTTTCTTTTTCTTCCGTGTCCGTTCATCTGCTTTGTGAATGCCTGGTGATGTTTTACGTGCACCAGGCATTGCACCATTGCTGCATGTTTTACTTAGGTTGCATACAATATAATGTCAATTCTCCTTAGGTGAACGTTAGCTCTTTCAAACCACGTTTCCTGTCTAAGCTTGTTCATCAAAACGGGCCTATTCGACCCGAGGTTGGGTCAGAAGAGATAGAAGAAGAAATAACGGAACGTGAAAACAAGGAAGGGGCTAAATAGAAAACGTCGCAGAAAGAAAGAGATAAGTGAGAGGTATTCGTACCGACGACCAACAACTTGCTGGTGCGTTCGTCGTGGCCGAACTCGTTCTCAGCGCGGCAGGTGTACACGGCGCCGTCGCTTCGCTCCGTGCTGGAAATGAACAGCTCCGAGCGCAGGCCGCTGTCTGTCATGGTCTCAAATATTTCCAGCCTGAAACATCGTACGATAACGATGTTTAAGTCCTGCGGAACTGATTTTAAACACTGCAACTCAGCGACCCCTGTGTGTCACTCATGTGCTATACAAGAGGCACCCACATCCACAAACAAGCAGGCGAGTCTGTTTTATTTTTTATTGTTTTTTGTATTATTTCATATGTCGACCCTTTGTGTAGCTCTTTCGTTGTGGTTTGAATGCATTCCATAAGACACCTCGCTGAAACGTCCCTGTTTCTATCGGGAAAGGGCAAGCAGTAGACGCTAGCGACAACATGGACAGCTCTTTTACATGGCTCTGGCCGGCGCATTTACTTACGCTAGGCCCATTAATTAGTAGTACTAGTTGCTGGGGTTTTACGTGCCACAACTACGATGTGATTATGAGTCACGCCGGATTATGGGGCTCCGACCCTAACTTCGACCAGTCGGGTTTAACCTCCGTCTTAATCATTGATACGCGGGTGTTCTTTTGCATTTCGGCTCCATCGAAATGCTTGCACTGCGAGCGGCAATCTAATCCGCTTCCTCGATCGCAGCAATCAACATATTAGCTGCCAAGCCACACTGCGGGGTACATAGGCACAACTAAGTCTGTAGATGGCCTAACGTGTTACTTAATCAGTGTTAAACATAACGTAACCTTAAATATAACCTAATATAACGTAACCCTACGAAGAACCTACGTTAAACGGAACTTAACCCCAAGTATATTCTTGCCTAATCCATTACCGTTGACATTGTCGTCGAAAGATGCCGTTCGTTCACTGCCGAGGCATTCATCCACGTCGCGCAACAGCCAGGACACATGAATCCCCCTGCGGTCGCCCGCCTGCAAACCACGTGGCTGCGGTTTTTTATTTCTTTATTTTTCTCACGGGGGGGGGGGGGACCCGTGCTCGAGTCCCGCGAGCTGAACCGCAGCTTTCCGCGCAGGAAAGGCAAGGAAGGGGGAAGAGATGGCGGTGCCGTTCTTCGCCGCTGCCTTTCTCGAATTGGTTCGGCCTCCGTCTCACTTTACTCTGGCGAGCCGCGGGTGGTGTGCATGTCAAGACAGCGAAGACGCGAACGGGGTTGAAGAGTGCGTCCTTCGCCTTCTGTCATCCTCGCCGTTGGCGACGCGCCAGAAGCTAAACGACGCCTGTTGGAGCAGCATATGGTCTTGCCCGTGGTTCCAGATGCTGAGTGCTTTCTTCGCCGGCTTCGCTTAGCGCTCTCCCTTTTATTCAGCGTCTTGTAGAAGCGAGGGGGTGCTAATTTCATGCGCGTGATTTTTTTTCGAACATGATATTTTGCTCATTGTCGCTAGAATCGCTAGTAGATAGACATAACAACTCATGCGGGCACGTTTATCATCATCACCATCAAAAAAAAAAAAGGATAAAAAAAAAGAAATGACGTCTTAACCTTGGCGATTTGCGATTAGCTGGCAGCCTCCTTACGTACCCTTCCTTGTCGTCTGCCCTCTCGATAGAGAAATGTGAATGTTGTTAATCTCGCGTAGTGGGAACAGTTATGTTTGCTTGACACCGCCTCGTTTTTTTTTCATTCGAAAAATACATGACCACTCTGAAAGTATCAGCTTCGTCGTTCGTGCTATATATATATATATATATATATATATATATATATATATATATATATATATATATATATATATATATATATATATATATATATATATATGTGCGAAACACCCTCTTTTTGGGGTTTTTTTTGCACATTTGCACCTAACTCTGTTTTGCTAAGCTGGATAGCAGCGCCAGTCGAGGGCTATTATAAATAATTTGTATCTTTTGTTTTTAATATCTGTCTTCAACAAGCTCGCTCTTGAACTGATGCATCGGAAAACTGAAGATATCACTTACTCTATAGCCAGCCCGTACAGCATTTAGTGTCAGGCTACATATGTGGTCAGACTGCAGTGACTTGTGGGTTCATGTTCAACAGTTTGGCGAGGTGACCTTGCAGTTGAGAAACGGAAACCTACGTCGATACCGCAGTAATCGGCTGTACGAACATGGTTGGTGATGATGAAGCAGAAATAATAATAAAAAATAAAAAAATAGCTTTTCCCAGATAGCGAGCACATTGCGGTGTACGCGGCGGAATTACGAGGGGTATTAAAAAGGAAAGCTCAACATGCCGCATAGAGCACAAAAGAGACAGATGAGACAATGAGGCTTGTAGCAATATTCCTTCTTCAAAGACTTCCCCTGTGTATCACAAGAGGGAAATGAAGCTAGCATGCATACTCTAGGTTATTATTACGCATTTATTTTGTTTCTACTACGGAAAACCGTCACACCTTTAGGACGTAGCGGTTATTCCAGCTGCAGGCGGACGTGGTACAGTGCTTGAATAATACTGCATCGTTTTTTGTTTTTTTTTTTGTCTTTCCGCACAGGCTACGAATTGCCTCGGAGTATCGGTATTCTTCGAGCAAGCCCTCGCAGTTCCGTCGGATCAAAACGTATTCAGAAGATGATTCAACACACTCGCGTCTTTGGGCTGGACGCGTTTACGCCCGTGAATTAAGGCGTCAGTCACCTCGTGCTGTTGTTTGGGGTGTCACTAACGTTCCGAGCCGCTTATGTGGGGCGTTGTACCGAGAACACGCGTTGTTGCGTACCCTTGAATGCAACATCGCCGAGAAGAATTCTGCGCCCGTGTGACGACGCCCGTGTGACGACGCCCGTGTGAGAATCTGCTTTTAGTGAATGGCAGCAGCGGGCTGTTCCGCATAGACGCACATAGTAGCTGCAACATTTCTTTTTTAACGCGTTAAGGTTTTGCGGGTGAGCCTCCAAGCGTGTCTACGTGCTAAAGCATAGTATGGAGGTGACATTTCCTTTGGTACCTTTCCGAATTGTCGGAAAAGAAAGCCAGATTGTTTGGACAACAAAACACAACATAAGGACACGCGATTGCATGCAGAATATTAGTTACATTGACGCAGGACCAGCGCCATTGGGGATATAAGTGAGCATCCTCTGGCCTACAGTGAACTCAAGATAAGTTGCTGCTGCTGGTGATGATTATGATGATGGTAATGATGATGATGGGGTGACGGATGTCCGGAAATGCTCCGTCACTGTCGCGGCTCCTTCATCGTTACTTGTTTCTATGGCCAATAAACGATATAGTCCATAAGTTGGTTTCATTGCCACACTGCCATATAATTGGCGCCGAAAATGGCAGTCACTTCGAGGCATTTTTGCATCTTGTTGGACAGTAAACGTGTGTGTCTTTTGCACTTTTTGATGCTATACTTATCTTGCGAAGCTGCTGTTGCCGCCAAGCGGAATAGCCAAACAGGGCAACCTTCTGCCATTCTTTTTTATCGTCTCTTCTAAGTCCGTCCTCTAAAAATTGCTTTAAAAAAACGAAGAAGTAAAATGCGCCAATGTGATTGCGCAGGGACGTCCTGAAAGGTATAATGGCGTGGCCAGGTGATGCCTAACGTCGGCTTCCTCAGCATTCTCCGTCTAAGCGGCGCGCCGGAGAGAAACCATCACGGCTAGACCTTCTCAGGTATGTTGCTCTTCTCAGTCGTGGAGAGAATGACCGGGCAAGGTCAACGGTCGACCCACCCCGTCTCACCTCCATTATCTTTTTCCTTCATACACTCGTTCGCTCATTTTTTTTCGTTATTTACTTCTGTGGCACCCTCCGTTATGTTTGAGCAGGTGGCCTTATTTGCTTTCGGAAAGGTACACTGAGCAAGCGTCTGTTCTAGTGCTGAAATGTTTAAAAAAATAGCGAAACAAAACAATTTACTGTGCGGAGGGTAAAGAAAAGGAGCGCTCTGGTACCATATTCGAAAGGCATGCTGCGTGTATCAAGACAAATTTTTGTCGTTTAGGTGTTTTGCTGCTGTGTTGCGTCGAGCCAACTGGATGAAACGTGTCTTACATAGGACAGGCACCTTGGTAGCGCACTGCATCATCGTAGTCATTAGCTAGGAACATGTTGATCACGGTAATCAGGCCCTCCCCTTAGACCCTCATTTAACTTACCTCACGCGTGGGCACATCGGCGCGACCCTTCGCACCACGACCGTCGAGCGCGGTAATTTTTACTTTGGTCTTGTCTTACTCTCGTGGAAAAGGCTGGACTGCTCAGAAAGCTGCTGCCAAAGATTAAATTTGTCTTTGCTTTCTCGATAGATTAATTCCGATAGGATAGCCGCGCGCTCAGCAAACACTGCTTTGTTTGCCGCGCCTAAGAAAGCGCGCCTGCAGGAGAAGCTCAAAAATGAAGGACTTGGCAGGTGTCGGAGATGCAGGGCGCACAAGCACACAGCAGAACTGTGCAGGCGCCCCCTCCTTTTCTTTTCTAAAAAAAAAATGAAAGAAAAGACAGAGGAATCCCGTCGCACACGGGGTGACTTCACGAATGACCGCTCGACTGACTCACAGAGTGGCTGGGTAATTGCGCGGCCTCGGCACGCCTCGACGCGCATTTTTGGAGATTGTTCGTATTTCTTTTCTTAATTGTTTGTTTTGCCTTCTGTTTTTATGAGGCGATGAGTAAAGAGAAAGTGAACATGAAACTATACGTGATCGTGGCACATGGTAGGTAAAAACCTGTATAGGAACAATGCCTTACTGAAGAAGAGAATGGTGCCGGATATAGACGCGAGAAAACAGCAGTAGAATATATATATATATATATATATATATATATATATATATATATATATATATATATATATATATATATATATATATATAGGACTGTATATGCAAAAATAGCTTGGGTTGCCGCTAGTTTATAACAGAATTGACGATGCGCCTCTTAGAGAACGACGGTTTATTAAGTCAACGTTTCGGTCGGAGCCCGACATTTTTCAAGACATCAAAAAGGTCGAGCTCCGACCGAAACGTTGACTTAATAAACCGTCGTTCTCTAAGAGGTGCATCGTCAATTCTGTTATATATATATATATATATATATATATATATATATATATATATATATATATATATATATATATATATATTTAAGACGCAGCACGTAGCACTTCAATGAGATTCCGTTTATTAGTGGAAGTTTCGGTCAAGGCCTGACGTTTATCAAGACACATATAACATCCTTGGAAACACGTCTGCGTGGGTCGACGAATTATGGCGAGAGGAAACGCGTGTATCCTGTTTTCTTCGTGTAAGTGTATGGATAACAACATGGAATGCTCGCTCCTGACATGCGTGCATATATAGCGTCTCCTTCACATTTTATTTGTCTGTTATTTACCACGTGATTCGTGTCTGCAATCTTCTATCCTCGGAGCGCGTGACGAAGCGTGGGAACCGCTTCGTCTCCGCGTTGGCCCGTGGTCTCGAATGAGCGCTTCGCCCTAGAACACAGCGTAACGTCGCTCGGCGAGGACATTAGTCACGCCGGTGTAGTTCTCGCCGCATCTGACCTTCGTGCTTGTTTGCGTGCGCTATGTCGAGTAGTGCGCTTTCATATTATTCGTTGTTTCTGTTTGCGCTGGAGCTCGTGTATACCTGGGTGCATTGCTCGCTCTCATGGAGCAATTTCGGAGAATATAAATTTGCAGTGTGTGCCACTTGTGGCGGCACCTGATCGCTGGTTCGAAGTTTTGATTGCCTTGTTCAGACGATGTAGTTCGCAGGTCTGCCTGTTAACGAATTTCTTGATTAAGCCCTAGTTTTTGAGACTGTCGCGACAATTTTGTATCCATATAGAGAACATACGCTTAAATGTAGTCATCGTAGTACCTACGACGGCAAAGGATCGCTGTCAGGAGACTATAGTCTCCTGACAGCGACAGTATACGGGAATGCCTAGGTCATTAACGGCATCCGTTGTAACTTTAAGCGCTAAAAGGAACAGTAAGGAGGACACGGTGTGTGTGTGTGTGTGTGTGTGTGTGTGTGTGTGTGTGTGTGTGTGTGTGTGTGTGTGTGTGATACACTTATGGCGATGTACAGCCTGGAATTATCGGAAACACAAATTGAGAACGAAAAAAACTGTGTACAAGAATATCGCTTAGTTCCTCTAAATGCAGTTTTGTCAAGGTCATTATTTGGACGATCTATTTATGGGGAATGGCGCTGTCCTGTGAGGTCGACGTCCTTCACTGCTGGTTCGAAGTCGGTTCATCTAAATTTCGTTGTGTACTTTGCCACTACACCTTCTGCCGTTGCGTTTGGTAGTAACGCAATGTAATCCGTCTTGGTGGTGCATTGGGTACGTAGATCCGGCACCTCGCTTGGAGTTTTTATGCTTGGTGTAGCCGATCGTTAAGCATGCTCCGCATGGCGCCTGGTGAAACGGCGCATAATGTTTCCACTATGGGCACCCAAAGTTAGGCCCCTGCGGCTTCGTGGCCCTTAAATAGATCGGGGCTGCGGACTATATTTGCACACTGTCGGCGCTACTTTCATTGTTCGGGCTTGCATCTTGCCACCGGCCACATAGCTGCGCTTGTTTCTCTTTTTCCCCTTTCTAGTGTGTGGGTGTGGTTAAGTGGTGCGGTGCGTAAGATGGCGTTCAAGTCGCAGTGGCTCCAGTGTACCGATAAGAGATCGTCGTCCCTTGAGGTGAAGCATATGAACTGTGGATTGCATTTCGTCATTATCGATAATTCGCCGAACCGTGTGGAGATGAAGCTGCAGCACTTGGCTGTAGATATGTCTTTCTCAACAGATGACAAACGGTTAACTGGAAGCAGTCATTATCGAGGCATTGTATTGTACATCTTAAACGTGTTTCTTTCATGACAAACAAAACCAGCGGTAGGGACGGAGGCGTTGGGGTGGGTGGAGGGTGTTTGATATCCTTGAGGACAGAAGTGCGCGGCCCGTTGTTGTCACGTGCGAGAAATTACGGACATCCCCGTTCGCGACTTCGCTGGTCGCTGTGAAATACGGAGAAACGTTGTCGTTCATTATGAGAAAGCGGCCAGGCTTGTCGCTTATGTCGAATAGCTCACTGTATAACGTAAAGTCAAGCGTTTCGGGGTTGTCCATATTTGCCGAAAGGAAAAGGAAGGTATACCTTGTCGTGGCGGCGGTGTGTGACAGGTTTCTTTTCGCCCCTTTCTCACCTATGCAACGCGTTTTTTTCTTTAGAGGTTACGGTATATTTTCACGAAGGTGGTGCAACGGCGATATCGCTTCTTTGCCACAGCGAGCGTCATTAGCTGCCGCGGACGGCGCTGAATACTTAACACTGACTAATTAGTATAGCCGATCGGGCAAAATTTTTAAAATATCAAGACTCACTTTGTAATAAACGTGACTATCATTGCCTTTCACTCATACGCTTCAATGCCACTCTCCTACTATTTATTGCATTAACGAGAAAAAAAGGTAGAATGAACGCATCTATTGCACTTTCTTGAAAGGAAATGGGCTGTTACTCCGCGAAGCGCACGATATTTCATTCGCACGGGAAGATCCCGGTGCGTGAAAGGGAAGGTTCAAGGGGGAAGCACTGCACACATATTCTCGCTGATTAGAACCCATCAGCAGAGCCAAATGAAACCTGTCGATGTCACGCACCACAGCTGTCGCGTTGTGCGGGAGGAGACGACGACAAAAAAAAAAAAAGCAAGGAAAAGGGGAGAGTCACAAACCTCACTGCATCAGTTATATATACGCACACACACGCCCACAAAGCGCTCGCGGGAGTGCTGCCAGGAGAGCACCCACCCACCCTCCCATCCTTTCGAAAGAGATGCAGGTTCGTTGCTCCCAAATAGATGACGTCATCTTTCCCTGAGCGCGTTCTCGACCCGCCGCCCAGACTCCATCGCTACTGCGGCTGTGTGTTGTGGAGCGGGAAAGAAGGTTCGAGGGAATGCAGAGAGGGAGGGCGGGAGCTGCTTCGGAGGGGAGAGTCAGCAGCGTGCGCGGAAGCGGCTGTGTGCGGAAGAAGAGAGCCGGAGAAATAATATTGATCGCGTCTCCGGCTGTGGGCCTGGTGGCCCCGTTCGGAGGGCGGCGTTCATTTCCTTCCCCGTGGTGTGGTGTGGTGAGGCTCGCACTCCCACGCCGCCAGCACTGCCACTGGCGACCGTGGGCGATCCCCCGCCTTAACCTTCACATTTTTCTGGTGGGGGTCGCTCGGTCGCTCCGGTTTTGTCAGACACTACGTAGTTACGAGCTGGGTGTGTTTATACTTTCGAAGACATTGTCATCCTGGGCTTCCTCCATCCACTTTATGTAACGGGATGCGATGAATATTTGTGACCGAATTCAACTACCGTGGTTATTCTTATGCTACTCCCACTGTTTAGCACTAGTTTACATTGGCTAGGATTGGATGAACGATAGTTAGTACTAACTTATTACTAGTACTGGTTAGTTTTCCTTAGTTATGGACTATGTTGGCCAAATTATGGCAAATGTTGGACTGTATTGGCTAATGTAGTGTTTATTATGCTGGCCCCATCGGTTAGCACTGGTTAAAATTGTCTAGGTTTGGTTGAATGATATTTAATACTAACTTATTACTAGTACTGGTTAGCTTTCCTTAGTTATGAATTCTGTTAGCTAAATTATAGCAAATGTTGGACTGTGTTGGCTAGTGTTGGCTGTCTGCTATTATAGCTCTAACGTCGTCTTCATTCGATCTCTTGAGTTAATGAGGTTCCTAATCTTTTCCTCTAGTTCCTCGTGCGCGCCCTCTTCGATATTGGCATCCTCTCATGCGCGAGACGACCTCTGCTTTCATGCGAGCCTAAATTACAGCGGAAGAGAAGTCTGTCCGTACGCAGCTTCCGTATTGTTATGGACCTCTGTCTAGATTGCCAAAATGCTTTTGTGCTTAGATTATACCGTTGAACGCATAGCAGTCTAATCAAATATACCAGGCGCACCGCGCAGCGGCTTAATCCGTAGTCCTGGCGCCGCTTCGGCGCTCGCAATATCATTAATCAACAGGCCACATAGCTCAATGTTAGCGACGTCAAAGCCGAGACAAATGCTCTCCCAGAATGTCCCATCGTACATCCGTTCATCTTTATTTAGCATTTCTCCACTCATTCGCGGAGCGTGTTTGCCCTGCGCGCGTTGGTGCATGGAAACTCTCCACAGCGCCACAGACCTAGTCCAGGCGGGACGGAAATTCATTGTCACATTTACATTCATGTTGAGCGTCATGTTTATATGGTGCTGAGAGCTTTTTTGCGCATACCTTACGTAGAATGTGTTGTCATCAACGCTGACTGTGGCGTGAGGCGACTTGAAAGACGCTGTGTTGAGGCTTCCAGCGGAACACGCAAAATGGAAGGTGGCCATTAGAAAGCTGCTTAGTGAAATTGAGTATGTGCACAACGGGAACGACCTTGGCATATGGCGTCTGTTTCCTGGCATCAGAAGTTTCAGCGATGTGACCGATTTATATAGGGCACTTTTGCGGACAGTAATGTGCATACGGGTAACTTGGCTGCTTAGAAAAGCTCCTCAAGTGCGCCGCAGCTACCATGAGGTAATTTATATTTCCTGAAAACCCACGCTGAGAGCCTCGTCGCATATATTTATTACTGATAAAAAAAAATACATTCGCTGTTTCGGGGCTAGTCGAGTCGCAATAACTTTTGGAGAGGAATTCGAAACAACGTGTTCTCTCAGGATGTGCTGTGAAAGTTCCTCAAGCTTCACATCTTTCATAAGAAATAAGGAGCAGAGCTGCCGGGAAGCTAAGAAATCGCTGTAAACATGCGAAGAGGGCGGGCACACAGAGGAAAAGAAAGTATGCAATTATGAGTTTGTAACCTTACTAAATCAAAATGAAGAAAACTTCCACGAACTCCCATAACTGTTTTTATCTTTTCATCGGTGATTTATGTCCAATTCGACGTTCCCTCCCACATTCTGTGAGCTGTAAACAAGTTCATCAAAATAGAATTTCATCACTCGTGTCTTTAAATCATCTCGTAATGGCGCACATCTTGTTGCGTAGCGGAACATTTTAATTATTATCTAGTGGATGCCAACAATTCTCGCCGCTGCTACGCCTTCCAACCCATCGTATAGCCCTGCCCTTTCGGAATGCCCCATTTCTGCGGAATTCCTTCTTTATGCGTATGGCGTCGTTGCGTTTCTGGGCCACAGAGGCCGACGTATGTTTGCGAGGACGCGGCGGGTATTCATGCCTCCATAATGAATGCGAGGCACACGCGGTCGTCGTTTTCAAGCGTCCGTTTATTTGTTTGCGCCGGTCAGACCCTTCGCGTTTCACGCGGGCCTTTACACTCCTGGTCCGTTATGTTGGCTGACGTGCGTGTACCACGGCACGGTAATCCGCGCTTATTATAACGGATGGCGCGTCCTCTTTCTTTCAGAATCAATACATAAAGTCATCACGTGCCCTTACGCAAACGATGAATTCCTATATCACTGCACGAGCGTCGTGCAGGCAGGCGACGTACGCAAATCGACGCGATCGTTCTATGAAGATGAACGTTCCGTTGACACGTATACGTGTCAATTGAAAAGAACATCCTTGCAGTTATAGGCTGCTATACACTATTCGTTGAGACATTCGAGACCGCCTCGTGTCTTTCACTGAACGTGCAGACAGAGTTCGGCGCGGTCATATTTGCGTGTGTTCGCATACAGCTCTGCAGTTGACGCCCAGTATTGTGTCTTAAACCCCTTTGTCAACTGATTCACTGAACCCCCATGTAAATAGAATAGTTTCTGTTTGAGCTCCCCAACGGTGTGACGTTATATATGTAGTATCAACATGTGCGCGATGTTTTCCATCGGGATGCGGACACTGCGACCTCGCGATCGTGAGCTGTGCAACTAGTCCGTGCCGCAACAGACTCATTCTTTCGTTGGCGTTTTTGTTTACTTGTAAATACGTCGCTACCAGGTATACAACGCACGCTGGCTACTTCTTGATGTTTTCTAGCACAAATAGGAAAATTGTATAAACTGTCGCCAGAAAAAGGGAGCTGAGTTGCACCTGAAGTGAACACGGAATACTCTCGTGCAAAAGAATACGCGACTCGCGTTACAATATTTATTGATTTATTTATTTATTTATTTATTTATTTATTTATTTATTTATTTATTTATTTCGTACTGCCAGCTTGTTATACAAGGCATAGGCAGGAGTGGACCAAAAGAAAATGGTGAACGATCTCTGAAAACAATTCGGAACAAATTTGCGAAACGAAACTAGAATGTGTTCAACAATCCTTACAGCAAACGCAGGAAACAGTGAAATTCAGTGAAGCACACATGGTACTACAGGTCAGAAATAATGGCAAAAAAAGGCGGTTGAAGCACAATTGTTTGATCTATGTTTGGAGGCGGTTACACAGCGATCACGTGATAGCTAACCCCCGCATGCAAAATGGCAAACATGGATCATTTCGAACATGTGCCATGCGATAATCGCTGTGCAGGCGTCCACCTTATTTAGCTGAATATTGATTGCATCATCTCAGATGCATCGGCCTCTTCAAGGGTTCGAGCCTGTTAAGTCCTGCATTCTGTAATCTTGCTTTCTTTGCACAAGATGGAGCGTTTCTCCTTCCTCCTTCTTTTCTTCTTTCCTTTTTATTTATTTATTTATTTTATTCCCTTGAGCGCCGCACTGCTGGGTTTTACAACTTCAATAGAAAAAAAAATTCAATTTTCGCGCAGAAAGCCGTTTCCGCGGGCCTGAAACGTGGATCGAACTACCCGCCGCGTGCGACGTGATTTAATTACGCGATTAACCCAATTAGACCTTCTTCCTACGGCGCGCTTTCGGCGCAGGCGTCTTCGCACGGTTCGATTGGGTGGCGAGAATTCCGTTTTAACCTGGGTGGATGCACAGACAGTATTTGAGGCACGTTCGCACCAGGCGCACGCTTCATTGCTGGATCAATAGATGGGTCTATGTAGACATATGTGTGTTTTCGCTATTTTGATCACATTGCTCCAACTTCAGTTTGTTGACGCCCCAAACTAAGTAGCAAGCAGGTAGACGCAGTTGGCGTATGAAAACGAGAGGTTACGGAATTTGTTTATTGATTGCCATACTTTAGTAATTGCTCGAAGCCCGGAAAGCGCTGTGTTAGATCTTGCCAGTTCGTGAAAACGTGGTGAACGTGTAGCATTTTATATGGAGGGAAGTTAGTGCTTTCTGACAGCTTGTAAGTTTTTATGATGTGCTGTTCTATTTGTACAAAAAATTAGGTTCTTTCGTACTTGCAGTTTTGTAAGGATAAGGAAAGGGGGCGTGAAAGCAGGGCGCCTGCGTGTTAACACGCCTGCCAGCTGCAGACCACGTTCCGAAGTCCCTTACACGAGTGTAGACAGTTCTCGTGCCTAAGGCCTACAGTTCGTTTGAAACAGGCCGCCGTGGAGGCTTTTAGGTGCGGAGCATCTCTTGCTCGCGGGTATGTCACGCGTCCACCGGCGTCCGCACTCACACTACGCATGCGCGACTCTCCTCTCCCTTCCCTCTCTCCAACAGCTGCTGCAATAAATAAAGCGGCTAGAGAGCGCGCGCGCGCTTCGCTTCAGTGGTATCTCCTCCTTCTCCGATGAAAGAAGTTGGTGGTGTTGTGTGATGGAAGCAGCAACACTGCAAACCTGTAAACACCGCCGTTAAATGCACCGATGAAACTCCCAGCGATGCTCCGCATCACCCCATGGTCCCCTTCGGGGAGATGGTGTAATTTTTAATCTGCATGACATTGACAGTGCCATATACGGGCACATTACTGCATACCTTGGTGACGTGCAGAAAGTACGCTTCGTACGCGTGTTTTGCCTACAATGTACGTAGCACCACACACGTCCATACAGTGAACAGAGAAGTAAAGAAAAAGGAAGTGAAAAAATGACGCGACGGCCGAGCAAACTAGGCCTAGCCCCGAAATGCTTACCCCTGCCTGGCCTGATATAGCCCTACAACAATAACAATATAACTGACATCTTCAGTGCCATCGTTAATGATTTCAATTTCAATTTCAATGTGTAGCATCACGACTGTTTGTCTACGCGTGCTAGTTTGCGGCTGCTCCTGGTTTATTATTTGCTCGCAGCTCTTATTCATCCTGTTATGCAGATACTACTCACTTGTTTCAGTCTTGAGTTTGAGATTTATTGTATTTGGTGCATAAGTACAATATTAGTACATTTACTTTTATCGGTCATCATCATATCTACGTACGTTATCTCATAAGTCGCCTTCCCTGCTATTCGGTGTGTGAGAAAAAGCACTACGTGGATGCTTTTATCACGATTTCACCACTTCCCTGCGAAAAGATCTGCTGAAAAGATCTGCGCCGCACTGCTGCTTCCTGTGTCACAGCTCGTAAGTTTATCACACAGTTTGCTATTTTATCCGTTTGTACAGAACGGAGTGCGCCACGGTTTTCCAGGAACTTGCCGGTCCCATTAATTTCAGTGTTTCTGCGTGCCATTGTGCGTAGCTGCAATGCTCGCTCTCTCCGTCTCTCGGTCCCCCCCCTCCATTACTATTATTTTTTTATGGCTGCTTGGATGCTCGTTTGGATGATTTCTCAACGTTTAGTCGTCTTGCCTTCACTAAATCCTCATATGTTGTCTCAGTCGAGGCTTTGTAGTTTGACAGTTGGTTTGATTAATTCTACTGGTTTGCATGTTCAGGTGGTAGTACTTTTAAAGGTGCCAGGAAAGAGAGCAGAGAATGGAAAAGAAAGAAGTAATGTGGTTCCTCACCGCGAGTTCCCTCCGCGGTCGATCTTCTGCACGCCCTTGGACCAGGCGACCGTGAGCGGCTGATCTCCCTGGGCGTCGCATACTAGCCGAGCGTTCTCCCCTCGCCGAGCGGTGACCACGCTGTGTTTCTCGGTGAACTTGGCCGGCACTGCAAGCGCGCGGCAAGGCGTGGCACGATTAGTCTTTGCCAACACGGCCACACATCGTTACAGAGTGTTTTGCGAGAGAGTATTGCGTGCAGTGTTTCTCTTACGTTTCTGTTGCGGCTGAAAAGACGAGGAAGGGCACTTAGTGACAGTGAACGTTCAAAGCAAGGAATATCACACGGAGGAAATCCACGTAATGCTAGATAAGGTGCTCAACATTAGAAGTTTAAAAGACGAAATTATCAGTTACTTTGATGTTTAAGTAATATGTGTTTAATTAAACACTGTGAGGTGCCTACGACAAAAAGGACACTCATTTATAGCAGACAGACGGTGTTCCTCAGCATGCAGTTGTCTTATGGCTTTTTTTTTTTTTTAGTATATGATCGCGGTCCATCCACCAACATTAAGGTGCATTAAATGCCGTTAGAAAGGGCATACAAATCTATGCACTAATGCGACTCTGGTTTGGTCAGTACTGAAGTGTGGCGCTAGGAGTCCATTGTGACAAAAAAAAAAAGAAAAGAAAAGAAAGCGCGCACGCGAAGCTTCCTAGAAGGAATCAGCTGTTACGAAATCGAAATCGATGCCATGCGTGCTCAGTGAGATTGAGACAGATTCTTCTTGTTGTTTCCTTTATTTCTCCAGGAATGCCGCGTATACCGTGAGTTACATATCGAGCAAGACAATCGTGATGTTGCAAGTACGTAACGGCAACGCTTTTATTCGTACTAGCAACAACGCTTGGTACTCAGTGTTGTTGCGCAGACATGAAAAGTGCTTTCCGGCCTTCTTTTGTAGAAGAAAACACACTTGGGACATCGTAGTGAATCGGCCTTTATTTCTTCCGGGTCTCAATACACAAGCTTCGTATGGATGAGCTGTTGGGAAGAAAAACGATCGCGACTTTGTTATTAGGGCAGTGCAACACATGTTACCTGAAAGGACGGGACAAGACGTTGCCTTGTCTCTGATTTTAAACCACTCCGGTCAGTCATTCGACAGGTACCTGTTTCAGGGCTGCTAGTTTGTCGTGGGCAGCCAGTGCGCGGACAAAGCGATGCAAAAGCGTGCACAGCGAAAGTTTGCCCGCCCGGAGGTGCAGACACAATGAAATAAATATGAGAGACACGTTAAAGTGAAAAAAGGTGTTGCAGTTTATTTGTGAGTTTCAGGTGCTTTCTTTTGCAAGGGTGGAGCACTTGTCTTCCAGATAAGTACGTGAGATATGTTTGAGTTTGACAGTTATGAGGGCGAGTTCCTTGCACCACATGTGTCAGCGCGCGCTCACAGTTGCGCTGCGAAACATCGCGTTTGGCTTCCAATTCCTACTTTCCCACACAAGTTCATTCATTCATTCATTCATTCATTCATTCATTCATTCATTCATTCATTCAGCGCCCACAGCGGCACATCGCCACCGCAATTAGAGAAGGAGGTAACAGCATTGCAAGCAGCAAGGAACGTAGCAAAAAATTGTGATAGTTCACAATTTCATGTGTTCGTTTTTCTCTTCAATATTTCTGTTTTTTTTTTAAGTTCGTCTAACATGCTAAAAGGAGAAGCCGGTACAAAAAAAAAAAAAGAAAGGAAGAAAAGGGGGGGAAAAAGAAGGAACGGCACCAATCTCTTCTGTAGACCATACCACTGCTGAACGACATAACGCTATAACCAAAACCGTGCCATTAAACCTTATCTTGCCTTTCTAATATGGTCCTGAGATAAGGAATCTGTCAAGCGTTAATTAGAATTCGTGTCAGCAGTTTAACGACAAGTCGCAGACGCGTAGGTACGCAACCACGGTGAGATATAAGCAGGAGCGGCAACCTTTTCCCCACCGCACGGCTTCATTGAATCCCGAGGCTGAACGATGCTTTGGATCTTAAGCTATGTTGCTTGGCTATCCGTGTTTTTGGGGCTTCCAGCGGGGACGGGTGCCCGATATCTACTTACCGTTGACGGCCACGCGGATCACCTTCCTAAGCGGCTTTCCGACGCCGTTGTCCACGAAACAGGCGTACCTTCCCTCGTCTTTCTTGGTCACGTGCGCGAACGAGACGCTGCCGTTGCTGGTCCTGACGGGCACGGGTGTCTCGGAGTCACCGCAGACTACGCTGCGTTTACCTGCGAGCAAGTTCGGTGCGCCGGACTGAGAAGTAGCCCAATGGTAAAAGGGAAGACAAAAGGGCAAGTAGGAGCTCTGCGTACATAACATTTTCCGAATGCTCCATTGTGAAGCATTTGGAAAATGAGTTATGCGGAAACCCGCATAGTGGAGTAACGCTTGTGAAAGGGAAAATTAGCATCCACTCGTTTTGTAGCACAAGGCTACAAGGAAACCTATACGGATTTCTCAGAAATGAAAGCTTCCTAGTTTCCTTGTGGCCTTGTGCTACCAAAACGGGTGGATGCTAATTTTCCCTTTCGTGAAACATTTAGTATGACGTTATCTCTTTTTCGTAAAATACGCACTACGCCTGTCCCGAGTTCGTGATAAACACACGGTGCAAGAGTGAAAGGTAACGCTGTAGTTGATAGTAGTTATCAGGAATAATGGGACGTCCGTCTGAACGACACGTCCGTCGTAAAGGGATGTCTCATTACTGTAGAGAAGCTGTAGAGCAAACTGGCACAGTTGATAGCTGTGATCAGGAGTGATGAGACGCCCCTCTTAAAGAGCCTAATGGGAAACTGTGGAGCAAAGCAGGTTTTTACTGAAAAGTTATACGTGGCTTCAGCAGGCTCTGAAGGAGCACGTCCATCTCTCTTTCTGAGTCTGAAAGACAGGACAGCTACGTAGGAGTTCTCGTACAGGGTTTTCTCGCGCGAATTCGCGTAGTGTTAACAACCAAGTAAAAGTGGAAGCCTGCAGGTGAACATGAACAACACCAGGAAACGCTTTGTCTGTGGTTTATTGTTGTTGGAACTTCCATTAATGTTCTCCACCTATATATTTATAGAATGATAATCATCCCCCCCCCCCCCCCCTTTTTTTTTTCTTGCGTTTACAAAAGCGGCCTTTCAAGAACTCTCTTCCTACGAGTTGTTCACCTTATATAGTGCCTGGCGACACCGAGTGCGGGTGTAACAAGGTACCTCGATGAGCAGGTGTCTGTACTGCACGCGCGTTGCTGCAAGCAGGTTAGATATGCGTGCCTGTTTCCCTCGACTGGCGGTGTTCTCAAGCATACACCTATAGGATGACTGCGGGGCAGGAAGTGCGCTAGCTGAGTTGGGGGGAGGGCGCGAGGTGCGTCTCTCGTTCCGCGACATTGGAGGCGCGCAAGTGATTTCCTGTCCCGCGGCGACGCACCACCACGTCGAGCCCTCCCCACTTTCGCTGCTTTGGCGTGTGGAGGAAGACCACGGCGCGCCCCTGTCGAAAGAAGCCAGGGTCAAGGATGACCAGCAGCTGCACGCTTCAGCCACCGTGCGGAACCGGCCGACTTCCGGCGTCCCTCATCTTCTCCGGCCCCAGACCGCTTGCGCCACATCCCCCCCCCCCCTTCCCAGACAGCTCCTCCCTTTCTCCTCCGTTCTCATTCGCTTCAATGAAGCCCGTGTTCTTCCCCTTCCGCTTGCACGTTTTCACCTCATCTTCGTGAGCGTGGTCATGTCTTTGTACTTTTCTAGGCTCTTCGACAACCACACAGTCCATAGAACTTGTTTCAGAACTCGAGGCTATGACGCCTTCCGAATGGGAACAAGTGGCGTAGTATGACGATGAAAAGAGCAAGGAGTGGAGGAGCTTCTACATCGTCTCTCTTCAATTGTTGTTCTTGAAGATGAACGTGTCAAGGACCAACTATAACACGAAACACTACCTATTTTGCATGAAGTATGCCTTCTTTTGGATATTCATGTCGCCCTGCTGACATATTTGGAGCGTTGCGCCTAAATGAGTACAAGAGAGGCGTTGCTACAGCTCTCCGGCAATACGGGTCGTAGTAAACCAGTAGCCGTGCTTCGTGCTTCTTTCTACACTTCGTGTAAGGCGCGTTGGTCGGAATGCATGAAGATGAGAAATCATTATGTGGCCGGCAGGGCAGACTTGAAGAAGGTCGCCACTGGAGGAGAATACTGCGACAGGACGGGCGCATTGTACTTCACTTCGTGGTCACCGAAAAAAAAAAAATAACGATACATAGCACGTGCGGTATCAACGTGCTGCACGTTCTCTAAGGAGGTTAAGTGTACTATTTTTGAAAAATAATTTTTGTTGGCGTACGCTTGTTGCAGAATTACATCGTTTAAAAAAATTGCTACTATCTTCTTACTCCGTTTTGACACCACGTGAACTTCGCGATGCTAAGAAATTCTTCAGGCAATTCTGCTGTCTTCGGGAATCTCAAATCAGTGCATATACACGAGACGACAGAACATCACGTATAAGAGAACAAACAACAATATATTTTGCCTTCTGATTTGTTTAATTCATTCTTCAAAGATTCTGTGTACCGTTTTACGATACGCACGTTTTATATGCTGGCAAATAGGTAAGAAACGAACTGAAAATAATTTTCGTTCACGCTTTCACTTACCTGAGACACACCGGCTCCATGTAACGGTGGGCTTGGGGCGCCCTGTCGCCTTGCACGTGAGCCGAACTTCGGTACCTTCCGCAGCGGCAATGTCTCGGGGTTCCTCAATCCACTGAGACGGTTCTGTCGTGGGCACACGCGCAAAAGAAACAAGGAAAGCGATGGGACCTTGCAGTATGCGAATACGCATTGTGACTGGTGCTTTTCACACACTTTCGCATCACGTGACGAAGTGAAAGTTCATATTTTTGCTTCAGCTCACATTATGATTGTGATTTGCAGTTGGACAACGTGTTTCGTGATGAATGCATGGGGGTCAATACATGCCGCAGTGTGTTGCGAGTAAAAGGAAACGGTATATTGATCGCCAAAATTCTAAAATAAAGGGCCTTTAGTGAGACCTGCCGTAGTAGTCTAGCGGCTGAAGCTTGGTGCTGCAATGAAAGAGGACGCAGGTTCGAATCGTGGCTACGGCCGCGGCGGCCGCTACTTGATCGGGTAACTATCCAAAGATGCCCGTGTGCCTATAGGTTTAGATATACTTTAAAGAATTCCAGGTGGTGAAAATTAATCGTGAGTTCCTCATAACGGCGTGAATTGTTATCACATCTTGGTTTTGGTGTGTAAAAGCCCAGAATTTCACTTTTCTTTCCTCCTTATTACTATTACTATTATTATTATTATTTTTTTTTTTTTGTGGGACAATGCCTGAACCTTCTTCTGTTCGCGAAACCAGGTATATAAACTGCAGGCAGACACACCTTGCGCCAAATAATTAATGCAGCAGTAGGCACGAACCGTTTTACATGCATGTAACGCTGAGAGCACTCTCTTAGAAGAATCCACTCCGCTATGTGCGTGCACCCTCCGTCATGGTGAATTTCTTCACTTACGCTTCACTTCCAACGTTGACGTGTATCGGTCTGTACCCGCTGCGTTGCTCACGACGCAGGTGTAATTTCCAGCGCTTTCCGCCGTCACCGGGTCTATGCTGAGTAGCGAGAAATCATCCTGCGACGATACGCCGTCGCTGACTGAGGCGCCGTCTTTGAGCCATGCGAAAGTCAGTGGCCGTGTTCCTCTTTGCACGTTGCACAATAGCCTAGTGTTCACTCCCGTCACAACGTCGGATGGAAGCACTAGCGGCTGAATCACTGGTGTATCTGGAACAAATGAACTCTTGTCACCATTTACAAAGTAGTGCTGTGGATTTTGACGCGTGGTAACAGAGGCAGGTGTACCGAACAGTTGGGACTTGCTTGGTAGTCACTTAATGAGCCCGAAGCTGAAGGAGTGACATGCTTGGTAGTCACTTAACCAGCCTAATGCTGAAGGAGTGCACATCTGCGGTGTTTATATGTCTTCAATTGTAAATTCGCGTACACAACAATGGTAATACTGGTAAACTCAAGCGCGTGAAGGCATAATAGACTGTGACGCTTACCCTGATTCGATGTGGCTCCGCTTTGCGCCGAAATCATCAACGACAGGAAGAAGACCATTCGTACACCGTTGCAGGAAATCCTCGTACGTGGTAGTCGCATCGCAACGGCTTCGCTGATGCGAGTGCTTCACCGCACGGGAAAACGCATGTGCACAGCTGAGGCACGACGCGACACCGCTAGTTAATCCGGCGTTAATCCAAGCTCGGTTCGTGCTTTCCGGCAAGTCGGCGCATGAACGCTGACATGTCTTCTTCGCTTTGCAGTGGTGAAGCCCACCGCACGGACTTTTGGCGCCACATGGTGGGTGTCGGCGTCACTGACGCCGCCGACTGACTGGTGTGTTTGTTGTCTGTGAAGTTATTTTAACTACGAGGGTCCCATTTTGGCACACAAGGCCCGACGTAGCCGGTGTATAAATGGAAAGCGTGGCGCCAGCTGACGGAGTCGTCGGGGGCTCTGCCCGTTGCCTGGACGAAAAAAGACAGCGGGACGTTTGTTTTCGCCGAATCAACGCTTACCTCTGACGAATACGGAAATTGTTTTGGTAAGTCGCCCTCCGATGTCGTTACTGGCATCGCACGTGTATTTGCCTCGGTGGGCTTCTATGAGTGGAAACAGGGATATGACAGGCTTATTCCATGTCTCCGGTGAGCTTTTATCTGCAGCGAGAAACAAGAAGAAATGCCAGTGATGATTCGAGACGGCGTTCATTAACGGCGATTCTCGCCGTAATTACTCACCCGTTAATTTCTTCCAAGTGATCGTCGGCTCCGGTGACCCGGACGCCGCGCATGTGAGGTTTAGCATACCACCGACCGTTCCGAAAGCATCCTTGGGTTCGACGATCCAGACTGGTGGCACTGTCAACAAAGTTGTGCGAAACGTGCTGGCAGCATTGTTCGGTGTTTGCATATATATACGCAAGCGTTACCCTAGAGTTTGAAAGAGACTGTGCTGCCACGGTTGTGACGAAGAAGCAATTTGCATTTATTGTGGTTCTTTAAACAGCCTTTTGCGGTGATTACGTGCATTCTTTACTCTCTCTCTCTCTCTCTCTCTCTCTCTCTCTCTCTCTCTCTCTCTATATATATATATATATATATATATATATATATATATATATATATATATATGTTTGAGGAAGAGGGTGACAAGCGTTCGAAACACAAATTCTTTACTAACGTTTCGGCAGGTGGGCCTGCCTTCGTTACTCTGACGAAGGCAGGCCCACCTGCCGAAACGTTAGTAAAGAATTTGTGTTTCGAACGTTTGTCACCCTCTTCCTCAAACACATATTTCACCGGATCCATCGATTTTCATTCGCTCATATATATATATATATATATATATATATATATATATATATATATATATATATATATATATGTTTACTAATGTCTGTACTAAAGGTTACGCGTTTGTCAGCCTTTTAGAGAAAAATTAAGGCATTTTAAACAGACGCTAATGTCTGCTGTTAGTTTTCCAAGGCTTCTTGGTTTCACACCTTTAATTTGAGCCAGTGACACGCACGGGAAACTTTATATTACTTATAAAGCGAGGCTGCAGCTTGAAGGCTCACTAAGATGACTCAACCTAAACTGATGGCGACACAGAGAGTGATGGGAAAGAATGTGATTTGCGTAACGCTAAGGCACAAGAAGAGAGCGGCGTGGGTCAGGGAACCAGCGAGTGTTAATGACATCCTAGTAGAAATCAAGGAGAAGGAAAAGTAGGCTTGTGGAGGGCATGTAGTGAGAAGGCAAGACAACCGTTGGTCGTTAAGGGTAACAGAGTTGATCCCAAGAGAAGGCAAGCGTGGCAAAGGGCGGCAGGAAGTTAGGTGGGCAGAGGAGACGAAGAAGCTTTGCAGTGATAACATGGCCGCAGATAGCAGAGCACCGACTTAATTAAATAACTCCTGGAAAGGCCCTTCCCCTGCAGTGGGCGCAGAATGGATAAAATTTTAAATACACTGCATGACAGAGCCATCATAAGAGATAAAATTTTAAGTACACTGCATGACAGAGCCATCATAAGATGCAGAAAGAAAGGGAAGGATGTGGCAGGAAAGAGCGCAGGCAGCCTGAACAGAGCGCAGTGTGAACCAACTATCGTGCAGAGAAGTTCTTAGTAAACAGGCTCATGATGAGACGGTGCGTGAGAGTTATTTTAGTATTATTGGGCGTGCTCGGGTAGAAGAAATAAAAACGAAATGAAACACTTACTGTCGACCTTCAGCTGCACTCTGTGCGAATCGCTGCCGTAGGTGTTCGTTGCTGTGCAGGTGTAGTTACCCTGCGAGTCCAGCGACACCGATGAAATAGCCAGGACGGACACAATGTTGCTGCCATAGCTGATATCCTTAGAAAAGCTTGTGACGTCGCTACCGTCCTTGTGCCACGAAAACGTCACAGGCGGGGTTCCCGATGCAAGATTGCACGTTGCGATCACTTTGTCGCCGGCTTTCACGCGTGCGGGTAACTGGAATGGCTGGATCTTGGGCGCATCTGTAACAAGGTGTCAGTTTAGTATATATTTTCAACTTGCGATTGTCGCACAGTCTGTACTGATCTGGACATCTGCCATTATTTTGCAGAATTAAGTGCTGTCGGCAAGTACCGTCGCTGTCGACTCTTACTCTGTGGCAGCATGACTTTGTGAATTCCAGTGACATTCAATTCCACGAAACGCTTCCCTGTGGCCTGAAGAATACCACTTCATGCATGGCCGCCGTCGCTATCACTGACGCTTTCCATTAGTTAGCGCCATTGACGCGGCAGCACAGATATCGCAGGCAAAACAAATATTCACTTCCAGGCCTCCTTTTTTTTTTTTTTCGAAGGAACATTCGGGTCTAATCTCCCTTGTGACCGAAAGTTCGCTCCATAAGTAGCTGTATAGATACAGAACTCAAGAAGATATGCCAAAGGCTCGAAACTGTCCCTATTTTTTCACAGTAGAGGAATTAGTTTCCTTTCAGTTGCCTACAGACTGCTTGATTATCTGTTAGCACCAACATACGTGGCAACAGTCGCTGCGTATTTTTACAGATGCAGTCGTTCTCGCTTCTAACCACTCCACTGAACCTGAAAGCGTTTCCACATGGAAGATGCTGGAGATGCCCTTGGCAAAAGACATCCAAATGGACAAGTGCTAAAGAAGAAGCATAAATGGAATTCTGTGGATACGTGCCTTGCTTTCTGGCGATGGTCGTCGACGCCAGGACGATCCAGAGGCCTAGCAGGCGCACTTGGAGGGACATCGTTGCGGTCGACGGGACGTGCTCACGCGCTCTGCGTAGCCGGGATCATCGCGCAACCGTGCAGTCCGTCACGGGAAGACCCGGTTTCCATGCATGCGCGACTAGCGGCATCGCAATCGGGGGCCGCAAAAACAAAAGCCCTACACAGCACAAGAAGGAAGGGCCTTACTCCTCCCGTGTCGCCACCCGTTCGCCATGCGCTCATCTCGGCGTTACGCGAGAACCCTGGGAGCGTTTTCGCGGTGACGGTCCCAGAGCTCGTAAGCGACACAGGATCGTGGCGCCGCGTCGCGGAAGGACGCCTAAGTTCGCCTACAATCTGTAACAAGTGTTTGCAGGTGGGTACATCGAAAATGTGCCAAAATTGGAGCTTCGAAACTTGTGAACACTCTTGAGAGCACGCTGACGCTGTAGTTGACGTAATTGGTGACATGTAGCGGCTGTTGTAAGATCCGAAATCCCGCTTACTCTTGACGAGCACGGACACAGCTTTCGTCAAAGCAGCGCCGATTCCGTTGGATGCCAGGCAAGAGTATTTGCCGCTGTCTTCGCCCGTCGCGTTCCGGATGACCAGCGTTCCGTTCTGCAGGATTTGGGCTCTGTTTCCAGAAGCTGTCTTCAACTCTGCACCTGTTGACATTTGAATGTCGTAGTAAGTGTGCGGTGCTTCTAACGTTTATCGTTCATTAATTATTTTGCCACTTGGCTACAAGCATCCTTAGGGCACAGTAACATTGACTCCTTGACACGTAAGTAAATTGACATGTTCATGTATTCAATGAAACCGGATATTGACAGCGGATGCCCAAATGTAATGTTGTTGTGGAGCTAACAGTTAATGAAATCGCTTTTTCGTCGAGCTTGAGTCGGATGGTCATTGTTAGCGCGTAACTTACTGCTATGCAGTTACTTCAAATTCTTCCTTAGTGTTACTGCCTCCCTCGTGCTGGATAGCTACTGCTGCTGTGGGTTTAAGTGCTAGATATACATGTTCGCTTGAGCTTTTGTTAGAAACACGAGAGAGTGCGCGAATCCTGGCCGCGGCGGCCGCATTTCGATAGGGGCGAAATGAAGAACTTATATTCAGGTGCACATTAAATAATCCCAGGTGCTCAAAATCACTGCGGAGCCCTGCTCAACGGGACGTGCCTCATAGTCGTATCGTAGTTTTGACAAGTAAAACTGCAGCAATAATTATTGCTTACTAACCACGCATTTACCCGACCAGGTGGGGTTCCGTCGAACTCTTGACTACATTAGCTACACGTTGTGCACCTACCTTCTTTCAACCACCTTATCTCAGGTAGCGGGTGCCCCACAGCTCTGCAATGCAGCTCTAGTGTCTCTCCTCGCTTGAGCACTACATCGTGTGGTTCCACATCCCATTTTGGCGGCGCTGTGAGAACAAGAAACCGAAAACATTGTTATTTTAATGAGACGGTTTTATATATTCTGCTATCACAAAAGCCGGGCAAAGTGTCGGCCGCGGTTATTTAAACTATGTAGCAAAGGGTTAAGAGAAACCTAAAGGCAACATCAGTGGTCTTCTTGAGAGAAACTGGTACTGGTGGAGTATTCAGAGCGAGAGGACAGAGTGCGAAATAGAGGTGTGAAGCTGTACATTTCGACAGAGTTGCCTGTTTGTTTGGGAACTTGGTTACGACTGTGTGAGGAACTACAACCAAATGTTTTGTTCATAACCAACATTTCGGAGCCTCTTCGGTTCCTTTTTTAGGGTCAAGCCTGGGAGGTGTGCGGTGCGGCTTCTAAATGTTTTGTAGGGCAAGGGGGAAAGTGAAAGGCCAAGGAAGCACGGAAATGGTTAACGAAGACCGAGCTCCGTGGTTCCTTGGCCTCCCCCACCTTTCACTTCACTGTTTTCCTACAAAACGTTCAAAAGCCGCACCGCACACCTCTGATATTTCACCCTGAAGAAGGAACCGAATAGGTTCGGAAACGTTCGTTATGAACAAAACATTTGGTTGGAGTTCCTCACAATGTCAAAAATGGAGGTTTATAGCAGTTTATAACTGGGTGAAGACCCGAAGGGGACTGCGGTGGTTGAAAAAGGAATGTTCCTGGAGCGCACGTTTTTGGCGAGGAAAAATGCCGAAACGTTGCCTCGAGGCAAAGCGTTTTTGTTGACGATCGTTGAACTAACCGTTTTTTTTTTTGGTTTTTTTTTGACGATCGTTGAACTCTGGTAAGCGTTGATTAGTTGGCTGCGGCGTCAGATGTTCGGCATCCATTATATGCAGTGTGACACTCCGCACAGCTGTGTTATCAGGCAGGTTACTATCGGAACATGTACCGCGCACGAACCAATGCTTCTTCCTTCTTTAATCCCATTGTTGCCGCGGTAAAGGAGACCGCGGCAGCAGATGTAGATTATTTAAGCCACCAACAGGTTAAGTGACTTCATAATAAAGTCTTAACTTTTCCACCTGCGTGCTTTCGATGGCATCGTACTCTTGTTTACAAATATGGAAAGCACTTACTCATAGCAAATCATATGCTTATAGGGTGGGGCAGTCTGTACTACGCCTGGGTGACCTGCCTGTGCGTTTGCCTTCTCCGCATTTTAGTCGCTTTGGTGGCTGCAGGTGCGTTCTGCATCAGTGTGACAGCCAGCCGCGGTGTGGGACTGCTTTCATCACCATCCATGAGCAACTCAAGCTTAAAGAACAACGCGTAGGAAATCGGGCGCTGGAGAGCTGCGAGTGCTCCCTTGAATCTCCGAAAACTTGTTTTATTTTTACTATAGCTGGAATGTATTATCATGCCATCTTCCTTAATTTTACAGTGGTATGCACGCCTCACGAGAATGGAAAGTGCTGTTGAATGCCATTCACATTCTTGATTTAATACGTAACATTTATTTTTTTGCATTAGTGTGGATGACTGCACCACTTAGTTTAAAGCTGCAGTGAACCTACCAAAACAAACTGTCGTCTAATGGAATAAACTCCGACCTGAGTTAAGTAATTCTGACACTAGTATTACAAAGCAAACTGTGTAAAACGCCACGTTATTTTTTTTTTTTTTTTGGTTCCTCAGACTTGGTGCCTTAGGTAGCATGCGAGGGCTTATTGGGCAGCAGCCATCTCATCGTAAGTTCACGTTCTACGTGACGCCTCCTGGTAAGAAAGTGTGTTCCACACACGCCCAATAAAGTGGACGGGGGCACGACCGCCTTTGTAGCTCAGT
Source organism: Hyalomma asiaticum (assembly GCA_013339685.2). NCBI lineage: Eukaryota > Metazoa > Arthropoda > Arachnida > Ixodida > Ixodidae > Hyalomma > Hyalomma asiaticum. The sequence goes on from CM023486.1 coordinate 101,187,360, forward strand.
GGTAAAGCATCGGACGCGTCATCCGAAGGTCGTGGGTTCGGGTCCCACCGAAGGCAGGTTTGTCTTTTCGTCCACTTTAATTCCTTTCTGCTTACTCCACAATTACAATACTACAAGTAACTTCCCCTGTGCTTTCCTAGGCTTCATTGTCTGCTTATTAAGTTGTTTCTAACAAATAAAGAACGAGCCCTCGGCCCCTTCCCTTTCGTCACTTTATTATTTGATCACTTGTGCGTTGGCTAACATATCGTTATATGCTATCTGAGACGGCCACTAGAACCACGTTTGCGGGCACGCTGAAAATGTGACCACGGATTGCTAGAAACAAATTCGCAAAAAGGCAGTAATTTTGGCAAATTTGGATAGATTCGTCTGTGATAGCCCTGGTCGTAAATTTTACGCGTGGTGACGTTCTCCGTTTTTAAAGGTTGTGCCGCCCCCCTCTGTTTAAGTACAGGTTGTAGCAGGTGTCACTTTCATACATCGACGTAGTTTTCACGCATATATAGTTTCGTTACAGCCTCATATGGAATGGTTGACTATATAATGTCGACTTGCGTGAATTTTCGCATCACGTAGAGCGTCTCCCGATTGTATTTCGTCTCTTTTCTTAGACATCATTATTAATTTTGTAACATACGCCAACTCACTGCTCTCGCAAGGCAAACAACTTCACTTCGTACCATTGACTTGCAGCGCTGACGTGTAGCGATCGTATCCGTATTTGTTCCGAGCCACACAGGTATAGTTTCCGGAATCCGCAGTTTTCACTGGCTCGATGGAGAGCACGAGAATCGTTTCGTGCTTGATCAGCTTGACAGCACCACCGCCGACCACTTCGTGTCCATCCTTGATCCACTGGAGCTGCACGGGTTTGGAGCCCTCTCTGATGGTGCAAGTGACCGCTGTGCTTTGTCCCTCGGAAAGTGCCTTGCCGAAGGCGAATGGATTCACCTTTGGTGCCTCTGTAAAGACGGAGAACGACTTATGGAGCAGCGGGAACAAGCTTCTTGTAGCATTAGGTCTCGATGACGTAAGAGTAAAACTCTTACCTGCTGCCGCTGATGTCAACAACGAAGCTGTGACGATTATCAGTTGCGCGCATGGTGCCGGGAGACTATGTGTTCCGGCCCTTTTGTAGAAGTTCATGTTCTAGAGCGCAGTATACAGCCGGGTTCGTTGTGTACCGGAGGCCTTGTCATCCATGGACGTTCGCTTTACAGGCCGAATGGCGGACGTAGTGTAGCTTCACTTCGGTCAATGTTTGGAACGGCGGCAAAAGATACACGATACACAGGGAAGCTGCGCCACATGTCGGTAGCAAGGCGGACTAAAGGGAGTCGAGTGGAGTTTCGGTGAACTACGATATGGTAGGTTCAGTTACTTGCTTTAACGCGTAGATGACGCCACTGTGCAGTTGTTTAAAGGAAAGACGTTAGCGCCTGTTTTAAACGTTCGTGTTGCGTCTTCGCTCATTTTCCCACCGATCATGCATGATGACTGCGTAAAGATTCGCTGGAGAGTAACGACACGAAGACAGTACCACTTATAGTCACTCGGATGGTCCTCGCTATTGTCGGGCCGACACCGTTCTCGGCTTTGCATGAATAAGTGCCGGCGTCCGACACGCGAACGTTGTGGATGAAGAGTAGGCCGTCTTCTGCCTTTAGCAGAGTTGTCTCTCCATCTGAAATGGTAGCGTTACGAAAAACGATATATGGCAAATGTACAGGCGTTCGTAACCTGCTTTAAGTCACCGACATTTCCCATACCTTTTGTTCTCGTCCAAGATATCTTTGGAGGTGGTGACCCGCTCGCCTTGCAATGCGCTGTCAGATTCGATCCCCTTACGGCGGACAAGTCTTCAGGCGCACTTATCCACTCCGGAGGAGCTGTGGCGTTCAGAAAAAGTGTAAAGGCAAATGCCGTGTTATGTGAACATTCATTATTATCACACGTGCAAGCAGCGAGAGGCTTAGTCGTCTCTAGGCATCTGTGTAAGATCATTTCGTAAGTCAGTTGCCATTACATGCAAAAATAGAGGTCGCTCAACATACGGATACGGCCTCTCACTTCTTGGAGGTGGTTGCGATCGCGTTAGCAAAGGAGCCTTAAAGGAGTACTGACACGAATTTTGGACATTGGACAGTGTCGCTTCAACTTTGTCCCCTGAGCTCCATTGCACGTGAGGCACGCAAACAACAATGGTTTCATGGTCGTCCGGCCACTCTGACAGCGATATCGGCGATTTTCAAGAGACTGTGTTCATACGTCATCGTATTGTCCATTGCGCTGGGGCTGGCTTGCAGGTGCTGGACGAGGAAAACATTAAAATCAGACTAAAATACTTTACACGTGTTTCCTGGCTTCAGTGTGTGAAGAGCGTTAACAATTCACGGCTAGAAAGCGAAAAATGTCCCTTTTGTACCGCCGCAAAACCATGTCAGTACTCCTTTAAGCTCTGCACTACCACATCGGAAATAAGGCGCGCAGCTTTTTTTGTAAGTTTACGAAAGAGCAATTCGGTTTCTTCATTGCCCATCAAGTTGTACTGCGACCAGCTGTAGAGCCAGGTGTTGATCACAGTGTATCCGAAAGCAGTGCAAGACTCACAACGTTTGTTTTATACGGAGATAATACATGCGGGCGTGTTACACTTTGCCCGCACTGTTCTGTCATTGCGGTTCAAGTACACACGTAAGCACGTGAAGGTGATCCGTAATATGTAAACAACTATTATTATTATTATTATTATTATTATTATTATTATTATTATTATTATTATTATTATTATTATTATTTCGTATGTAGCCATATACGCACAAGGACATGAAGTAGAGCAGGCTGACAACTGCCACCGAGAGGGCCTGCCTACTCTTTTGGGAGAAGGAAATAAATAGAGGAGAGGAAGAGATGAAATAAAATAGAAAGTAAAAACAGATGAATATGCAGTGAAAACGCAGCAAAAGCAAAATATGCCTCTAAACGAGATGCCAGGCCAGTATCCTCCAGAAATGTTAATAGCGCTCGATGGGCCTGGTCCCGTCGAGCAACACTCCGCTTTGGGAACAGGTGATCGTCAAGGGTCGCGCACTGTAAATCAAGACATGCACAATCCTTAATTAGCGATGTACGCTGCGTAACATACACGGGGTACTCTAAAATAAGATGTCGAAATGTATCACAGGATCCACAACATGGGCATCACGGACCATCCACACGGCCTTGACGGTGTAAGCGTTCGCGCACCAGAATAATAGAGCCTTGTATGTATAAGCAAGGGAACCAGAGAAAGAGGCACGATTTATCTTCTTACCTTCTACTAAAAGCTCTGCCGTGTGCTCGTCGATACCCATCAAGTTGGAGGCTTTGCAGGTGTAATTCCCGCGGCTGGACGTTTCCGTGCGCTGTATGATGAGTAAGGAAACGAGCTTTGAATCCTGTATGGAGAGACCGTTTGTTTCTTGCAGGCGGGCGCCGTCTTTCGACCATGCGAACGTCACTGGCGCTGCATTCGTTACTACAGTGCACGTCGCTATCGCTCGACCTCCAGTGCGCACTTTGTTGTTGAAGGAAAACGGCTGTATCTTCGGCGCATCTGTCAAAGAAACAAGATATTGCATGGGATTGATACTTCAGCTTCTGAAGCATACAGGTTGCCCGCAAAAGTGTGTCGTGCCCATGCACTCATGTGAACCGCAGTAAAGACCATTGCTCACCGAGGCTGGCGACGAGGTTTAGGCGCAGGAGGACGCCGCTGACGAAAAACAAGGCGTACCCTGCTTCCATATCGGTGCGGTTGTGGTCTTAAAGCCTGTCTTGCGTCAATGGAAAGGCGCGTCCAACTTTACTACAGCAAAGTCGCACATGACACACGCATCGGGTTTTAATGACGTACTCCCGCACCATCGCGTCTCCTTCATAACGAATGTCTATGAGCTGCGTTACACGGCCGATAGTGTCGCTGCCAGCGTTGTGCACTGGCGTTACTCTCACAGGCAACTGGCGCCCCGTTTTGTCAATCGGGCGAACTATAGTACCACAGCCGAAGGGGAGGCTCTTTTTCGAAACGCAAACAGCCCTGGCGTAGAACAACATTACGCGGTTAGAACGTAATGTTATTTGTTGTGATTACTGCAGCTGTAACCATTACAGACGTGGTGATGATGTCATCAAGTACCTATGTGGCCAAGCCTTGTGGCCAGGTACGACGGATTCGACTTGACCGAGCTGCGCTAACGTGCCGTAACGTTTCGGGGAGTGCCGTCGCATGACATGTTGGGCTTTTGCGAACGAGATTCCATGATCCATGTTTCCTGTGACAATAGAGCCACTGCGGAAAAAAAGCGATGGGAGGTGACGCGTATACTGCGTCCGCCACAGAAAATATGCTAGCAATCCGAGTTTCTTACGCTTGACTTTAACGAACACGCTTTTCTTCAGCGCTGAGCCTATGCCATTGTCAGCTTCGCAGATGTATTTTCCTTCCATGTCCTTGGTTGCCTTTGCCACTGTTAGGGCTGTCGAGCCACTGCCAGCAACGGAAGAGGTCTTGCTGGTGTCCTTTCCAAGGTCTGCGACAGAGGAAGTGCATGTAGCACAAGGAACGTAGTATCCATCGGTGGTAATTATTCTTGCAATGGCCTACCTGCCCTTCGCCAAGAAACATTCGGTACTGGAAAACCGGACGCAGAGCACTCTATTCCAAGAGCTTGCCCAGCAGTGACTGATACATCTTTGGGTTCTACTATCCATTGTGGAACGGCTGGAAAAGAACAGAATCATAAGCGATTTTCCTTTTTTTATGTAAAAAACAAACAAACAAAAACAACTTGAGTATGCAAGCGCAGTATGTGAAAAGTGTACCGAATTTCGAATAGCCCACGACCAATCTCTTTCAATGACTGCACCTGCTAATGGGCTTCTGGATGCTCTGTATACTGAAAGTTGAGCGTCGGTAATTGTAATTGAGCTCATATTTGGACTTATTTACATCTCACGAAATGTTTAGTTAAATAGCCTTGTTCTTTTGTCTCTCTATCTCTTTTTCTGTGTCGTTGTACACCCAGTTTCCAACGGGAAATGGGAGAGACGTCAACGAAAGCATTAACTTATTGTTTATCCCGCCACACTTGCAAACTGTATGTATTCTGAGTAATTGTTCACTATTCATAAGCAAAAGGAAGCATAGAAACAGCATTTTATTGATGTTCTGTAACTTCAAATTTTGGAAACACACATGCAACTTCTTTCTTTAGTTCTTCATAACTTCCGCCTGTTCCCGACATAAAACAGTACTTGTTCACTAAATATGTTACGTATATATCTCTATCGTTAGTTTTCCATTAAGCTTCTGTGACCGACGTCTTATGAGAGCGTCTCTTCGCAGAGACAACTTCTCGCTCGTGCATCACGTAATCCAGGGGCCGAATTCACATAACTCTCATTTCTAAGAGGTTTTCGCCATTGGTAAACCGGCTTCGCTAATGGTATGGTCAACATCGTGATTGGCCGAACTATTTACGACCATCTCACGGGCTTAAGACGTTTTTGTGAATACGGGCCCAGTTTTCTAACGTTGGCGGTTCGGTTAATATCGAGCGTAAGTGCACTATAAACGGTTTTGTCGTGCAAGGTAACGTGACGCGATTGCTTGGAAGGAGTTTGTCGCCACTCAAGGTATAGTCCATTCGTGCACGGTGAGCGTGCGAAAGCATGCAATCAAAGCGACACTCGTGACTCACCTTCGACGACTAGCGTTGCCGAGTTGGCATCTGTGCCGTAATTGTTCTCAGCCGTGCAGGTGTAGTTCCCGGCGCTTTGGAGGGACGCGGGCTCCACAGTAAGCACGGACACTTTCTTGTTGTTCTCCACTTTCACATTAGCCACTGCACCACCGATCTCAGCGTTCTCCTTGAACCACGTAAACTTCACGTCTGGACCACCGGCCACTAGTGCACACAGTGCACTAGCGCTTTCACCGACACGGATCCGGTTGCGTGGGAATACCAGAGGCTGTAGCTTTGGTTTCTCTGCAAAAGGAGCGCAGAATATGTACGGAACGGAAAGTTGTTCACTGATTGCCCACGTGGGACCTGCGCATGCTATATGCAGTCGCTCTAGACTGCATGAACGTAAGCAGGCATTTTGATCGGGTGTTGAGACGTACAGTAAGCTTACCTGCAACGCTGCTGTGTAAGACCAGGGTAGTGAAGAAAGCTACGAAGCACAGTTGATGATGTCTGCAGCACCGTGACTTCATTTATAATGCGTAAGCCTTGACTTATCTCTCACGTTGTCGTGCCGCCCACGAGTCGTGGTCTGCGTCGGCTGTGGTGGCAAGGAGGCTATGGCGTCCCGAGACGATGGCTTGTGTGTACGGTCGCGTATGTATACTGTCATACGTTCGTGGGTACCTAGCGCCGCTCATCGAAAGGGCCGCGAACCATTGCCCCGGACGCATAGAGGATGAGCTAAATTCGAACTGCCGCTTATATTTCGCGTTCTTTACAAGCATAATTTGCCGAGCTGACCGCTGCTTTACCTACATTTAACTTCCAGGCTCACAGTTCTTGATAAAGGAGTGCCTATCCCGTTGTCGGCGACGCACTTGTACGTCCCCTGGTGTTCCTTCTTGGCGGCAGCAATCTTGAAGGTGCCGTCCTCGTGTTCCACTTGAATCTCGGAAACGGCATCTGTTCCCGAAGGTGGTGAACACAATAAACCCTAAGTGCTTCCTTTTATAAACGTCATTTGTAACGTAATTATCTACTGTGCAAGAGTAATTAAGCTATGGCAATTAAAGCGGTTGTATTCGCCGGTTCCTTTTCAAAAATTTGCACTTTCAGGGACCTTCAGTTTCCAGTCTTGGTTTTGCGAAAACACTTCAGTGCGCAGTTTGCAAATCTTGTATTTTACATCTGCCAGTACACTGCATATTTCTGTGATTCACTTCGGAGTTGCTGGCGCGCTAGGAATGTGCCCGAGGCCTCTAGTTAACTTCCTCCCCGTCCTCGAGGTAAACCTGCCTCTATGAATTATAGCATCAGTTAAATCAAGATGAAATAAAGATGAAATAAACTTGCAGTATATTACCTGTTTTGAACCACCGTATAGTCGGGCTAGGGAATCCTAGTGCTTTGCATGTCAAGCTGCCAGTTTCTCCAGCAGTGAGCGCCTTGTCACTAGGCGCTTCCGTCCACGAAGGTGGTGCTGTAATATTTTTAATGTCGTGCTTGTATTGGTACCATCATATCGGATGTAAAACGCTTGCGAAAAACAACTGTGAACTTACAGTGGACAGCGAGGAACGCCGTAAACGAAGCCGATCCCACGCTGTTTCTCACAGAGCAAGTATAGTTTCCCGTGTGCTTCACTTCTAGTGATACGAAATTGAGACTCGAAAAAGCGGCGTTGCTCGCCAACTTGACGTTCTCGTTCGTCACTAAAGCGGACCCGTCTTTGAACCAGGAAAATGTGAGCGGCTGATCTCCTGCCGATACGATGCACATCGTCCCGCTCCTCTCACCCACATTGAGCGTCGCTGGGAACGAGAAAGGCTGGATCTTGGGCGCTGTATTGGAAAAATTTGGAGCAGAGTTAGAATGCCTGCCACAGAGTAGGAAGGCGTGGAGTCACAAGCAACAAAGTTGCAGCATTATACGACTAAGCTGATTCCTCAAAGGCTTAGCCACAGCATAAACATAGCTACACACGCTCACAGCAAACTTTGATCAGTATATACGCAAGTGGTATCACAGGAATGCATGCATCGCTCGCATTACGGCAGGCTTTAAACAACGCCTTGCCTATAAAGGTAACATTGGTTACTCAAATTACTGGTGCTTTCGGATATGTGCGCAGGCTAGCATTTCATGCAGAACACAGAATAGATGAGCTCTTACCTTTCATATCTGATGCTGCGCACCCTACTAAAGTGGCGCAAACGATGGCCATATGCCATATAGCCGGTACCATCCCTCTTCAGTGGTGGTGAAACCAGTGCATCACACTTTGCATCCGGTGGACGGTAACCGCAGACTGGAAACACCGTCGCGTCAGCCGGCAACAGGCCTGACGCGTACGGAAAGAATGGCGTGTGTATCGTAACCTTGTTCCGTATGCTTACCGCAAAACTGTCGACTAGCGGGCACATCGCGCCGCGTTTCGGTATGAACGTGTACTGCGGTGGTGGCACTGGCCGAAAACGAAACTGCCTTTTCTCGGCCTCAACTGCGCAGCGGCTCAAACGGTAGGAAGCGACGATTACATACGTTTGATTTTTACCGTCACCGTCTTCGAGAGCTCGCGTCCAACGCCATTCGAGACGCGGCAGGTGTAGCTTCCTTGATGCTGCTTGCTGGCATTGTAGATGAAAACGCTTGACGTGCCTCGATGTTCTTGTTGGGTCGTTGTTGCCATTGTTCCATCACCTGCATCCGAGTATAGTTTTCTATTCAGCGCAGTCGATAGCAGGGTGCAGGCCTAAACAAAAAACACAATAGTGCTTGCCTGATTTTTGCCACGTGATTGTAGGCACAGGAAAACCGTCCGCCGAGCATATTATTGTCACGTTGGTCTCCGCAGTGGCAGTGACATCATTCGGTTCACTCAGCCATCTTGGTGGCGCTGCGTTGTAATTGCATGTTTCAAACTGACAGCAACTGAGGGCACTTGACGTGACAGACTTCTCTGTAGGATTTATGTGCAGCTCATTTTGCATGTACATACTGCATGCACGACTGCTGGCAATCATCCACAAGTGCATGCCGTCACGGTTGCGATGGCGAGCTAAATTCAATCTATTAAAGCACCTTGCTCGAAAGTATGCTTGATCACATCGTTTTAGTCTTGGCTTCCGATTACATCGAATGATATGTGTCCTCCAGGAGTGCGTCGGGGATAAATAACGCTCCCTGATACGTGCGCGAAAGCGACCGTTTTTGTCAGTTCACCCGACCGTTGATAATGTTCGTGGTGTAGTAAACCACATATCTGGTACTCAAAACTAATTGTGCCCACTCATCCAGCGTGTCTGTATATTCAGAGGCAACGAGAACATAAATACTTGGTACGTGCTATGCCTCTGCCTTAAGTTTTACTCTATAGGCGGCTTCGAGGCGCTGACGTGACGCAGCGTGTAAAGCTCACTGGTCGATGCATGCAGCCGTAACAGTAAACGTCGGCCGATTGGTTCGATATGTTTAGAACATCCTAAATAAAACAGTCATGGAGATTGACTGGCCGCAGAATCGTAAAAAGTGTCCTTACCATGAACTAGTAGCGGGGCCGTGTGGGATGCATGGCCGGCATTGTTGGTCACCGAACAAGTGTAGTTCCCGGCACTATCCAACGATAAAACATCAATGTGTAGAGTGGAATACTCGGCGTTGTCTACGATGCGCACGTTCTTAGAACCGCTGGCCAGTGCGGAGCCGTCTTTTAGCCAGGCGAACTGAAGGGGCCGCTCTCCGACTGATATGGTGCACATAACGCTTATCCGCTGCTGGACTTCAAGGTTCTTGGGGAATTGGAAAGGTACAAGAGACGGAGGCGCTGCAAAGCAAAAAGAGTGCACTTCAGCAAACGCCACCGTGGATCAGTCGCCGACTACATCATGCATCGCGATCCTAAGCGATTCCAAAGTGATGAGGAATACTCACATGCCGTCTGTAGTCGTGTCCATAGCGTACTTTGAAGTAGCAGGGCCCAAAACACCGCTGGCTTCATGACGTTCTGATAAATGCACAGTGAAAAGGCGCACACCAAGTGAAGAAAACATTAATCGCATCGGTTGCACTGCGAGCGCTTTCGCCGTGCCTGTTTGGCCGACATTAGTGTTATGGCGTTAGCGTTCCCCTGGCCTGTACAGGAGCTGATGTTTACCGTACAAAGGACCCCTGGCGCCACATAACGGCAAAGAGTCGCACTGTAATGCTGCCTCCGTGGCTCTCGCGCGAGCGAACCTGAATTTGACGGCAATCAATTGCGGGTATATTTGCAATTTACGGGTGTGGTTACTTTTCACATAAAGCGTCACTGTCTTCCGGAGTGGTTCGCCTATCCCGTTGGAAATCTCGCAGGTGTAGGACGCCTGGTGTTCCTTGGTGACCGATTGCAACGTGAGGTTTCCAAAGGATGCCTCCAGAGGTCTTGTGTTACCTGAAACGCAGTAATGCATGAGTGGGATTTAGAATTACATCTAGGCGGACCTAATTGCTGGTTTACCTCGTACGCTCCATGTGACCGTGGGTGACGGGTGTCCCGTCCCATCGCAGAGTAAGCTTACGTGTTGACCAGCACTGACTGTTGTGTCCTGGGGCTCCGTTTTCCAAACTGGAGGAGCTTCAAATACATGGACAGGAATAAAGGTAGTTAGGGTTCAATGATAATTTTGAATGCCTCTGTTAATTTGGTGTTCCTGCTTAACACGTAGTTATGAATGCTAAGAGCAGCGTCTAATATACATAGCCTCTTCTGTGGTGACCACTTATGTCTTAAAGAAACATCGGACGCAATGTTACGTGCACAGTCAGTGATTATAAGCAGAGTTATTGCTCCATTTAGCGATGTATAACGCACCACATTACAAGCTATCAGTACGCACGTACGCCCGTTCATTAAAGAAATTAAATGGGCTGGTCACGACAAAGTGAAATTTTGTGCAAAATTTTTTCAGGCGACAAGACACCTTACTATTTGTGCCAGTTCAAGGAATACAGAATTTTCACAGAAAAGTCGGTAGACAGTGACATCGCCGCAAACTTTCCTTTAGGGTGGGTGGTTGGTATATGTCGATCTCATTGACAATTTGCCTACTAACGGAAGTTGGCTTTTTACGCACTTCAGTTTCAAAAGGCAGCAATGGGTACAAAAGAAAAGAAAAAAAGGGAGGCCGCAAAACCAAATCGGCTTTACTCATTTTTGCGCCGGAAGAAATAATCATGGCCTCAAGTTCGTTACGTATAAATGGTAGTGACGTACAGGTGCATGCTTGCGCATGCGTTTTCTCATTTCCATAGGTGGATGCTTATCTTGATTCCGTTGTCATGCACATTGTTTCAAATTGCTTGTTCCATATTTTGCATGGCATAAAACGCATGCATCAAAGTTCTTATTTCCAACGGACGCCCCTACAGGTTTATTGCGACAAAGCTCCCCCGATTGTTGTCACAATGCGCCGCATAAATGTAACAAATATGTCACTGTACTAGTACGCAGAAATGTAGTAAGGTAAGCTTTAGCAGAGGCAGGAACGGAGTCTATACCTTTGATTTCCAACGTGCTGGCATGGGACACAGTTCCACCGCCGTTACTGACGACGCATGTGTAGTTTCCGGCATCGCCTAGCGTCAGCTTGTCTATCTTCAACACCGATATATCAGGCGAGGTGACTATTTTCACGTTCTCTCCCGGGTGAACTGCAGAGCCATCTTTGAGCCAGATGTACTTGAAGGATTCATCACCGGCCGCAGTAGTGCAGGTAACGCTGGTCGTTTCCCCGACAGTCAGTGTTCGTGGAAAGGCAAAAGGGAGAATCCTGGGCGGCGCTGTGGAGAATCAAATCCCTCAGTGACGCGTTTGTGGGTTTTGCGAATATTTAGGAAGGAGTGCTATTTCACTCACCGGAATTGTGCGTAGTAGAGACTTTGCAGATGAAGGCGACACAGACGGAAATAGTAACCGCGAAAAGCGTGGTCATGATACCTTCTTCGCTGCGTACGTAGCGGTCGCGTCCGGGTGCTTGCAGCACAAGTTACTCATCGGCTAGCATCTATGGCCGACCTCATACGAAGCAGCACTGTTCAGAGGTGTACGCCGTGTAAAAAACGTGGAACCACTGGCGCCACCTCTCCGCCTCGCACCGAGATAGTTCTAGCCCATGCGAGGAAACCGAAACTGGAATGAGAACAGCAAGTTTGCGAGGATACTCGCGCTCTCGTACGTTTGACAAAAAGCTGTACTGTTCTTTCCAGCGGTGCCCCGACGCCATTGTCCAGTCGACACGTGTAGGAACCTTCGTCTTTCTTGGAAACCGACGCTATATTGATAGTGTCAGTCTGCAACTTCGTGGTGGTGGTTTTGCCTGGAACGAAGAGCGCATTCATAGTTCTCTGCTCGACTGTTCGGGATAAATATTATAATCAGGACTCAAAGTCGCCATACCGTTCATTGACCAGGTAGCCGTGGGCGGTGGAAATCCTTCGGCCTTGCAAGGTATAGTTACGGGTTGGCCATAGGTGACTGTGGACGTCTACGGGCTCGACGAGCCATGTTGGTGGCGCTGCGAGTACATATTGACCATTTTCAGCGGTCACATTATACGTGAGCCGAAATAAAGCTACCGCAACAGTAGGTAGCTAGTTAGCGTGCACTGCATGGAACGTTGTGGCACTTTGTTGTTCAAATTCTTACAGGACATCTGCAGGTTTCTGTGCCTGGACACGTGCGTTATTCTCTACAAATAGAAGGCTTATGCAACCGTTTCCAGCTGCGCTAAAGGTCATTGAAGTGTAAGATCTTCGAAAGGGCTCATTTCTGAAGTAGCCCACTGCAATCTTGCACATCCGGCAACTGCGGTCTAAAGAAGTGACGAGAGAAGCACTCTAAAGCATCACTTGCATGCTTCAGTCTGACTAGTTCGATCACGTTCCAGACTTACTCCTTACTACAGCACACCCCTTTCGCGACTGGCTGATGCGTTTCAGCACGATTATTCTTATACGTCACGCTGTGTTTTTGCTATCCCTCCATCGCCACGCAAATGAATTCGGGTATAAGGTCCGTTGATTATCCAATGTTCCATGCAATGGCTCATTCTCACCTTTCACTTCCAGTGCGTCCGTGTACGACACGGTTCCTTGAGCGTTGCTGACGGCACATGTGTAGTTCCCAGCATCTCCGAGGTTCAGCTTTTGTATACTCAGCGTCGAGAACTGCGGACTGCTCGCGATGTTGATCTTCGCGCTCTGGTGCAATGGCTTCCCGTCCTTCAGCCAAGCGAACGTGAGTGGTTGGTCTCCGGCCGTCGTCGCGCACATTACGCTGGTCCTTTCCCCCACGAGTAGATTTTTCGAAAATATGAATGGCGAGATCTTCGTAGAAACTGGAAGAGAACAAACAACTAGTATATGTTTTGTGCACTGTGGGTTGTCGGTACACTACCTCTAGGTATGAAAATATTGAGTAGGTGGAGAATAACACCCCGCTTACCCGATACGGCCATTGATGCACTTGAAAGCACAAAAATGCTGATCACCAATCCATCCACGGTCATCCTTGGCTCTCCAACTTCAGCATACGCGTCTAAGTCTTGATCTGCGTTTGCTTTGCCGTGTAAGCGGTCGGCGACGTCTCGCGCACTGGCGCTGTGATGTGACAAAGTGAAGCACCCTGCCCTCACTGTAGGCTTCGTGAATATAACCGCTGTAAATCGGTGGACACCTAGCGCCACACTTCGACTATTGCGATCACTACACTTGTGATTCGCGACCGCGAATGCGACGCCAAGACGAACGCTCGATTCGTGTGCACGAGTGGTTGGTTACCACTGGTGTGCGAGGATATTGGCGAGCAATGTGCTGCGCGTACGTTTGACTGTCACCCTGGCTGTTTTGTAGAGGTCATCCCCTACGCCGTTTGAGATGTGGCACTTGTAGTCGCCTTCGTCTTTCTTGGAAGCCGACGCGATCCGGATGACGCTGCCTCCAAAACTCTCAGCGGCTCCACTCCCTGCGTACAATGCGGCTTTGCATTTACTCTATGTAAGAATCAATTGGGTGGATAGTTAATGCATAGCTAATGCATAGCATAGTTAATGCATAGCTAATTACCTTCTCTAGTCCATGAAATCTTTGGCGGCGGAAATCCAGTCCCGTTGCAATCCAGTATAATGGAGTCACCGGCGGTCACAGTGACGTCTTTTGGTTCCACTGTCCAGGAAGGGGCAGCTGAAATGGTTTTTGTTGGGCGTACGTTTTCGGAGTGCTATACTTCGATACAGTCAAGTAGGCACAGTGCAGCAATGCACAACGCGATCTGTAACCTAAGGAAGCTGGCTGAGGAGCCGCTCTGGCTTAGGTGCTATTTTGTTTTTCTGCTCTACGAGAGATCACCTATGCACTTACTAGCCATATTATCCTCATTGCATTGTGGTTGGGATATAAAAACACTCGCGCTTGTAAAATGAAAAGTAGCGTTAGCAGTTGAAATTGATCTGGTACTATTTGGTGTCATTCATTGTCAGCGCGTTGTTTTGAAACGCGAGACACGTTCATTTAACTGCAATATTGAAATGCTGGCTGTCTTTTCGCATGGTAAATGGGTAGCGTTTAGTTTTTAGACCGAAATACAATGAGTACACCTATTCTCTTTTCGTTTACATTATCTCTCTTTAATCTTTTCATACATACGTAGCTGAAGGCGCACCGGACGCTTTGACAAGAAATCATTGAACGGGGAATGTCGCTAGATCTAGCATTTCTGCAAACGGTCTTGTGTTTCTCAAGGCAGCAGTGTCAGAGTCGGCGCCCTGACAAATACAAGTTCTCCTGTCGACTATTTTTTTAAAATATAATTTCAAGCCTCTTCCACTGAACTTGTGTACTGCACGCTTACCCATTTACAGTGCTTGAAATAACGTAATGTGGCACCTCTTGATGCCACAGACTACTAGTCGCAAAAGCGCATAAACTACCCTCGCAATCGTCCAAACTAGAACAGAAGCTCAGAGCAAGATGGAAGCCTGAACTGGTGTACAGATCGCCGAAAACGATGAACAGAGAATCTCACTAGAGCCAACGTTTCGACAAGTGGACTTGTCTTGGTCAGGGAAACAGCAGTTGTTACCCTGACGAAGACAAACGTTGGCTCTACCGGCATTCCTCCATCGTTCTCGATGATCTGTTCATAAAGCCACGCAAACGTCTGACTGCCACACTCAAATGAGGAAAACTATTTTGCAAAAGGTAGGACTGGCTCACCTTTGACGTGCAGGACATCCGAGTGCGAGACCGTACCTCCGGAGTTGCTCACGACACATGTGTAGTTGCCGGCGTCGCTCGTCTTCAAGTTTTCAATGCTGAGCGTCGAATAGTCGGAGCTATCGGTAATCCGTAGCGCACTTCCACGGTGCAAAGTGGCGTCGTCCTTAATCCAGGCAAACGTGAGCGGCTTGGTTCCCGAGGCAGCAGAGCAGGTGATGCTGATCCTTTCTCCGACAAGCAAGTTCTTTGGCATAACAAATGGCACTACCTTCGGCGGACCTGTAGTGTTCGAGAGAAATGCTCATTTCATTTCACGACATTCTCTTACATAGGCGTTGATCTACTCTAAAGTTGCTTGCTGGGAAACTTACTTGGGCTGCCTTGAGCCTTGCTGATGAACGTCCAGCACGCGAAGACGGCAGAAATGTACGCATTTCGTTGAAGTCCGTATGCGTGCCTCACGGTACACATTTGTCCAGGCCTATTGCGGTTGGCGAACCGGAGTGACGAGAAGTCGCGCAGCAATGGCTGGCGGTGGACGCATCGCTAACGTAAGCGTACGTATGCTCGGCAGTGGACTCCTAGCGCCGCACATCGTGAGTGTCGTGGACTACGCAGAGTCATGTCAAGCGGGAAGCCGCGATCGTGTTGGCGGTGAATCTGCTTGTTTAATTTTCGAATACATTTCAAGAGACGGATATTTCGTATTGTAAGTCATTCAGCAAGCACCATTGGGGGCAGGCGAAGAAGGTGTACGTGCTAGCTATCCCCCAGATACTTAATACGGTTGGATGGAGAGGTTTGCGCGCGGAACATTGCAAACTTCGCTTTCGCTTGAGCACTGAGCTTTTAGTTCTCCACAGTGAGCATGCTCAGACCATGCTGAAACATGGAGACCAGAAAGAGTTACAATAAGAGGTCTTCAATGTGGCCTACGTTTTACGACGACAGTGACTTGGGCTTTCAGGGAGTCACCGACAGCGTTGCTCGCTTCACACTGGTATTTCCCGGCATCTTCTCGTTCTATTTTCGCTATCAACAGGGTGCCGTTCTTGGCCAACTTAGTGGCCGTGGTGTCTCCGTTTACGAGGCGTCCTGTAACGTCAGAGAAATTCATTAAAATGTGAACAATTGTCATCATCATCATCATCATCAGCCTGTTTAGGTCCACTGCAGGACGAAGGCCTCTCCCAACGATTTCCAATCCACCCTATCCTGAGCGAGTTGGTTCCACTTTATGCCTGCAAATTTTTTAATTTCATCGTTCCATCTAATCTTTTGCCTGCCTCTGTTACGTTTTCCCTCTCTTGGTATCCATTCCGTTGCTCTTACTGTCCATCTGTTATCTTTCCTCCTCATGACATGTCCTGCCCAGGTCCACTTCTTTCTTTTAATTGATATAATAATATCGGCTATTCCTGTCTGTTCTCTGATCCATTCCGCTCGTTTTTTATCTCTTAGCGTTACCCCCAACATTTTTCTTTCCATTGCACGTTGCGTGCTCCTTAGTTTTATCTCTAGTTTTTTCGTTATCCTCCACGTTTCTGCGCCGTACGTTAGTACTGGGAGAATGCAGTGATTGAATACTTTTCGTTTTAGTGAGAGCGGTAAGTTTCCAGTCATGATTTCATAATGCCTTCCGAATGTGCTCCAGCCCAACCTTATTCTACGGAGAATTTCTTTTTCATGGTTAGGAGTTCCTGTTATTAACTGTCCCAGGTATACGTATTCGTTACACATTGTAAGGGTTCATTGTCGATTTTAAATTTCTGTTCCTTAGCTAGGCTATTGAGCATAACTTTGGTCTTCTGCCTATTCATTCTTAATCCAATTTTAATACTTTCCCTGTTTAGGTCATCAAGCATGTTTTGTAGTTCGTCTCCATCATTGCTAAATAGCACAATG
The DNA here is from genome assembly GCA_013339685.2 of Hyalomma asiaticum. NCBI lineage: Eukaryota > Metazoa > Arthropoda > Arachnida > Ixodida > Ixodidae > Hyalomma > Hyalomma asiaticum. Next base: position 101,204,249 of record CM023486.1, read on the forward strand.
TCGTCTGCGAATCTTAAATTGCTGAGATATTCTCCGTCTATTCGAATTCCCTTGTCTTCCCAGTCTAGACGTTTAAAGATTTCCTCTAAACATGCAGTGAATAGCATCGGGGATATCGTATCGCCCTGTCTCACGCCTCTCCCGATCGGGATTTCTCTGCTTTTCTCATGTAGGAGTAGTGTGGCTGTGCAATCTTTGTATATGTTGTTGATGGTTTTCACGTATATGTCAGGTACCCCTTGTCTACGTAGAGCTTCTAGAACTGCTTGTATTTCTATCGAGTCAAATGCTTTCTCGTAGTCGATAAACGCCATATAAAGAGGTTTGTTATATTCCGCGTACTTCTCAATTACTAGGTTGATAGCGTGGCTGTGGTCCATTGTCGAGTAACCTTTCCTAAAACCAGCTTGTTCTCTCGGTTGATTAAAGTCCAGTGTTTCTCTTATCCTCGTAGAAATTACTTTTGTAAATAGCTTGTATATTACTGGGAGTAGGCTAATTGGTCTATAATTCTTTAACTCCTTTATGTCACCTTTCTTGTGGATAAGGATTATATTCGCATTTTTCCAACTGCGTGGTATATTACACGTCTTGACACATTTCGTGAAGAGCGATGCAAGTTTTTCAAGTATAATATCTCCTCCGTCTTTAATCAAGTCGGCTGTTATACCATCTTCACCAGCTGCTTTACCGCGGGACATGCCTTTGACAGCTTTTTTGACTTCGTCAGCAGTTATACATGGAATTTCATTGTCCTCCTCAGATTCTATTTCTATTAAGGTTGTATGGTCTGTCTGAGAACTGTACAGTGCAGAGTAGAAATCTTCTGCTACTTTTACTATTTCGTTGAAACTGTTGATAACGTTACCTTGCCTTTAGGCCATTGGCTTTACATTTGTTTCTGCCTTATGGCTTTTTTCGCTTGAGGATGATTGAATGAGACTACGGCATACATACTTAATTTTATAAACTATTGTCTTGGCGTGAGTCTGCTCGAGTGCCCACTGTGTGACAAGTGGAAAGCGTTGATACTGAACTCCGAAAGTTTGCAAGATCTCTACCTGATATATTGAACCTTCTAGAATATGATGAGAAGACTTCTATTGTGAGAGAAGTATGTGAACTGGATGTTTATCGGCAAGTCATGATTATTTTCTGTGGGACAACGTTATTTTGAATTCACGTGCTTCTAGCAGTAACGCGACTAGTACCTGAAGCCGTTTGTATACCACTGGCTAGGCTGCGGGCGCACGCCGTACTTAACCACGCTGTTCCAGATGAACTGATTTTCTAGCAAACGCTAATTTTGATCTGTGATCTTTCATAATGTTTTCTTTTCTTTTAATCTGTGTAGCAGTAGTATCTCTTCTGCTCCCCACTTTTCTTGTCGTCTTGACGTCGCTACAGACAAGTGCCGTTCTCGACAAACCTGTCTTGACTGAAATGCTTAGAATTTCGCGGTGCTATCGTGAATACTTATCGGTTTGTAACTGACGATATTTACGCTAGGACTCGCTTCTACAAAGTTGTAAAGCTCTCATTCTTTTAGCGTTGGTACATTGCACATACCGTTTCTCGTCCAGAATATCGTGGGCGCTGGGTGGCCAGATGCTTGGCAAGGTATCCGCACTGTCTCACCCCACGTAGCGACTGCATTCGTAGGCTCCTGAATCCATCGCGGCGGTGCTGGAGAGAATTGAACGGTCGCATCAATAAGAGCAGTTGTAGCAAGTGATAACGTCAACTCTTTCGTACCGTGAACGGTGAGCGCGGCAGACTGGGACGCAGAGCCCCCCAGGTTGGTCACGACGCACGTGTAGTTGCCGGAGCTGTCGACGTCCAGCGATTCTATCTTCAACACGGAGAAGTCGACGTTGTCGGTCACGGTGCCGTCCTTTCCCTCAAGCCGGCGTCCGTTCTTGAGCCACCGAAAAGTGAGCGGGCGGTCGCCTTCTGTGGCGGTGCATATGGCTGTTCCTCTTTGACCCACACTTGCATTGTTTGGAAACGTGAAAGGCGATATCTTCGGAGGAACTGTACGCATAGGAAACGAGGATTCGCTAAATCAGTGGACAGGTAAAGATGCCTCCCTTGCCGAATACATGCGTATCTTATCACGCTTTCCTTTTCTAGGTTGGTACACGAAATAACCGAGACCTATATTATTTCAAGTGCTCGCACCAAGCTTCACGGCACCATCGCGACTAGCATAAGCCTCTCGAAGAACGCGTTCTTAGAATTCATCGTGTGCTCCCGTTCGCCCTCCAAAAAGCGCTGTTAGTCTGCAGAAAATTAAACGTTATTTGTTACTTTGTCGAGACCTTTGTAATGTCTGGTTAAGGTGTGTTTTTCATATTTTTTAAAGCAAATCATGCCGATGTTTCTTGCAGGGAGACAGCTGCACATAGTGAAAATGATTACCGTTGACGGCACTGTCATTCTGAGCCTACATTCCCGGTAGTAGCGTTAGGCATGCACAGCCTCGACATTTTGCTGTAACGCTTACCTGGTCTGGAACAGTGGTATCCTTGAGGCAAGGTCATGATGATGAGGTATCCTAAGGTCACAACTGTGCATTCCATAGTTTGGCGGAGTACTAGCTGCTGGCGTACCAAACATATATGCGCGTACTTACGCTCTACGAGCGGGTTGTACCAATGGCGTCACTGCTGCATCCTGGAGTGGAGGTCTGTGTTTTATGCTGGCCAACGCCAGGGAAGCTAGCGCCACCCTGACGTCACTGTTTGAACTATCAGTGCTGCGAGTTTTCAACGTCTCCCCTGCCCCTGACTTTTTCTTTCTGCCGGGTTTTCAACTTGTTCTCTGCACCCTTACATTCCTCAAATATGGAGCAGAGGTTAGCAGCCAGGAGGGGCTTTCTATAATTTATGATGCCTTGCTGATGCACGTTTTCCTACGGTGTACTTTGACCCGGCTTTTAAAAGGTGTTGCTTCATGTGTTGTCATCTGCTGCCCATTTAATAGAAATAGAAAATGATGATTAATAATGCTTACGTAATACTGTAAGTGTATTGTATAATTACGTGGCACTTGTATTCCATTCTCCTAACATAACGAAAGGGAAGGGGTCAAGGGCTCGTTCTTTATTTGTTAGAAACAACTTAATGAGCAAACAGAAATAGGCTTCATTGTCTGTTTGCTCATTAAGTTGATTCTCCTAACATATGTTTTATAGCTTCTTCGCAATTTTCTTGTTTGCTATGTTTTCACTGGTTTGGTGGAAGAATACGCGCTGGTGCTGTCCCGTTTAAACCATTATATACACTGGTGTGACAGAGCGCTGGCTAGTAATCAAGCGCCTTATTTTTAAAAGTTGCATGTGAAGACATTATTGAAGATCACACAGACACACACGCAGAGAAGGGCAAGCGTATTCTCCGAAGGTGATCAGTCTTTTTCTTTTTTTCGTTGACAGGGAGAGGGTCGAAGAACTGACCTATACGTCGCATCTGGTGAATATTCAAAAAGTCTCGAAAATCTCTCGTGCGTGCTGTTCCAAATATCTTCTAACTACTTTGCGTTGTTCAAAGATCAGGCTGCACCCACGATTTTTACAATGGTTCGCAGAACAACTGTAAGGGGTACATTTAAGAAAATTTGCATGCTCGGGCCCGCGATCATTGATGCATATGCTCGTTCGGCCATTATAGCAACGGTTACATGTGTGGGATTCAATAGACGACCTGCGTTGTGCACTCAGCGAACTTCCAAGCATGTTGCTTAGAACAGTTGCTATTTGAACAGTATGGTCTGTTCATCACATGTTCATCTTATATTATTATTATTATTATTATTATTATTATTATTATTATTATTATTATTATTATTATTATTATTATTTAGTGTTCTTTAAATGAGTATTAGTGGCATTTAACATTGTTTGTGTATTGCCAATATTAGTAGCTTCATGTATGTCATTGTTACAAATTCACGGGGTATTTCGAGCTCTATAAGAAATGTAGTCACGCTTTCCCTACGCAAGGCAGAGCTAGCAAAATCATATCATTGCTAGAACAACTGAAACATAAATGATTATCATATGTTATTTAACCCTACGCGAACTACAATATAGGAAGGTTCCTTGGCTAACCGAGTAGGTTGTGGAAGTGCTACGGAATTTTGCTGTGGCAAGCTGTATTTGCGAGCGTGCAAAGCACTTTTAGACAAAACATGAAATGTCGATGTTTTACACGTTACTATACTTCGCTCTGCGTTTGTCACAATTTATTTATGTGTGAACCAACGACATTGCTACTTGAAGCATTTGCTACACCCTTCGGCCGATGTAGATCCGTGTTTGACCCCGATGAAAAGCCGCAGGAACGGTGCAAGCATGGCGAGTTTCGGTTTCGGTTGCAGCGCCGATCGACCTGCCACCGGCCGGCTGCAGGGTTTCTCTTTACAGTCGATAGATGGCACGCGCTGACTTTTTCGCGTCGCCGAATATCGCCACCAGGCGTTGCAGAACGACACGGCTGAAATCGCAGTGAAATCATAAATTATTACCTTGGCGAGAAAACTCCAGAAACACCTGTTGAAATTAGTTGGTCCTTTTTATGGTGCTCCTTCGTATTACTGTGCAGCTTCCTTTATACATTTCGACGAAATAAAATGTCGGTGAGCTAACGCTTAATTTTTCGGTTGCCATTGTGTTTCTAAGCGCGCCGACATATTCTCGATGCTTTAGTCTATGAAGGCGTTTTCTTATGGGTTGTACCATTCTGAACAGTGGATGGATGAAACATTATAAATAATTTCTTAGTATACAGATACCCGTCTTGTGGCGCCTTTGTCGCTTTCCACGGAACGTGATCGCAAGGAAAATTGAGGTTAACTAGTATATCTTTCAACTTGTTGGAAGAATTGCTGAAGCCGATAAAAAAAATTTTTTTTTGTTCTCCACCTTTAATAACCGCACGAACGTAAACGCGCCAATTGCAAAATGAACGTTTTGGAGCGTGAGTGAAGTGCGAAAGGAAAACCTGAAGCGGGTACTGCAATCGCGGCTCGCCGAAAAAGATCGATAATAGGGTGTGGCTCGCCTGGCTTCCGCTTCCGAAATATGACGTGGTAATGACGTGGCCCTCCGCTGCCGGTGGCTCACCGGCGGTAACCATGACGACCAGCGGTGAGATATAGGAATCAAAGTAAAGCGAGTGTAGTGGGGTATGGAAGGGAAAACGAGGGAGCCGGGAAGGACCTGGGTGGGGGTACAACTTTCAAAACATTGAAGCTCCCGCGCTACGGGTCCGTGGCCCACTGGCCTTGCTTGGATCGCGTGGAAGCGTGAATGGCCCTTGCACGTTGCGCGGCGTGGTCGTTGACATCGCTTGCGCTCGTGTGGATCTCTGCTGCCTGTGTTTTTTATTTCGTCACTGGAACTGTGCGCGCAGTGTGCTTTTGGTGCTATCGATATAATGTGCCCTCGGCTTAATTAAATCAACCAGCACATAGTCGTAATCTTGTTTTTCTATGCGCCAGCTTGCCTTTTTTTTTTTTTTTGTTGCTGTGCGATGGCACCACGCAAATATTCGGCAACAAAATGAGTGTGTTTTCTTCGGTTGCTACCTCGCGTAATAAAAAAAAAGCATGTTTTTTTACAATTGTGTGTTAATTAGGTAATTGGGTCACGCCGGTAGAGCAATGCAGTTTCTTCTATGTTAATAATGGCAACATTCGTACGTAAAGATGTCAGTTTAACTGCAGTATATTTAGCGTTACGATTGTTGCTCAGCTAAGGGATTCGTTCTCTGAGTTTATTTTTTCTCACGCTTCCTTTTAACGCTTGCTAATAAATTTAGCTACTTTAGAACGGAAACTGTACCGGAATATTCCGATGAGCCCCAGCTTTCTTTTCTTGCATCCTCCTGATCATCCTGCTGCTCTTGGTATGTATAAGTTTATGCTTACTCGCATTTATTCCACGCGAAAGAATTAGGAGTGCTTCTTTAAATAACGTAATTCTTGTTCTTAAGTGTATTACGTTGATAATACTAGTTTCGCCTGACCGACACCCAATTTCGCTTGTTATGCTTCGCCACATAGACTGTCTTATGGCAGTGAAGCACGCTCTACAGGCCGACGGGCCGCAGCTTTTTCTAACACCTGAGGTAGTATTTTCCTTCCCTCTTTGCAAATTCAGTGCACAGTGTTGCACATAACAGCTTTAATAACAGATGCAAAAGCTAAATGCAGAGTTTGTGCGCTATATTCTGTAGCGCTTTCTGCAGGAGTTTTATATCGCATATTGTCTTTAACGCCTAAAACTATCATGTACTGCGCGCTTGTGTATGGAGCCTCCCCCCTCCCCGATATGCGTCTAGGTCTATTGAATTGAATTTGTACCGCAAGTGGTGTATTCTCAGTGCATATTGTCGTCTTATTATGACTTTATTGTTGTTCAGCGAATATAATGAGATTGCTGTAAAAGCAGATATACAGGGTTCACTTGATAATTTTATTACACTCAACTGTACAGACGTGGTTCACACATTGAATGACGTCATGTCGTTTTCAGTGCACGATAAATAACAGCGTTAGGTACTTTAACTAATCGTCAGGTCATCTACTTCACGCTTAGTGAAAATAACTGTCGTAACTATGTACTCGTTTGCGACAGCCGCTGTGATTGAATAGTCGGTTGCTTGTGACTTTCACTGCCATCTCTACAAACGGCTCTTGATGGCTTGATTTCGCATGCATATCTAGCAGAGAAGTAAGGTAGGAAGAAAACATAACTATAGTACAACAACAATGCGGTCGGGCTCATTGATGCAGTTCATTGTTACAGCTAGCGCGAACATGATAAGGACACATACTGTGACGTGCTCGGAATTGCTTATTCACGTTAAAAAGCATCCTTTCATTTTGTGTGTGTTTTCTCCGTCTTATATAAACTATAATTTTGTTATAATCGGTTGAACTTAAGTGTAGCGCTTATTACTGTTTGTTCCTCTGTTTTGTAAAGCTCATGCTATCTGTAGCCATTATGTAGTGCACGTGAAATATTTAGGAATAACTTTTCTGCAAGTACGACAAAAGGTAATGTACTGAGTTTTGTTTTATAGCTTTGAATATAGGAAGCGGATTGTGGATATATTTTGTTCGAAAGTGCGGATAATGTTACGTAAAAGCTAGTACGTTTGGCAACGACAGTTACGTGGGGCACCAGCATTACGTTTCGCACTTACAACGTCAATAATCGTAGGCTCAGTGCATCTGTAAAATATTAAACTCTTCACGTTGCGCGCACAAATTAGACATGTCAATATTTCCCAAACAGCCTTCGTACGACTGGCGTCTACTTTACAGAGTCACAGTTTCTAGGAAGGTTTCTTGGCAATTTAACGTATTGGTGACGTCGCCTCTTCTTTAAAGCGAACCTTTAGTTTAGGACTTTGATCTCAAGAGTGTGGATTTGGTCTGATACGTCGCTGAAAAAATGGACCATAGCGATGAAAATTATGTCGTGGCTTTTATTCGCTCTCATATTAGGCTAAAACGTTATGTATAATTGGCACGCTTTACTTCTTTCGTACCTCGCCCTTGTATAGGTCTGCGGTACCCTGAAAAACGACATATTTTGGCGATGTTGGTCGGAACTGAACAGTAATGTATGTATAATATAGGACAAACAACACTTCTTGGTGTATAGTTGAGCATTTCATTCGTTCCTGCCCTATACTACCAAAAGGACTCCGGTAGAGTCTTTAGCACTGTGTGAATTGCACAAAGAAACGTACATCGATAAACAGAAATTTCTTGTTGAGCAAGAGTATCTTGAGTTGGCAGCAGCACGGTGTACATTGAGAACTCGAAAGGGACCGTAGACATTGGCTTGCATGACTGCGAAAACGTGTTTCTTTCGGATGTTCAAAACAGTTTTTATCACGCGTAAATCAGTCCAAATTTCTACGCGTCGACATTGACTTTCTTGCTGACTGTATCACCATATCGACGCACAAATATGTGTACTGAAATTTACACACAAAGAAAAAGTGGGACAAATATTCACTGTTGGCGCTTTTCTAGCGACACATTCACGTAGTCTTTGCTGCAATCTGACCGTGCTATGTTCGTGGCCGTGATGGCGTGTTTACTTCAGCTCACTGGGAGATTGAGTGTTGACGTGATTGACGAATCCATGCAAGAAAGCGACGTAAAGCATCTTGCTAGTCGCCTTCGAGCTCTTTCACAATAAGAACAGTCGAAGCTATTAAATACCTTACGCGGTACACAACACATGAAAAAACATGTACGCTAGAAGACATTCGTAACAAGCACCAAGCGTGGTCTCGAGACTAGGCGTTCCACGTGCCTCCAAAGCGAAGACAGATACAAGTAACCGGTTATGTACTACACAAAAAGAAAAAAAAGTTATAATACTCATGCGAGGAGTTATAAAGCCTCGTTATTATAAAAACATATGACTAGAACACTTGATAACGCCTATCATGTGCAACATATGACTAGGAAGTTACGCAATACTCATTGGAAAGTATTCGGATATTCACTTCGCGCATGAAACGAGAGTTTGAGAGATTACAGTCCAGCGGTAGCGAGAACTTATATAAGTTCTGCGTTGTTTGACGATCTGTGACGTTAGCTTCGCATCCTGCACTCCTCAGGTATTGACATAAATATCGTCGCACGACACTCCTTTTACCGTGACCTGATGCTCGTACTCGGGTGATTTCGAAGGTTGCCCTTTCATTTAACCGAGATTCAGTATTGCTGCGTTTTTTGTTTTGTTTTTTTTTTGGGGGGGGGGTGGGGGGTGGGGGGTAGCTGTAATTGTTTCTGCGACTCGTAACACCTCGGCTGCCTCGCTATGCGTATGTAGGTTATAAATATGCTGCAACATTTGTTTGAAATACGGGGTTGCCGACCTTCCTTGGTACACGCGTGTGACACATCGAGATTATCTTCAGGAGGGATAATGTGATGAGGAGGAAAAAACAAACATTGAAACATCATTGATCGGGGGCGCAACACGCTGGTACCGCTCGCGCGTGACTAGAACAATAGATGAGATCAAATTCAACAGTTTTTGAAGAAATCAACAGCAGCTCTTCCGGCGTTGCCCGTGGTGCAATCACGCCGCGCTGTCGTAGACGTGGGAGGACGCACTGCTCTTGCGAAGAGACGAGCGGCGCCTGTCCTTGGCCTGCAAAAGAGGGGGGAAAAGGAATTGACAAGCACGTGTGTGTCTCAAGCATTCAATATCAACGGTTCGGACAAGCGCTGAAAAATTGTTCGATAGGGGATATCGCTGTTGCCGACCTTACAACACGAAAACTTCGCAAGGAGAGCGACTGGCTTGACGATGTGTACATCATTTTTCTTTTTAGGAATTATTTAGGTACGGGGCTTTACAGTCACATTCTTCTGTACTGTTTTCGAATTTGCGGTGACTTCTGCGGATACATGTTGTCAGTGTTTTAAGTTACTATGTGTAGTCTAATTCTTTAGTTTGATTTTTGTAGTTATTCGTTGAAATAGGTTTAGTCAACGCAGATTGACAAAACGGTGTGACCACTTATCTGTACGTAAAGGAAAAAATGAAAACAAGGCAAGCCTAACGTTATTACTCCATTTCTCCAGACACCGCGTTCACCCACGCGGAAAACCGACGACTTTTGCCGAACAATTCGTTGAGCCCTAATGTAGCCATACCACAACTATCGGTGCAGGCATGTACTTAGATACACCAATTTCCGGAGGTCTTCATATCTTCTATTTCTGCTTTCTTTCCTACATTCGTAACATCAAGTACGTCGTCTTACTGTGTACGCGTACCTTTAACTTAGCTGATTCTGTTGTTTATAAACGCGCTCACCCACAACTCACTTACCCAAACTAGGTCAGGCCGTCGCACGCGCCAGAGCGTATTGCTGCTTAGCCTAACGTGGTCATGCAGGTAGTAGGCATGCTGCACTTGCTGGTAACTGAATAAGACATTAACTCACGTCCGTGGTGTTGTATCCCCTGTTGGGTGCCGCCGAGCGTAGTTCCTCGATCTTGTAGCTTCCGGAGAGGCTCCTCCGGCTCTGGATGGTGGCGTAGTCGGAGCGGTTGCGCTTCTCTGTGACGTCGATGTAGCGCTGCTGCTGCTGCGTCACCTCGCCGTAGCTCTGGCGCTTCTCTGCTTCCAGGGCTGCGGCCGAACCACGAACGCAGGAAATCCGGATAGAAGGGGAGATAACGGAGTGGCTTTGTTAGGAGAAGTCGTCATCTTGTTACTTCATCCATGATGCGAAGATTATAAGAGCTCGAGAAAGGATGACAGACTGCAACTGGAACGTGAGTATAGTCTACGTAATACCTTACTGTATGTATCGATGAAAAGATTACTAAAAAACGATTTGGGCGTCAGGTCGCCGCCCTGACAAAGACGAGTCCACTTGTCGAAACGTTGGCTCCTGCGACATTCCCTGTTCTAAATCGTTTTTAGCGATCGATTCAAGCCTCCATCTTCCCCTGAGCTCCTATTCTAGCTTACTATATGTATGTAATACCTCACATAGTACATCTGGTTAGATGTATTAATGAATTTAAGTGAGAGGGCATCCCATCGGCCATCGTTCTGTGGGTGTAGCCTGAAAATTTTTCATTTTCTTTTTCATAAATGCAACTTTTTTTTCTGGAAGTATGCATGTAAGAACGATTGAATCCGAAAGTGACGCATATTGTTCGGAAACATGCGTCACACAAACCGGCACTAAATGCTGGTTTACGGTAACTACAGGTTAGATGCATCTCACAGCGATCACTAGTATTCTTTTATTGTGAACTGCCCCAGAACCGAAAGTAAACGCATTTTCATTGTTTCCTCTCAAGTCAAGACGTTGATGCAGAAAATTCGATGGTGTTGTCGCTCCGTTTGTGCAATGGACACAAGCATCGGTGTGACGCGGTGGACGTAATTTTGTACCATGGAGCTTAATAAAGCAGCCCCTACAATAACATATTTCTTTCATTTTTTCACGACCGCATTGTTGCAGTTTTCATTATTATCTTTGTTGAATATTCGCCCACGGATTGCTAGCCCTGCCCCTTCAGTTCATTTTTTTTTCTTGGCCAAGCTTCTTGTTTGTCTCAGCTGCTTCTTGCCGTATTTATTATTTCTAACACCAAGTCCTCCTCCGAATATTTGTACCGTTTTATGTTTAGCGTTTTCCTCATTGCTCTTTATGCGTGCCTTGCTAACAGTGATATAAACAAAGGCGCACGAGCAGTATTGGCGAAGTACTTACACTTCTCGAAGTTCTTGTGTGCTTTGGTCTTCTTGATGCAGACGGTGACGACAGTGATGACGACGAGTACGGCGATGAGGAAGGAAGCAGCGGGAACAAGCAGGGAGGGATCCTTGTAGAAGACCCAAGCCCGGTCATAACCTGCGCCACGTTAGAACGCATGTGGCCCCACATCTATCTCCCTTGTGTCATCCGATGTTTAACGCGCTCGAACTTTGACGATGCACGTATCGATACTGAAACTTTTCGAAGTGCTGAATTGCTTTTGAAGAAGCTGATTACAAAGAAAGATGGCTCGATTCGCTTTTGCGTAGATTACCGCCGCTTAAACAAGATAACCAGAAAGGACGTTTACCCATTGCCGCGAATCGACGATGCCCTGGACTGTTTGCAAGGTGCTGAGTTCTTCACCTCTCTTGATTTACGATCCGGTTATTGGCAGGTACCTATGCCTCAGAGGACAAGCCGAAAACTGCCTTTATTACACCAGATGGCCTATACGAATTCAATGTGATGCCATTTGGCCTTTGCAACGCGCCCGTCACACCAACCTCGGACATGCGCCGTCGCGGCCGCGAGACTGTGCACGTAGATCGCCTAAAACAATATCACGAACCGCTTGTTGTCACGGCGCCTTAGCCCACTGGAGTGGCTCCGTCTCCAGGGAGGGGGAAAGATGTAGTGAAGAAGCGCATGCACTACAGCTCCGCAGCCGGCTCGCCAATGCTATAGCGGGGCGCGAGCAAAAGGTGATTTTGCTGCTCGGGCTGGTTAAGCCTAGACGCCATCGTGTCTGCCAGTCCGACCTCGTCGTCCACAACCACGTTGATCTTCCTTATCACACCTGTGTCATTGTTGCAGCCTGTACTCTTATTCGTTCTCGAAATACTCAATTCCGCAAGAAAGACAGTGGACTGCTTGTCTCAGCTGGGCTAGATTTGGTTGCTTTTCTCTTTCTTTTGTGTTTTGTTACTTTTAAACACGCGCCCTGCTACTCTTCTGGTGCGCATGCTGGGCTTATCGAAACGTATAAATAAAATGAAATAAAAAGAAAAACCACACGCCTTCCATGTGATGAAGCTTTGCTGTCTCGGGAGCTTTACAAGTTAAACCTGTTTGAGTGCAATTTGTCTTCCGAGCGAGATTACCAGATAAAAATAATCTCTAGGGAGATTTAGCTGGAGATTTTCTCTTTGCGGCCCTATTGAAGAATATGAGTTGCCTCACCACATCAGCATCCTGTGTCTTTCTTTTTTTTTAATATGGCAAGAGATTTTTAATATTTCTGTAGGATACACTATTAGTCCAACTGTAACTCACACCCTCGCACTTTCCTCTCTACTCATATCAATAGTTGTGTTGTTAGTGCTTGTATTTTTGCATTGTAAGTCTGTGAAGGTAAACGTACAAAAAATTTGCGGTCAAGCGTACAAAATGTTACGGTCACAAAAGCAGCTTTGGTAAACCCTGACGGTTCTATGCAGAACATATCGTTGTATTAAGAGCTATAAGTAAGATTCCGGGTATGCTTCTTAGGAATTAAACTTCCATGGATGTGCATGTATAAATGAGAGCAGCGCTAAATGATGCTCGGCGTTTTTTGGGAGAGTGCTTACCGTTGTTAGTGGTGTTGATGATAATGGCTTCGCTTCCAGAGCCGCGTCCAAACTGGTTGGAGGCGGTGAGGTACACCTTATACGTTGCACCCCCGTCCAAGTCAGTGAGCGTGTAGCTCGTGTCGTCCGAAGCCACGACCGGGATGTGGTGCCAGGGACCAGCGTTCTTCTTGTAGTGCAGCGTGTAGCCTGGTTAGAGACGATTTTCATTACTTCATTTTACCGGGTATGGCCGATTATGTAATGAAAAATAGGAATATCATTCCCTCTAGCACTTCCACACAAGGACCTCGGTATGTGGTGTCATGGATTCCATGGCCTTTCGCGTGCTTTTGGACTTTGGCTCTAATCTTACGATAATGTTTAATTCGGTGGCTCCGTCTGTGGTCAGACGTCATTTCTTTAGGATTAAACCATTATTTGGTTCGAATAAACACTGTTAAAAGTTCTTGTGTCACGGAGAGTCTGAGCGGAAACTTCAAAGCGGCGTTACCACTTGTCATTAGTCCTTGGGTACTTTCTGGTTTACCAGGCTTTCTACCACTTTAAAAAGTGGTCGTTTCGCATTTCAAGGGCATAATTTAGGTAGACATACTAATTTAATACTCTTATTTTATGCCCCTTAAGTTTTTAATCCAACATCTGTCTCCCTGCATCCCAAGAGGCGTCATTAACACGTCTGTGGTGTGGCACGTCTGTGGTGCGCATCTGTGGTGTGGCAGCAGTAATTTTGTCTACGAATAGTTGTTGATCCTCCAGCAGTGGCTGCGAGTTCCGATGTTTATCGTTGCTTTTGTGAATAGCGTCATTTCATTTAGTTTTCTAAATGCCTGTGACATTTAAGCCAGACGTCAAACGTCCTTCCAGAACTGTTTTATCGCATAACGTTGATGCATATATCATGGCTTACCTGGGTAGTTTATACAGTGCTTTTTTTATCATTAGGTGTTCAAATACCGAGAGCTCGCAAGGGCAATTTCAATATTGTTGATGAAGCTTGCGTTGATTACCATCATTGTAGTTGTTAATGTTATGCATCTCTATTGCTTAATGGATAAGTACTGCCGCGGAATGGCGAACTGGAGCGTTCAATACCCGCTTCTTGCGGCTGGACGCCATAAAGCGCAGAATACGAAACTCTCACGTTTCCTAGTTTCACATTCAAAAGGTCCATACGGAAAAGCAATGACAGAGGCGGTGATGGAAAGTTCATCATGACAGAGCGGAAGGCGCATCCATTTTGACACTCACTCACTCACTCAATCAATCAATCAATCAATCAATCAATCAATCAATCAATCAATCAATCAATCAATCAATCAATCAATCAATCAGTGGCTAAGTAGATGGAGCCACCGAGCAGCACTGTTTGCTGCAGAGGATGCGCTCTACAACGGTACCTGTCACTGGAGCAACGGTGGCCTTCGAGTGGGTCCACTTGACCTTGAAAGCAGAGTCTGTGCTGGAGATAAGGGTCAGCGCGGGAGGGAGCGGCACGTCTGCAAGAACAAATGACGGAGCAAAAGGATTGGTGCTGCGACAGTCAGAAAAAAAAAAAAAACTAATTTGCTTAAAAAATCCACATTCACATTTTTACTTATTTATATCGTCAAAAGCGGTAACTCAAGGGACTCTTGATACTTAATTAGCTTGTTTGACCGAGGGTGGATTTTTCGCCTTAAAACTCGAGGTTAAATGAAACGGTTGCCTTAACTGCCGATTGTTCGTTTTCGAAGGCAAACTTTGACATGTTGACGGAGCCTAATGGTACACAGATCTAAGGCTGGCCAGTGAACCAGGCTTGGCAAGCGCATGGCACGACGTAGCTATGAGAAGTGAGAGGGGGAGAGCAAAGAAGCGGAGTGTAGGAGGTTCAGCCGGACCATCATTTTGTTTGCTTAATGCAAGTTAATCGGGAACAGAAAGGCGAAATGCGACAGAGAGTGAGCATTGCAATAACCATTACTACAACCGCTGGCTGAAGCGTCCGTATCAAAAACTGCAGGAAGGCACGAACAGCTTATACACATGGGGCGAAAGCCCAAGAACCTTCGTCTCCAAATATTTTGTTAGTCTTGTTGGATCAGTTATGATAAGAATTAGTTATATCGCCAAGCCAGGTACAAGTGTTATCAAACGAGTTGAAGTGCGGAGGCCAACGCATATGGACTGAAAACAGCCTGTAATTTGCACGCTTCCTGTGCTGCGCCAGGGTAAAATGAAGCGGCATTCACAGGCATGTTGGTATGTTTGTACTTACCACCATCCAACGTGCGGACGAGCAGGGCTTCGGAAGGTGGTCCGCTTCCGATGGCGTTGAAGGCTTTGACGATGACACTGTACCGCGATGACTTTGTCAGGCCTACGAGCGTGACTTCCTGGGATCCGTTGACTACCGTCTCGACCGTTTTGAACGAGTATGGCTGGCTGGACTCGGCTGCCCGGTATCCCACGTAGTAGCCCTTGAGCACGCCGTTCCAGGTGTCTCGAGGAGGGGGCTACGAATGCCGAAAAACATGTCGCAGCAATGCGTAAGTGAATTACGTACTTCAATAATTGAAGTAGAAACTGCACGCTGAGTAAATGCCAGATAATGCGCAAGCATATGAATTACGTCATTGAACGAGCATATGGCAACACTAGTCGACAATTGCCGTCAATTAGCCAGCAGTACGTTGCTTATGCATTGTGCTCTGTCGGCAGGTTAATGTGATGCCTTTTGCTGTGCGTTATTATGACGGCGCGAAAAAGCATCACAAAGGGGAAAAGAAGTAACATTGGCGATTTCCAGGGTTAATAGAAAAAAAAAACAAAAAATGCGTTAGCATTACCCTTTATTACCACATATTACCTTCACTTTACCTTGAGAGCTAATAGTACACTACACAGAGTGATATTATGCGAGGAAATGCTGTAGCCTGCAATGCTGGTGCTGACAGTAAAAACGATAGGCTATCGACACGCAAACATTGACTTTGAACATTGACACCCGCTCCCTGTCTAGTGCTATTACATTCAAATATATCTGTGTGTGTAGTGTTGTGTGAAGTCGCTGTATTGACAAATGTAGGACATGGCGCTGGTATACCATGGCTAAAAATTACAAAGATCCAGTTTCGTGCAAATTGTTAGCACATCTGGTTCGTTCGCTTCCGCTCCCGATGCACTCAATTGTTTCGTACGAGCTCTGGTAGTGCGCCGTCTCTCAATGTGCGAGAATGTTGTAGGTGAACGCTAACTAATCCAAACGCTCATTTGTACGCGTGCAGTATGCGCGAGGCGCTTCTCTGACAGGCGAAGTGTGCATGCAAGCTTGAACTACATAAACGTAGTTCTCGTTTTCGACTCCTGCTTAATTAAGGTCGTGCGCCGTGGAAAAATTAGTGACTGGTGTACGACCGATGAAGGTTTCCACTTTCGAGGTATTCTTCAACCGCAGCACGCATGTTTCGGTGAATAAAACAAAGATCGCAATTTATTTTCACGGTAAACGTTATCGGTGGAGTGAGAGCACTGGTACGCATGTAGTACTCGCACACTCAGAGCAATATATACACGTACCCAGGCATGCACATTAGAGCGTGCGTGCGTGCGTGCGTGCGCGTATATGTTCTTGCTCAGGGATGTGAGCGCGCTAATCAGGCCGCAGGACGGGCCGCAGACTGTTTTCCTTCAGTGGTTGGCGCTGGTTGATCGCCTCGGGTCATATGCTGTCACGATGAAGGAACAATGTTGTTGTTTTGATTGTGTCCTATTATGCGTTACAGTAAACCTTAAAGAATAAACAATGAGCTAGCTCGCTGTCCTCAACGCTGACTGGGCGCATAAGAAAGCATCGGCCACAGTGCAGGTAGACTATCGCGTTTCACTCGCTGAGTTTAATTGTATTCGGAGTCTGTGTTTTGCTTCTTTTTATTGCGCTGACAGAGAGCGTTCTGTTCTCTACCTTTGAGTTATGTTACCGGCACAACAGCAGGTTGGCGCAGAGAAAGCGGTGCGCTAGCTTGTGGCTCGAACTGGACGTAAAGGAATACCTTCCACGAAACGGCGATAGAAGTAGGTCCCTTGGCGGCTGCCCAGACGTCGGTTGGTGATCCGCCTGGTTCTGGATGCAATAAAAATAGAGCAGGTTACCTACGTCTTTTCTTGAGCTTATGGAAAAGACATAAAATAAACTGTGTTAAAGACGGCAATATTTGCTTGCGCATACATTATAACATTCCAGTTGCACTTGTCGCATTCTCTCGGTTCTTTGCATTCTGCTAGGTTCTTCTCGACCGTCACTTTTATTGAGAGCTCGACGGTGCTAAATTATGCAAAGGCTGCCCCGTGAGACGTGACTAACCTAGGTCAGTAATATGCACCACAGACAGTGTCTTCATTCATTGTGTTCCTCGCAGCTACTCAGTTACTGAGACGATGTTAACTTATGCGGCTCAGAGCAGAAAGGCAGCCCGGCGATCGCTTAAGTCATCATCGAGGTTACGTGAGTTCTTGGCAGCGGTACAGTTTACCTTCGGAGACAGGCAAGGTTGGGACCAGCTAGCGAGGCAGGTGCGAATTCATCTGCACCACCTTCAAGCGTAAGCGATCGTACGAGGGTATGTAACGCTTCTAACGCAAGCTGTAGCCGCCGCCTTTGTCTGTGGTGTCTTAGGTGATGCATATTGCATGTAGGGCGGGCTGACTCACCTTCTTCGGCGGTGAGGAAGCGCACTGGGTCCGAGGGGGGACCCTGACCTACTTCGTTCTCCGCGGTCACGGTGAGAGAATAGGAAGCGCCTGGATGAAGCTCGCTGATCATGGCCGAAGTCTGGCTGCTCGGTGCGCTCTGCTCCATAAGACGATGAGCACCGTCTGTAGCAGCAAGTGGTAGGCGAGAGAGAGAGAATCTTTTGTGTGAATGGAAAGTGGCACGATTCCCACTTGCTGCAAGCATCCGTTCATTTCGATGAGCGTGAATCTGAATACAAAGAACCGTGTCTACGCACGCATTTATCATTGAAACGTATGGCGACCGGAAGCTGCGGTGGGTGCCGCGTTCTCCCGCTTATTCCGAGCTTTTACGTGTCTCTGCAGCACGAGCAATGCCCAGCACCGACCAGAAAGGAGAATAGTATTTGTGCGGCATGTAAATAGATGTTTAGGAAAATAAGAGGGACGTGGAGAGTTTTATTTAGAGCTAACGTTAGATCAGTCCTGGAAGTTACTGCTATTCCATCCTCCCTCACGCCACTGCGCATCCACCCCAAGTCATTCAATGCTGATGAATGAATGTAAAAGCCTGCCCACCTTACTTTTGGCATCTGTGTTTTCGTTTACGAGTGAAGAAGCTTTTTACGTTGGTTCAGGCTTCTTAAACGAAGCGTGCATTTCGCAGTTGGGTGCGTCCAGGCTGTGATGTCGTGGAAATGCGTATCGCTGGCACAAGGTCGCTCCCGCTGCGTGTCTTTTCTCTAGGAAATTTTTTTCTTACGCATTCGGTTATTGTTCTTTCAGCGGTATTAAATATGCGCATACTTCTACTGGAAAAATGTGTTGGGAAGCAGTTCTTGTTTCTGTTCTTTTTAGGGGCGAAGCTCGTTAAGGTTTGGGTCTGTGCGTCCGTTGTAGTAGCGCGTTACCTACTAGGAACGCGCTACTAGGAGGGCGCGTGTGGGAACGCGCTACTATAGGAGGGCGCGTGTGGGAACGCGCTACTATAGGAGGGCGCGTGTGGGAGGCGCGCCCTCGGCGCGTTCCTCCCGGCGCGCGAGCTCTCTCACTCTTCCATCTGCTGTCTTGTGTGTGAGAGAGAGAGACAGAGAGAGCGAAAGGCGCGCGTTGACTATGGAAGCGATGAACCTCCGGAGCTTCGCCTACTCATCATCATTCAGTCCGTGGATATGCTGTGAATTTTTTTTTTTTTACCTCGTGCACCGAAAGTTCTGCGGGAAGGACCGTCTTACCCCTGTCCCTCCAGTAGTGGACGATGTAGTTGTTGATGGGGCTGTTCCCACTGTACGGCTCCGACCAAATGACGTTCACCTTGCGGCTCCAGACTTCCAGGATACGAAGGTCCAGCGGTTGAGCAGGGACCTCTGCAAAGACGAAGTCAAGAAGTGAAGCATGTTTCACTAAATGGTCTTTGTTTGCAGCGTTTTTGCTCCGTCGTCCAATAGCATACGGCACCGTGACTTACCGACGACGAGCAGCTTGATGTTTCTCTCGTCGCTGCCGTACTCGTTCTTGGCGACGCAGGTGTAGAGGGCCGCGTCGCTCCTGTCTGTCGTCGGAATCACCAGCTCTGAGGTCACGCCGTTCTCCGTGTTCGACTCGAACTTTTCGTACCTGCGTGTTAAGCCGGAAGGTCTGAGTGGCGGTTGAAACCGTGGAAGTCTTCGCATTGCAGCAACAAGTAATCGTGGCCAACATTTTGTGCATGCGGCGACATCTGTACTATTACTTTGTAGCGACAGTGAAGAACTGCCGAAGTGGAAGCGAAATTTATGCCGCCTTTGGTTGAGCCAGCGCCTTAGAACGACACAGCAAATGAAGCCAATCTCTGGTGATGTTTTTGCGACATCTAGTTAATGGCGATTAGACGTTTCTGCAAATGAAGTTGTTTACTGCTACTGTGTTCTTGAGACACTGTCACACTGCAGATAGCAGAACTGCTCAGCAAATCTGAAAATGACATGAAGTAATAAATAAAGCGCAAAACCGAAACTTCACCCACCTCTGCATCCTTCGCGCGAAGTAGTCGTATAGAACGCATATACCTATTACTCCGCAACCGTTCGCGGTTCAGGAGTAATAGGTATATGCACCAGGGGATGCAGCATGACTTTCTAGAAATCAGTTCACTCTACACATATACAGCAAATTCTAGCAACATTTAGCACCGAATATTAGCTCGGCTACATCGTATTTCTTGATGCTCCTCGCGTACATAGGTAGATGCCATTCATAGTGTAGCCCGCCCAGTATTCATTTCAATGTAATCAACAAAATTCATACGTAAAAAAAAATCTGCGCACCACTCAGACCAGTTGTTTTGCATAAACGGCGGAAGTGTGTAAGGGAACTTGCCCAGAAAATTTCATTGTGATCATTTCACCTAAGAATTTCGTCGGATAAGCGCTAGTCGTTAGTATTCGAACCTGTTCTCACGAGTCGAGCGCTTCTACCATTTGTAGCTGTATCAACAATTTTCCGAACTGGTCTCTAGTGGTCGCTTACGGAATGTGGAATAAAGGCGGCGATAACAATGCGAGATTAGGAGCTATAACTAGAGATCGCTCATGTACACATCATGTGCATGTACTCATTGATTCATGTACGCCCATTGACAGAACATTACGGGATGTAGGCCCCTCGCCAAGTGTTGATTTTCTTTCCCTTGTTTCTCCATGCTCCGAACTAAATGGGCGAGTATGCAGGTTGCAAAAGAAAAAAATAATGAGATAGCCACAGGTCTTCCGTAACCTGGCGTTTGACACATTAGGCGCGCTGGCGACTTCGAAGTGTGTACGTAAACGTGCCTTAAACATGCCACTTACAGTGAATGTTTAGAGTCTGAGAAATAATGACAAAATAGCGCTGTATTTTTCCGACGTGATTTCTCGTCCTTACCTTGTCACTGGAGCGAATATGAGCCGCTTCTTGTCTTGGGACCAAGTGATCTCCAGCGGGGAATCCCCGATGGCTTGGCACTGCAATGTGGCAGCTTCTCCGCGCCGAACCGTCTGCACTTTGAACTTCTCCTCGAACCGGGCTGGCACTTTAGAACGAGAAAGGAAACAGTCTATTGAGTGTCGACTACTATTAACAGGCTGTCATACGAACAGACATTGGTGACCACATTATTGTACGAAAGCGTGTCTTTAACAAACACGTATGTCCGGCTGATTTCGTACTTCCGTAGAAGCCGATCTTTGAGATCAACGGTTGCGTTGATATGCGATAGAAAACTCGCGTCACTTAATCTCAGACTGATGCCGGAGATATCGCTTATTGCATCGCGAGGTTGATCGATGCACGTTTATTTGATATTTAATGGAGCGGTGAACATTTTCAGTGTCTCGAGATAGCGCCCGTTGGAGATGTTCTCCCGGATCTGAAAAAATGGAAATGGAAGACACAAGTTCAGCTGTTTTGTTCTGACGGATCATTTAGGGCCCTGCATGTCATTAGCAAAATTATGTATTTGAATGCTGGTCGGTACGTTACCGATCACTCTGACTGTGACTTCTTTCTCAAGCCTTTCTCCGAAGCGGTTTGCTGCTGTACACACGTATGTCCCGCCATCCGACTTCGTCGCATTCAGGATGCGCAGAGTTCCGTTCGTTGTGGTGAGGATTACATTACGGTCCTTTGAGACGCCATCTGGAATTATCAAGAGTTTTGGTGAACGCGCCGCAGCGCGCAGAAGTTGTGGCGTGCTAACTCACGTTTGGCCCACGTCACCGTAGGCTCAGGGTAGCCGTGGCTGTGGCATCCGATTTCCAGTTTGTCTCCCAGCAGGACTATCCCGCTCATCGGTTCGATCGTCCATGCGGGCGGAGCTTTTTGCATGCAACGACATCGGATGAAACAAGGGCTTAAGTCAAATGAACCTATAGGCGTACTAGTCAACTGCACGAAACTTCATTAGCTGCTTCATTAGAATTATGACAGCTTTTTAGTTCCTTTTCATCCCTCTTCGGTTGTGACTCGTTACTGCTGCTACGATTTTGTTAGCGAGTGCACGAAATGAAAAGTAATGAGCGATGCTTATATGGCTAGCCTTTATGAGCTTGATTATTCATATGTCAAAAGGTTAGCCTGTGTCAGTATACCATTATTCCAATAAATCCTGCTTATTTTATTGGCGCTTACCTCAAACAAATGCGTCAGATGTATCATATGTCTGATATAAACGTCTTTGTCTGCTTGATATAATGAAGCTGCAGGATGTATTACGCGAATAGATCCAGACCTTTCGGGGTTTTGTCATGGGAATCTTTATTTCTCTGCGAAGGACCGCATAACGTTCTTATGGATTACTAGAATATGTAATGATCGCCTTTCTTTGGCACCGAAGGGATATCGATATAGCTGCTGACGCTCAAACCTTTTTGAACTTGGCTGTTTAAGCCAAGTTCAAAAGCCGATAAGTATTGTGCAGAACATTGAGGTCACATGATTTTTTTTTTTTTTTTACAAGAAGAGGCAGCATTCGACTTGAGAAAATTCAAAAGATTCCCTCAGCATAGTATTTGGTTATATGTGATGTTTTGAGTGTACAGGTAGATTTTTTTAGCAGTTCTATAATGCCTGCTAGCATATGGAGCATTCATTATTTACTGCTGTTTAAACGGTGTCGTTTTCTCGGTAAGCGGGAAACTGGAACAAATCGATGTACATTTAGTATTATTTTACCTCATATTAAGTATAAATGTTCTGTTTCTCCGAAACAAGATGGACATATCTAATTTATTGACGGGAATACGCAAGCTGCTGATCCTTTCATGAAGTTTGCCTTCCTTGTGCCTCCACATGTGGGTTCATTTTCATGCCAAACTGAAGAAACTACAAATAGGCAACGTAATATTCACCGTTCACGACGAGTTCAGAAGTATGCCTTGCTTTGCCACCTCTGTTCAGGACGACACACGTGTAGTTTCCAGCGTGGCTTTTACGTAGCTTTCCCAATCACTAGACTGCTGTAGTCTTTAGCGTTCTCTGTCGACACTGTGTCGTCTTCGGGAAGCTTCTGGTTATCCTTCATCCATTTAAACGTGAAGGGTGGACTTCCCGTGACCGAGCAAAATGCCCGAAATTTGGCTCCTTCCTTTAGGTTTGTAGGAAACACCATGGGCTGGATTTCAGGTGGCTCTGAAAAGGAAGCAAAAAAGTGAGCAATAGCATTCGTCAAGCAGTTATGCTTCCTCCGGTTTCTATGAAATTTACTGTTTCGAATGATTCTTACCTGCTGAAAGGACGCATCGGAAACATCGTTCCCAGAAAAGAATCATCAATGCTCCGTGTTGCAGAGAAACCATGCTGAACTCTTGTTGGAACTGTCTTTGGAACTCTTGTCATTATATGTACGCGGCGTACGCGTTTAGTTTCTCGCTGACGTATGGCTAGCGCTGCGGTGTTCCTGCCATCTGTCGACTGAGTACTGAAGTATCTTGGGCAAAAAGAACTGACACAGCGGTCTCAATTCATAACACGTTTTGTAAACGAAACGGCGCTACTTGTGAGTAGGTATTTGTCATGTGGATATCGGAAGACATTTCGACAAACATTATGAATTTTTACTATGGAGAACATAGTGCAGTAAGACCTAGAAAATGACATGAACTTCTACAGGCCACAACAGATTCAGTGCTAAACTATCGCTCTTTAAACCGAGTCAGTTTCGGTTTTTGAGGAGGCTCAAGCCAAAGACGCTGTCCGAAATGACCTCTCCTACTGAAGATTCATGAATTACTAAAATATGGAGCAGTTGCGTGCGTGCTTAACCAAAGTGAGAGGTTTTATATATTTCGTGTTCCTTGTAACGAATCGAGCGCAAACTTCGCTGAAACTTGATGTTGTCAGGCTAATGGCCCACTGTATGATTGGGTATTTATCTTCTCACTGTTCCGATAATGTTTCAGGGGCCTTTTTGCGTGCGTATGTGTGACTTAAGAAGTGTTTAACAAGGGAAAGAATGCTTTGTGTGCTCGTTCACTTTGTACTTCCCGCGGTTGCCTAACGAACGTTAGGCAATAGTATAACAAAATTGGTCACAGAGTTTCATTGCTTGTCGACTTAGGACCTTAATACTTTTACACTACACATACGAGCATATGCCGCCGGTAATGTTATGTCTCATTGTTTGATTGATTCATTGATTTTCTTGTATTTCTTGAACGACGTTTTCGAAGCCCCGCGACGCTAGTGTTCCGAGGAAATTTCTGAGACATGTTACCGGTGACGGATATCGTTATCGTCTTCTTCAAGGAGTTCCCAACATCGTTGTTTGCAGTGCAGGAGTAAGCTCCTTTGTTTTCCTTTTGGATGTTCAGGAGCTGGAGGCTTCCGTCAGTCCCAATATTCAGCGGTCTTGACCCTGTCGTAGAAAAATGTCTGGCCATCACGTGTGGTTCCGGGCATGCATAGTATTAGAGCAAGAGCACTGCTTACACTCACCGCTCAAGTGCTTCCACGTAATTCTCGGGACTGGCTGCCCCGAAGTGGCGCACCGTACTGTCAAGTTCGAGCCACTCGCGACACGATGATCGCTTGGCTCAATGACCCAACTAGGTGGAGCTGGAAAAGAAAAGCCCAAAAACTAGATTAATTTTACTTCTTAAAGGTTGAGGTAACCGCCTCCGGCTGGTCACTTAAGTATGGACGTAGAGAAAGCGTGTAGCCTACTTGTGTGTGCTTTTGTGTAATAGGTTAACTTTGCAGTGTCCGCACGTTGCAGTGCATGTTCCCATCATTTATTAGGTGCAAAACTTGAAGGCTGTCGCGGTTATTTATGGGAACATTACTATAGTATAGTTTCAGTGTGTAATTGCCAGACTTCAACAGAGTGGCAAATAGTTATATCAACAATGTGGCAAATAGTTCACAAATGAAAGGAGCTTAACTAAGTGAACTTTTCTTTCAGCCATGCAGCTTTTCACTCTGTGGTAGTGTTCTTATTTTGAGTAACGACTTAAACTTCGGAGTTATCCTTCGTAAACATTTGCTACGTTACAATTGTGCTAGGTTGCTTTGTTCAAATAAAGCGCTTAACGGGACGTACATAGCGCGCTATGAAATTTCTTCGAACTGTGTGCGCAACTTAAGTTCTCCAACCTTTTTGCAGTGAAAAAGAGCGGGTCTTACCGTGCACCACGAGAGAGGCAGTGTATGAACCGCTCGATGCTGGCGAGCGGACCTGACAGGTATAGTTCCCCGTGTGGGAGGGTTTCACGGGACCCAGAATTATTGTCGACAGGTCGGCGTGAGTCTTGATCTGGGCGTAGTCGTCTCCGCTCATTGCTTTGCCATCTTTCATCCACTTGAACGACAAGGGAGCTTGCACGGTGTTCGTGTAGCACACAATTTTCACCGTGTCCCCGATCATGACTTTGTCCGGTATGTAGAACGGCACCACTTTGATGTTTTCTGCGCAAAGTTGTTGCACTTTGTGAGGAAGGTATATAGGTTCTTCTGATTTCTGGGATTTCTGTACGCGATCTTAAATAAATGGGCTTACCAGTGAACGAGGAAGAGACGACGGTCGAAAAGATAACCATCGCCTGGGCAAAATGCATCTTCAACGCTTCGGTGTACCGACGTACTCCTGCCTGCTGTTTCGAATGTGTACAGGGCAGATGCGTAACGCCCTCTGGCTCACGATATGGGAAGTGCTCAATGAGCTAACGACTACCATTGTTGTAAGGCTGGTAATACAAACTGAGGACGCTACATCGCTTTGCTTTCTGAATTAAGTAGCTTGCTGTAATGCATATATGTTATTCAGAGTTCTTCTCCCGCTTTGCTTAGAATAATTTTCTTACCGTATACTTTAACGAGAAAACTGTCATGTATGTCGGAACCAAAACCATTCGAAGCCGTGCAGGAGTAGGTGCCGGCGTCCATTTTGGTAGACTTTGTTATTAAGAGTTCCGCTTTTCCTTTCCCTTGGGATGGCATGCTTCCTGCGGAAGAAAGTAAAACAGGCTGCATTACGTCCATAATAGTATTTATTGACGCTTTCAGTTGGTGAACTGGTTAACGACGTAGGATGCATGTTCAGAGCAGATACGTCCGTGCAATTTCTGTATTGAATGTGCCACCTCTCATTCAACTGAGTTAAATATTAGGAATGAGCACTTGGGGCGTAGTACCGATGCTGAAAATACAGGTAATACATTCAGGGTGACAGCTACGTGTCTGCAACTAGTGTGAATCTATTATCTCGTGCTTGCCTCTTGTTTTTAACGAGCGATGCACAGCTTCGGAATGTCGTTGTTGGCCAACCGCGGCCACTTTTTCTGTTGTTATTGAAGCAGTAGTGTTTTTGCAAGTACATGTCAAGTTGGTGCGATTTTCTTGCTGCCCTGATAATTCCTTACCACTCCATATAGGCTTTCGTAAATTGTTAATTTCGTCTAAAGAATTCCTTCAACGCTTTAAATAAATACTGTAAGCTTAGACTTGCACTTAGACTTAGACTTGCAGTAGCAGGGAAGGAAGCACTTTATGATGACATTTAGATATCTCACCGCCATCCTTTTCCAAAGTTACTTCCGGTACAGGGTTTCCTGATGCGGCGCACTTTACGGACACGTTATTTCCTTCCGTGATGACTACGTCTCTTGGTCGTTGTGTCCATTTCGGTGAAGCTGTAAAGACGAACGCGCTGCTGCAGCATCGTATAGCTCTCAAAATAAGCTTCCTGTGTGATAAACTGCGCTCCTGCGCAGTCACATGAAACACACAAATCACGGAGAACGAGATCTCCGTATACAGCACTTGAACAATTACCTTCATGGCAGCAATAGGCTATCTATTTGAAGAAAGCTTAACAACTTCATCGCTTCGAACGTGTGACATCCTTGGAGCCAAATGGGGAACGAAAATGGGCGTATATACATTGAACGGTACGAGCGACAATCCCTGTGTTTCGGAAAAGGCGCTTGTTTTTCGGATACCGTTCATTTTTGTATCACATTTTTTCTCTACATTCTAAACATTTCAGCACTGCTAGGTGAGAACCGTATGCTTACCATAAACAACAAGCCGGGCTGAGAACGTGTCAGACCTCCCTTTAGACGTCACAGTGCAGCTATAGTTGCCGCTGTCCTCTTGCCGCGCTGGGTCTATAGTGAGCATGGAGAAGTCCGTGTCGGTCCTGGTCTTGATCCGACCTTGCGCGTCGTCGCCGAGTGGCTTGCCGTCCTTCACCCATCGGAAGCGCGTTGCTTCGGACACCTTCAGTAAGGAGCAGGCCGCGCTAACCCTTGAGCCCTCGACGAGGTTGGGCGGAAAGGAGAAAGGCTGTACCTTTACAGCCATCCCGCACTCTGGAAACGGTGCGTAACGTCAGCACACGGCGGCATCAAAACTCGCATTCAAGCATGAATTAGATGTGATGTTTCACTTACCCAAGCATGAAAGAAGTAGCATCGCGCATGAAAGTTCCAATGCCGCCACAGGGTGAATATCACGCTTTTTGCCGATAATGTTTGTTGTCTTCATGTTGAGAATCCACGCAGGGGAACTCTTTAACTACTGTAATTTAAAAAGCGTCATGTCAATGTTGCGGGATTTTGCGCTATGTATGAAAGCGACAGCTTGCGCTGCTAGCCTTGGACCGCCTTGTCGCTTTAGTCGATCTCACGGTCCCGTGGCGCCCTCGATGGTCGTTTTAACTAAGCAGACGTGCCCGTCGCATTTGAACCTGTAAATACCCGCTGTACTGAACATAAACATGAAACGCCTATTGATTTGTTACATTCGACTGCTCAGGACATGAGCTTTGCAAAAGCTGAACGTTGTTTGAACTAGCTCAACCGCCTTGGGACCTCACCGTAGATGGAGATTACAATGGTTTTAGCGATGACATCTCGAACTTCGTTGTCCGCAGTGCA
This sequence comes from Hyalomma asiaticum, assembly GCA_013339685.2. Taxonomy (NCBI): domain Eukaryota; kingdom Metazoa; phylum Arthropoda; class Arachnida; order Ixodida; family Ixodidae; genus Hyalomma; species Hyalomma asiaticum. The sequence goes on from CM023486.1 coordinate 101,231,744, forward strand.
TTCGTATGATCCTGCATCAAATTTGGATGCGTTGGTTATCTGTAACTGATTCCTTCCAGGTGCCTTGGTTGCTTTTCCGCCTGCGAAGGGAATATTGAGATGTCCGTTAGTTTCGCATTCTAAGCTGTCGTAGTTGGCCTTATATCGTGCTTTTGGAACATACGTTAACCTAGCTGTAAGACATTGCACTTCTCTCTTGCGTACACATACATGTTGTGGGCGACCATCTTTTTACACTTCTTACGGAATTTACAATCAAGCTTTTCTTAACAGTGTATTGTGCGGCTTCTCATCTTTTACTTTGGCACGCTAAGGCCCGTGTACCCGGCGATGCCAGCGGACGCTCAAGAACTCCAGGTGGTAGAAATTTCTGGAGCCCTCCACTCTCTCATAATCAAATCGTGGTTTTGGGACTAAAACCCCTGAGATCAATCAATTAGTATTTCATTTTGGCTTCAGTTTCCGCTTCTGCTGCCTATCCGATTGTGATTGTGCGGAGACAGACGTAAATGGAGTTTCTTTGCCAATAAAGCTTTACCATAACGAGAGCGTAAGCACCAGCCCTCATTTTTTCGTGCTTGTGTAAGCATCGGGATGTTCGTTATTACGTCTCCGCAGTTACTCTACAATAAAACATTTGTGTGCGTTCGGGGTCAAAGATCTGTTGTAAGTTTGCAACGGTACAAGCGTATCAGCAGGGCGTATTGCTTTACCAGCTTTGCTGACGAGCTTCCACGTGACGGAGGGCACGGGATTTCCCGTTGCTTCGCACGAAATTGTCGTGTTGGCACCTTCGTGCAGTGTGGTGTCTTCTGGTTCCACGGCCCATTTTGGTGGAGCTGCGCATTGAAAAATGTGTCATTTACCAATGTTGCTATGATGCACAGACCTTTCAGATAACTAATAACTAATAAAATTAACAAAAATAATTGGCGCACGTATAAGTTGTATGTCTCACATTTTCCGTGTTTGATCAGCGCCATAACTTTTGTCCTCAATTCATGAATTAACTAGCCCTACTAAGTGGTTGTTCCGCCACGATTTTCGATTTGGGGTAAACACTCCTCCGCCATGTAATTAGCATTATGAACTATACCGAAAGCATTTTTAATGCGCGTTTGCTCCCATAACCATGAACACTTACATAGCCACCAGGCGGCGAATACCTTGTTGCAACGAATAGGAATTCATTTGAGAGTAACGTTTAAAAAAAATAAAACCCAGTTTATCGTAAAAAAGCGATACACTAGTAATTGCAAGTGAGACGAAAGTTAACACACCTATAAATTGCCGTTGAAAAGTGATGATTGCTCATAAAAGACAGAGAAGGTTTAGATATTGTCTATTTCTCTGACTTCCCATTTCCTTGCGTACTTCTATTCCCGCGACACTACAAATTCAAGGAATAAAAGGGACGACCAAGGAAGCCCGCCATATAAACAAACTCTCTGACGCGCCTAGTCCGTTTCGCGTAGCTAATCCGAGATACTATCACGTGGTGGGAAAACGTATGCGTCAAAGCTTCTGACTGTTGTATACTCCACACCGTTTGGTACATATGCAGTTCTCGTATTGTTTAAACTAGTGAGTGAGCTACATACCTAGGATATTGAGCACCTGGGAGTAGCTGTCCACCTCCTGGCCCATGTTTCCTACGCAAGTGTAGTTCGCACTGTCCTCAGTGGTAGTCGGACCAATGACCAGTGTACTAAAGAGCGAGTGGTGCACAATCTTCACTTTGGAACTTTTCAGCAGCTCCTTTCCGTTCTTGAGCCATCGGAAGTTGACATTAGCCGTGCTACTTATTGTCGTGCACATGACGGTCACGGTGTTTCCGACGACAACCTTATTCGGGAAAAAGAACGGCTGGAGTCGAAGAGCGCCTGTAGGGACAAGATACGTTCGGTTAAAAAGACTGGTTGCCACGGTTGGGATCATATATGCTTTGTCAGGATTTAAGCCAAAGGACGAATTAAATCGACAGAAATTTACTGTGGCCGTTGAGCCGCAGTGTGGACTTGCCTTGAGTCTCTCGAGAGCCACTGTGCTGTCGAGACGAAACTTGCAGAGCTAAAATGACGATCCCAACGTGTGTAATCGCAGACAGCGGTATCTTAACATACATCGTTTTGGCGGTCGTGGAAGCCTAGTGGTAGGCTGTGTGGCTTCGCAAATGCGGCGTCGTTCACCGGTGTAACCAAAGGCTCTGGCGCCATCTCTGATCTAGTTGTGGCACGAAAGATATGTGACTGCACGCCAGGCGGGACGTTCGCAGAAATTCGAAACACGAAGTTGCACTATGAGTTGACATTTGCGTACATTTGGAAACACGTGATACGTTATCAGCTGCTATTGCGGGATGCTGTGTGAACGCTTACCGTATACGACCACACGGAATCGCCTAACCAGAGGCTGGGCAACCGCATTGTCGGCTTTACAGACGTAGTAACCCGAATGCTTCCTGGTCGCTTTGTTTATTTGAAGCATACTCGGTGGCTGTGCGTCATCCTGACCTGCAGAGGAAAGAAAGTTCATTTGCGGGCTTCCTTTTTAAAGGACTAAATATAAAAGGAATCAACCAAGAGCATTGGACTTCATTTAAAGCAGGTGTATATAGCAGCGCTTTCTATCAAACCTTAGGATTTACTTTTCCGCTTAAAAAAAATGGCAAGCTTGCTCACTTATTTTTATTCTCTATTGCATTTTTATATCCCGCTGATTTATTTTATAGAGTTAAAATTCGAAGCACTTTAGTTCTTTTCTGAATCACATATGCCATGAAAAATGCTCCTGGAATCGCCTGTGTTGAAGTTAGGTTTCATTGCAATTATTTTAAGCATGGCGATGCAACGTGCATGATTGCGAGCTCACTCGAAGCGCCTATTTTGCTGTTATTCATGACGACGTGTGAACTCGTGAGCCTTACCTTCCCTCGTGATTAAAACGGTGGGCTTGGGCTTTCCTTTAGCTCGACAAGAGACCGTCAGATTCATACCCTCCTTCGCTCTGACAGTGTCGTCAGGCGTCTCGGTCCAGCTCGGTGGAACTAAGGTAAATAGAAGGCATTGTACGTTGATGCAGTTGAGGTATTTCTTACGAGTCTGGTTTAATTTTGTGCTGATGGTAAATATATGTTAAATTTTACCCCTAACATTGAGGACGTCGGAGAAAGAACCTTTCTTGCCGTTGTACATGCCATAACATGTATAGTTCCCGCTGTCACTCTCTTGGAGGGGGCCAACGATGAGTGACGAGAGTTCAGGGAACGTCCGCAGCCTTATTTTGCTGTTTTCAGTAACTTCTTTACCGTCCTTGAACCAACGATATTGCACCCCAGATATGGCGGTGGTGGTAGTGCAAAGCACAGTGACGGTCTTGCCTTCAACAGCGTCGCTCGGGAACCGGAAGGATTGTAGCTTGAATTCTGCAAGGGTCGAACGTTCAATATTTGGAGCAATGTTTCGTTTTATGGGCATTCTTACTGCTCATACACAGTCTTTCAGGGTATAGCAGTTGACGTAGCTCATGCAAAGCATTTGCCTGTCGGCCTTTTCGTGAGCGTTCATTTTTTGTTGTGTAAATTCCGCAATACCTCTTAAGGTGACGAGACGTCCATAACTAGCTTTTTTAACTGCTGAACCTCCTCGAAAATTTACATGGGCTGCAGCTTTATTCATGGAATCGACCGGACAACGAAGCTTGGTTGATTTTCTTATTATTTTTGTTAAATTGACATGCAACTGGATCAACGTTGAGAACTGTACGGGCACGTTTGTTAAATTTGTAAAACAGCCGGAACTCCTTCCGTTCGATAATTGCAGAAATCGGAATCAGAATTAGAGATATCAGAATTGGATAAAATATATATCTTAAAATTTTGATGGCCGCATCGTAAGTGTCTGATGTGTACGTCTTGTAGTTCGGCAAATGCGACATTGTGAAACTACTGTCGTCTGCGTAAAGTCATGTGCGTTACAGGGTGCCAATGCAATTTTAACTAAATGCCATGTCAGGTGTTCTTTCCGGAATATGCATACGGGTTTTCTTTAGCATTTACTCATTCAAGATGCGGCGATGGGATTGGACAATAACATTTTCGTACCACTGTTGCTTTTAGGTGATTAAAGTTTTGGATGAAGCGAAGATTCTTTTTTTTTTTCAGAACTTTTATGTGGTAACAACAAGAAATGCTTGAAATTACACGGGCACTCAAAGGAATTTCATTTTTAGACATATATCGCTTTCACAATTCAGTGTTGGCATGATCGTTCGGATTAGGTTCTCCAGGCCGTGATAACCCACCTATTCAATATCGCATCCGCCTTCAACGTGTCAGTATTTGTTGACACAATGCTCGCCCACAGCATACGACTACCTGCACATTACTTTAGCACATGATTTGAGTATACAACACACTCGAAGGTGGAAATGGCTGAAGTCCGCAGCAGCTAATAAAATTTCCAGGCATATGTCTTGGTATGCACCAGAAAGCGTGGGGCGTACTGTACGTGAGCCGAATGTCTCTGCATGCGCAAAAGTAATAGCTATGGACTAGCGAAAGTAGGACACCCGAACACACTATTTGATCTCTCATGCAGAAAATATTCACAGAACATTTTGACACTTACCGACCATCCCGCTGTTAACGGTGCACGTCAAGGCGCAAAGTACACCGAGAAAAACCTGTCGTGATGTGCCCGTGGTTAACATTGCTACTCGAATTGTGTTCCCAGGTAGAAATGGCCTGTCTGTTCAGCCAGTGGCAAAAACGCTTTCGACGCCACTGAAAAAAGAACATGTCGGCTGGCTCTGTCCCGGACCAAACTACTTACTAGAGTCGCCATCTATGTTGCAACGGCGGAAAGACAGCATTGTGCCACGCTTGGGACAGGCAGTTCGAAACTGGCAAGTCAGCATGTGAAAAGAGCAGCGCAGAAGGTGTTTGTAAAGGTATCAGGGATCGTCGTGTATTCAGTTCCCTACCGTAAACAGATACGCGAACTTCTTTAGCCAGGGGCTCCCTCAAGCCATTGTCTGCAGTACACTTGTACGTCCCGGAGTCGGCTTTTGTACTCTTGAAAAGCTGAAGCTTCGAGCCCGATGCTGCTAGGACGACACCTGAAACCAAATCAACGGTGAACAAAACCGAAATTCAGTGAGCAACTTACCATAAAGAGAAACATGTATTTCGTTAAATTGTATTTCTTCATTGTGTTGAACATTTGTATCCACTCCTGCTATGTCTCAATAACTGAGACAGCAGTATTTGTAAATAAAATAGATAAATAAAATAAAGTTAAGCGTGTATTTTTGCAGAGGCGTTGCATAGATAAAAAGTGCAACATAAAACCAGACAAGGAAGACGGCACTGGACAAGGCTCTCTGATTCTTGTAGCACGTTTTGGTTAAGCTGACAATTCCTAAGGCAATGATCGCACTTCGATATAAGTGAAATTCAATAGTCTACCGTGCTTTGCTTGGGCGGTACAGGTGATTATAATTCATCCAGATCACTGCGACAGCGTGTCTTTCATAATCAGCTGTGTAGTAGCAGGAATTTAGATACCGTAACCAAACTCACGCGTCACTGTCAGCTATGACGTAAACTAGGTATGCCCTATGTGGTGCTGCAACTGAACAGGTTGTGGCTCTATTTTATGTCTGCTGTATATGTAAATGATTAACAATACCCCCCTGAAGGTAAGTAGCGTGAGCTACCATAAGTGGCATAGATTTGGTTTGTTTACTTCGCAAGTCTCCAACTGAATGCCGAAAACTTTAGGCTATTTTGAGCTGAGGAGGAAATGCACATTATAGCTTACCTTCTTTCTCCCACTTGATGCTAGGTTTTGGAATACCCGTTGCTTCGCAACTTAGTGTCGTATTTTCAGATTCTTTCACTGAAACATCGTGAGGTTCCCGTATCCATTTAACTGGAACTGGAAACAAAAAAGTTGGTGCCGCAAGAAAGTGACAAAAGTTCTTGGCATTTATTTAACACACACGTACTCAAAGTTAAAAAGTTCAGTGCTCAGATTCCCGATATGGCACAACCACTGCAAGAGCTAATTTCTAATGAAGCAGTTCATAGCGTTAGTCGTATTCTTCCCACGAATTGCTTCTGGATGTGCGCCGTTATAAGCCGTGCGATGTGCAGGCAGGGCTTGCTTGTGTAGGGGCTTCCTTACGATCGCCTATTCGTATACTTTTTTTTTTTAATGTTGTCGCTAAGTTGTAAACAAGACAAGCCCGAGTACCCCCTTCTTCAGGCCGTTTTCTCGAGGCCACTGCTAAACAGAAGCCAAGCGGTCATGAACGCGATTTCAAATCTTGCATATTAGCAGGCCGCCATGTGACTAGGCGATTAAAGGAAATTTAAGCTCCTAAGGTGTACCAGTCCCGTTTTTGCGTCTCAGAAGTTTTATTGTTTCTTTTTAACCATTATCAGTGCTTGACCACAGCGACAATGTCATCTTTACGTTAGTTCCTCCTACTTTGACAGGAAGCGGGTAAAAGTTATATGAACAGACACGCAAAAAGGATAGCGAGTCAGAAAGAGGCATACCTATACTAGAGGAAATTTGTTTTATTGCAGCAGAGGTAAGCGTTAGCTTAATTTTGTTGTATTGCCACTGAATTATCACGAACGTTTTTGTTAGGCTTATTGATTTAATGATCGTCACCCTAATACGCTGCTGTTTTCTTATGTCACTAAACGCGCACTGGGAATCTGACTCGCCCTGCGTGCACCTAACAAGGTTCGCAGCAATTTTTACTCACCGAGAACTCTCAGCTGCTCCGTGTGCGAGTCCTTGCGGCCTCCAAGCCTTCCCGTGCATGTGTAGTTTCCCGAATCATCTTGCCTTAGGGAACCGATGACCAGAGTCGACATGTCCGGAAAAGAGCGGATCTTCACCCGGTCGTCCAGTGCCAGCGGCTTCCCGTTTCTGTACCAAAAGAACTCTACTCCCGATGTTATGCCGTCGGTGACTAAAGCGCATGTGACGGTGACTTTGTTGCCTTCGGTGGGATCGCTTGGGAAAAAGAACGGCTGAAGGCGAAACATCCCTTTCGGACGCCCTGCGTATATATCAAATCAAACGTTACAACTTAGGACTCGTTGAATGTTCCTGTATCTCGGTGAGCTTACCTGAAATTTTCTGGCCACTCGCGGGGCTGGTTGCTTGTAGGGAGGCCAGCGTTATAGCCACAACGAAGCAGAACATTGTCGGTTTGTTTTGATGTAAAAATAACGATGAAGTCGGCGTGTGTGTCATCACACAGCGGAGATACTGGGGATGAACGGCTCGGTACAGACTACTGGCGCCATCTCTGGCACCGTAACGCAATGGTAGCGCGGGCAATTTGCTATGTAAGACGCACGTCCAACTAGATGTATAAAGTGGGCATGGAATCCAGCTGATATGAAAATAATGAATGTCTTCGCGTTTCATGTGTTGCGTTGCCAACAGTTTGAATGCAGTCGGCGACGTGCGCTTAACTGCGGTTCGGCCTTTCACGTCAGGAAGACAGGTGCACGTACGTTTATGCGCTGAAGCATATATGCCACCTCTGCTTGTTGCAGCGGCTTAAGGAAGATTTCTGCTTTGTTATTACGGTATAAGTGCTGGTTTGGTAGACTACATACGCCGCTGGTTCCGGTGATTTCCTTCTTCTTTTTTTAACGCGTAGTTAGATGATTCTTTCAATGGTAGAGCTGTTGGTATTTAGTTGCTTACCGAAAACGGTGATACGTATTTCACGCTCGAGAACTCGTGGTAGGCCGTTGTCTGCTGTACAGATGTAGGCTCCACTGGCCAGCTTCGTTGTTCTTGAAATCTTCAAGGTTCCACCTTGAAAAATGTTGGTGTGGCCTTGTTCTCCTTTGTCTCCTAAATGGCAGGAAGGTGAGTTTTAAAGTCGCAAATATTTTGCGCTACGCTAGGCATGCGGCTGTTCTACAAACTTATGCACTTTTTTTCTTTTACGGCGGCTTCCTGGCGTGGCCACTATTTTCATTACGTAACTCGTACAGCTATTTCTAAAGAGGTAGGCTTTAATACACCCCTGTTCGTAGGCTTGGATATTGAGCTCTATAGCAATCCATAGGAATCTGCGTTTGCGTTTTTTGCCATTTGCGTTTTTTTTTTTTTCGCTATGAATCTATAGCAGTCGCTGTGCCCTTCCGTGTTGCCCTCACATCGGTCCCATTTATTACATTCTCCCATAGAAGGGTCTTAGAAGACACCTGACAATAAATGTCGCAGCGCAACCACAAACAAATCATCGTGTCCGATGTCCGACGAACCCATGTCTATTCTCAAAGGTTAAATGTATCTATCATGCAACGGTGTAATTCGTATAGACAGTGAGTTGTTTTGAATCTACGTACCCTTGCGCTTCCACTTTACCACAGGAGTTGGCCGACCCGACGCTGTGCACGTGACCGTGACGTTGTCGCCTTCTCTGACGTTGACGTCCCTCGGCTCGTGGGTCCATTTCGGCGGAACTGCAGGAACATTTTATTTTCTTAAATATAGTCTTGGCTCCTGACTTGCATTATTTAGAGTCACGCGAAATATGTAAGGACTTGATTATTAAGATAAACTGCACTTGTAGGTTTGGCCACCCTAATACGGGCTATATAGGCTTGCCCAGCTTGCTATGCTATGGCCTTATTCAACATCAATTACCACCGGAGTGTGACTTCGTTGGCGTGTCTCTATAATCGATGTCATTGGACAGGGATCGCGACAATGATGTTGCAGAGGGGGACAAGGAGGAAAGACAGGAATAGCCCATTGCACATACCTGCTGATTACCCTGCACTGGGATAACGAAGCAACTGAAATTAGATATCATAGAAGCAGATACAAGCAAAAGATGAAAGGAAAGAAACCAAACTTTGCGTGAGGGTGGTGCAATGCGCGAAAGTTCTAGAGTTAGAGTCAAGTCCACTCGTCCTCTCAAGAAGCTCAACAACGTGTTCGATGCCTTGCACACGGAAATGGATCTTGACGGACGTCCGCATTGCTGAAATGTCCCAGCCGCTAGTATCTCAGCATTAAACCGTTGACAGCGTGTTCTTCAGAACGCTTTAGAGTATGTAGCAAAACTATCACCGTTATACTTCTTCGTGAGACATAACAAATAGGAGGTAGCTTAATTGCCGAAGTAACTCGAAGCCTTTAATTGCTGCCTCCAGTGGTTGTCATGAAAAATTCCGCGATCACACGAGCTTTGTTGGCTTCCTGCACTAGCCTTCGCAGTTGCCGTGCTCCCCTGTAGTCTTTTGCGTGTGCTCATTCCCAAAAATCATGACTATACGCTTGAATGGCAATGTTTTGGTTTACTTTATATTGTAACGCGCAGTATGCTCCTTAAACGGTGCCGCCTCCTGTGAATGTATTATTGCAATATGTCAAATATTGACACTGTATATGGGTCGTGTCTATTGACGTTTGCTTGGTCGAGTTGCAAGATACATTGTCCTCTATCGTGTCTAAAAGCCCGTATTCTATTCTTATTCTGTTGCTTCGGAGGAGCACGTACAGCAAGATCAGCGTTCTCTGCAGCCCCCCCCCCCCCCCCCTCCCCGTCCGTTTCCCAATAAAAAGAAGAAGTAAGTTTATTTATTTATAAAAAAGCCGTCTGACCTGACTACAACTCTCGGCAACACATGCCTCCGCAGCTTTGTGATGTTACCTCCCTTGTACGTGACTCACCCAAAACGTGCAGAGTCTGCGTGTACGAGTCCGACTTGAGTCCCGCCGTGCCAGTGCATGTGTAGTTTCCGCTGTCACTTTCTTCGAGCGGCCCAATGACCAAGTTGGACACATCGGGGAATGTCCTCAAACGTATCCGGCCATCCCTTTCCGATCCCGTGAGCGGCCTGCCGTTCTTGAACCAGCGGAAACGTACGTTTCCCGCTGCTTCTACGGTTGTGCAGGTCGCGGACACTTGAGTTCCGACGATGGTCTTTTCCGGAAACGCGAATGCGTGCAGCCGTAAGGATAGCACAGCTGTGAGAAAGCGAGAAACGAAAATGCCGATTTGTTTCTAAGCAAGGCTACGAACAACTTTTTTTTTCTCGTTTTTAACATCGATTTGCACGTATTGAAGCCGTTCGGAGTATCCCAACTGTACTTCATTTCACTCTTATGTTAGCAGAACACTATAGCTCATATTTTATCAAGAAGCATTATGTTAACCCCTAGAAACACTGGGGACTTTGCAGCGCGTATAATTTGCCTGTCGTGTACAACAACTAAGATTTATGCCCCAGTGAATTTGTCTACCGGAGCTTAAACATAGAGCGATACTCACTTGTGCTGTGAGAAAACGCAAGAAGCACCAACACTGATAGCAAATTGCGTAACGCACTTCTTTGTGATGCAGTATCCATTTCGTGAGACTGTTGTTTCTCAGCCAGCCGCACTGTTAAGCTCAAGTATATTTACATTACCAAGTAGGACTACCGCTTCTGGAGTTTGATAATGCGGCGCCATCTGGTTCCCAAGCGGAGAATCGCTGTGCAAGCGGAGTGGTAGGCCGACTGTCAAGACACTGAGGCGTCGGTCTCTCCGTATACTATGTAGTAGGGGCTGGAATTCCGACTTAACACTTCCGTATGCCGAAACATTAGGCCCTTTGCCCCATTGCACTCATGGACGCAGTCAGAAAATGCATCTATTTGTAAGCAGGAAACTACAGGTGACGCCTGGGTACATGTTCTGGTTTCTCTTTTCCTTGCTCTTTCGTTGGAGGTGACGGAGTTCTCTTGCTTCGCGTCAATCGAAAAGTGACGTATTCTGTGGGCGAGGACATACGCATCGTAGCGTGTCTCTTCGTCTGAACAAACGTCTGGGCACCAGCTTGTGTCTATTCACAGACGTGCAGACACCACAGTGCTGCCGACAAGCCTGGTAAGCTCCTGTTGCGCGCACGGCTGCCAAATTTGCACAAAGACGTTGATGCTACTCGTAACACTTGGCTAAATGCCAAACGATTGTCCACATGCAATTTCATCGCTGACACGCTTCGGATGATATCGATTTCCACAGCGCGCGGAATCCGTCGGATTTTCTTTCTTGTTCTTTCTTTCGCGTGACACGTGCCCGTATATTCATTGCGGTGATATAATCATCAAATACTTGACATTTAAATCTCAATTCTCTGTGTATTAAAGTGATTGTCCGATAGTACGTCGACTGCATACAATTATTAACTTGATCTTTTTTATATTCTCGTGCTTTCGATGCTGAATTGCGCAAGAAATATTCGTAACAAAACGTTCAAGATAATAATCGAGCATCCTGTGCTGAAATGGGAATAATTAGTCGGCGAGGGGTCGATAGCGATGATGGGTGTCGTTGTAGGGCCCGAAAACCGCAATTCCCCTCTAAATCGATGCTTTCAAGTGCGCATATCTCCAAATTCCACGTTAAGAAACCCTTGTACTGGTGGTACTAATTGCCCACTGTGGTGGCTTGTCGGCTATGCGTTGCGCTGGTAGCTCGGTGGCACAGGTTCAATCCCCGCAATGGCCACGGCATTTCCATGGAGGCGGAGTGCAGCAAGGCCCTTGTACTTGAGTTATACGCACGACACACCTTAAAGAAGCTCAAGACAGTCAAAATTAATCTAGAGTCCCCCAGTGCTGACTGCCTGAATCACAGCTTGGTCTTTGCATGCAAATCCCTATAATTTTATTTAACTGGTAGCGGTCGTGGAACCAGCCCAAATGCGAGCGAGTCTTTGTACTTGAGCATCGGCAAGGAACCAGTCCTGACGAAAACTCTTTCTTAGATTCACATTTTATTGTAAAAGTAAAACGGAAGATTCTTGAAACGTGCTTCATTTTATATTTCTGTTTTCCGTCGCATTTAACCCGTCACAAAGGGCCATCCGCGCGGCTTGTCATACGGCCCTTCACGGCGAACCGCTGCCCATCTTCTGCCGAGAGTCCTCGGTAGGCGCGTTGACCTTTTCAATGGCCCCAGGTAGAATGTGCCTGCATCGTTCGTCTATGATGCAGCAGCACACTGCGTCCCCCAAAACGTTCACGACAGTCGCCAGTCGATCCCTGCGTTCGGAAAGAAGTTGAAAGATTTTCGTTAGATTGCTTTACATTCCACGATCATTGGTTCATCTTGCACATTTGATTGTTTGGTTAGCTTACTTTCCTTTGTTTTTGGCTGCTCGAAATGTAAAGCGTGAAGCTTTTAAGTGACTACTTGAGCCGCTATAACGTACGAACATTCTGTATGCGCCAATAGGCTAGTCCATACCTCCCGGGGCCCAGGTGAGCTTGTTTGTCACAAGGTGCAACGAAAGCCTCGAAAACGCCTCTCCGCACTAATATCCATGCAAAAGAGAAACTTTCTCAGAATAGTTGGCTAGAGGTCTCTCCTTAATGTAATAGATAGTTGCGCTCCGATTTTCCTAGTACTGGGTACTATAGTAGCTATTTGCCAGAGTGAATTTCTTTCCGCATCATTATATTTGACGTGGTCTTACAATGCCTATTGGGTAGTTTCGTTTCTTTTCGTTAGTTTGTTAATCTTGTTCACTGCTATCTAGAAACATTTTATTATATTATTTTAGCAATTTATATTAACAATAAATTAATCTTGTTACAGATATTTCCCTCCACGTCAATAGATATTTACTCTCTTGCGTGTGACCCTCATTTTACAGCATTCGAAAAAAAGTCAAAGGCGAACTTGTTAAGTGTAGGAAATTGCGCTTGCTCGTGGTGGACATTATGTGGGTTTTGCTTAAATTCATGGTGGGATTTGGGAACACAGTTCCAGAGCTAATGCCATCGCACGCGGCACACACACTTCCCAACGGGCGGACTGTCTCAGAACATCGTGTCGAATGCAGGTATGAGCTACACGTGACCTCTCTCTTTTTTCCTTTCTTTCTTTCCACACAAGACGTTCTGGCTCCCGCACGGGAGGCACAGATAGCATTGTTTGATTTTACACTATCTTTGGTGTGAAGCTGTGGTTGCAAGCGCGGTCTGATAATTCCTCCATGGGTGCTGTATCGATGTCGCCTGCTCTCATACGTCAGCCATAAGTTCTACTTGAAGGCTCACAACAGACGCGCCAAATTTGTGGTCGCTTCGATGACGGTATAAATCGTGATGGTATCAACCTCGCCATATAACAGAGAGATAGACAGTTCCAGTACACGGGCTTAACACTTATTCTCGCGTGGCTTAGCTCTTCACATGCTGGACTGTGTTTTTTGGATATTTCGTGCCTTACGTGTTCGTTAACTAAAAGTTCACTGTTAGACAGCGCTCTTTCCGTGTCCGTTGTCCTTGTGTCTCCTTTGTTTTCGCGCAGGTATATTAAAATATAAATCATTTCCAACTTGCCCACCTTTCGTGCCTTACTTCTTAAACCTGCCTACGCAATTCACCAGCTTGCGTTATAGGGAATCATTTACGTGATCCAGTCGCTGAGCACGAGGATGCCGACGCTTTGCGAAGGAAGGCCCAGGAGCCGCGTGGTAAGAACGATGCACATCTCGTTCTGGCCAGGAATGGCAGCCGCAGCGCTGCTGATAATCAGGGTCACGGTGCTGTGAACGTTTGGAATGAAAGACGATTGCAGGAATTAACATCGGACTTCGTGATTACGATTGAGACGTACTTTGCTCACGGAATCAAAGGCGATCATTCAGGTCTAAATAATAAACGTAATGTCGCTTCCACTGCCTTTTGTGTTACATCGGCGCAATATTTTCTCGTACGTTTACATGAGAGCCAGCATCACCCACTCCGGGGTGCTGCAACACCTTTTGGACATAGTCGTGAAACAGTGCCTGTCAGTTGTGGAGGCTCTGTGAACATCTGAGCCAAATGGTATTGTGCTGCACGCACCAGGGAATTCGCCGTTTGGTTTCAAACACAGCTGGAAAACATCCGCTCTTCTTTCAATATATATAGCGTCACATCTGGCGCCGACCCAGTCGCTTGGTCCTTCTTTAAGAGATAACGCATATTTTCTTTATTAGTTGAATTCAAAGCGAACAAATAAAACGTGACAGACGATCTTTCCGCGATCATGAAACCGGTGCTATTTCTGTGTCTAGCGACCCTTCATGCAATGTCCCTTGTGGGACCTTTCTGGTATAATGAATAAATAAATAAATAAAAGTCGGCGCCACTTCTAACGTTGAAAGAAGAGCGGACGCCTTCCAGCTGCGTTTGAAACTAAATCACGAATTCTCTGGTGCGTGCAGTGCAGTAATACTTAGCTAACATTTTCACAGGAGCCTCTACGACTGGCATGGGCTTCATTGTCAGTGCACGCTTCGCATTCACCGCTTACCTCGTGGCGAGAAAATCGAAGAAAGTGATGTGGTATCCGCTGCGCTGTGCGAAGAATACAGTGTTGATGACTAAGTAGATGGCCGTGCCGTCCTTGTTGAACGTGGCGCCCAGCGGTGCGACGAGGCGCACGACCATCGGGTTGAGGCCCACCTTCTCCTCCAGAGACGACACCGTGCTAGACAGCGTCATATTGCTGCGATACATAACAGCAGTAGTGGCAGGTGATCAACACTCCTTGTGAGGAACGTACATTGGATCAACACTATGCTACACTGTCTTACGCAGAGCGGAGTTCTCTTCAGCGATTCTTCGTAACTATCAATGTGATGTATGTATAGATTCGTAATTGCTAACTTCAACGTATGGCCATGATAGGTTTATTTATACGAGCGGCAAATCTTGACGGAAGGATCCGCCTATAGGCCAGTTCATTGATTATATTGGCCATGTTCGCCTATGGAGAAACATGGTCCATTTCATGCCAATTCCATGCCGCCTATGGAGAAAGTGAAGTCCGGCATGAAGTGAAGTCCAAAGTGAAGTCCTAACAGGCATGAATATCGTGTATACTGTGTGTACCGAAGGGACTGGTCTTACACCACTGTCCATTTTTGGACGTAAGCTGGCGTTGTCAAATTTTTGCTGGGTTTGTATTGCCAGCACTCGGGTGTGCTGAAAGGGATGCGGCCTCTCGACTAAGTCGTTTTCGCGGGCCTGGTCGCCGATTGCCGAGTCGTCAATGCAATCGGAGAGTCACTTATATTAGTGAATGTGTGTGGGTGGTTCACACAGCTCACCTGGAACTCGTGCCGAAGGCGGTGACCAGCGTGAGCCCGATATTTGAGAACAAGCTCCGGTAATGAGTGCGGCTGAACATTATCAGCAGCGCCGGGAGCGTCAGCATGCCGTGAATAGCGAACGCCAAGATGAGGCTGAGAAAGTAGCTCTCCAGCTGGCGCGTTTCGGACACGAACTCGTGTGAGCGCAGGGTCTGCGACGTCAGCAGGAAGCAGATGCCGATGGGGAAGTACCTGTTTACAAAACAACATTCGAAACATTTTTTACACTCATTCTATGAGAGCTATCTCCCCGGACGTTTTGGTCGAAAGCAATACGAGCCTTTTTCACATCTGGATTGCATCTGCAATTAGGGGTCCCTTTTCGCTCGCAGATGTCCAGTGCGGAGAGATTACCTCTTTGAAACGATAAATACTTGTAAAGTAGTGGTAGTTGTAAAATTTTGTGCACCACTTTTGACACTGGTGTTCTCTCTCAGCAGATGGTGTCTCCTCGAGAGGTGACACCATCCGTTTGTCGAAGGTAATTACAAAAGCACGGATTGAGCGAGGTGGTAGTATGCCACGTCACTTTGTGGTTTTCGCCTCTGCGCGAAATTGTTCACTTAATCAATTTCTCGAGTAGTTATGTCAGTGACCGAGACCGGCTTTTTTACTTTGACCGGGCCATGTGCACTGCGAGACGTGCACTTACTGATTGTAATACCGGAATCAGTACTTTCTTCTAAGTAAGCCGTTATTTCGATCATCCATATAAATGCTACAGCGTCGTTTTGAACTGTTGAAATAGGTAAATTATAAGCGTTGCTGTGCCATTCGCACAAACAGAGGTTTCGCCTCACCCACAACCAGACTGTCATGGCCCAAAGAGCGCTTAACTTTAGCTTACCATAATATGTCTGTACCTAGCTTACACTTGCTGGACTAGTATGCCCCAGTGTCAACTAGAGCTGCTTTAATGCGTTTTATGTCCCAATAAGCGGAAAACGCGGTGTCCGTCGCCGTTAGCTCGAAAACCCACGTGAGCAAATGATAATGTGGCACGGGCTTTCGTGCCCAATTCCAGTGCATGATCAAGCGATGCGATTAAACAAAGTCATGTCACCGTGCAGAAACCTAAAGTTGCGAGGTCACGTAGCCAAGTGATCAAAAGTAACATGACAAAGTGTCGAAGTCTTGTGACAGTGTCACGTGACATGGACGTTGAAATGGTATGAACACTTGCCGTGCTTTCGAATTCAATACGCGTAAGGGTACTTGAGTGCCGCTGTAGCATTTTCTGGAACGGTACTGTGCAATTGCTTTCAAACGTTCATTTGAACGATCTGACGCTTACACAACCGTGAATCGTGTGCTAGTGAGCGCAACGTTATGTGCACTGTTACACACGTACCACATGACCAGCTGTCCCAAGTTAAGCATGACGTCGCTGATGGCCGCGAATAGTTCGACGAATCCGTGGCAGCTCTCCCACACGGTTGCCAGGACTGCGCCCAGTAGCACGCTGACAACGGTCATGCCCAGGTAGTTGGGGGTGTTCACGCGTCGTACCACAGGCGTCTGGTTCTCCAAGCTAATGTCTGTGATTAAAAATAGAAGCAATAAACGAGAGAGTTGAGCATATGTGGGGTGCCAAAGTGTGTGTGTCCTGCAAAAGGCTTTTTGACGTCATTGAAGAAGTCGCTAAGAGCTGCATTCATAGACCACTTACTGGCAAGACGCCATTTTTATGCATGCACTTTGCATGGGCCGTTGCTTAGGGATGTTCCGTCTTAATAATTGATGAGGATATTTCCACCGGAAGTTGCTAGTATACAAGAGTTAGGAGGTCTCTTACATGTAGGAAAATTATGAAAGAATAGAATCGATGAAAAAATCGCAAAATACGATTTAGAACAGGGAATGTCGCAGGAGCCCTGTTCCCTGTTCTAAATCGTATTTTGCGATATTTTCATCGATTCAAGCATCCATCTTCCCCTGAGCTTCTCTTCTAGTATGAAAGAATAGAGTAATTGACGTTTCTTTTTGGGAGGTGGTGCATCAATAAATGACGTCATAGAATTCTCGCCTTCAAACAGTACTAGTAACGTGCTGCGCAACCGGACTTCTAAACATGTTTACTTCAAACCCGGACTTTAACCTACTGTAGCGTTATATCCTTGCACAAAAGTTCCAGATATAGTACTTCGTTTTTCTTTTTCTTTGTGGAAAATATTTTTTTTCTTGGTGCGATGTCTTAGGGGGATGTGATGGTGTGCTCCTGTCTATATCTTACTTATTCTGTAAGAAATATTTTCCTATAGGACACACAACTACTCTTGCAATGAATACTGTCCTAGTCAAATGTGTGACATTTATATCACGGATACTTCTTCGATTGCGGGCTTACGAACAACAAACTTACTGGTTTCTTTTCCCGTGCTGTTCACGTCGACAACAGTGAATGGCTGCAGGCAAAAAGGGCGAGAGAGATATAAATATACGTTCACATTATCAGTACCCACTGTTACGTTTTTCCCTCCTTGTGTGTGGCGCGTAATCATTGCATGTACTTACTGTGAATATAAACGCTTCCATCAAATTTTTCGGCACCGTGTTTCTGCGAGGAAGACAGCGCTTATGGTGAGCGGAATATAATAAAGCAGTGCCTTCAAACTGTCGAGACTAGCAAAGATTTCTGATTAAGGCTTGGTCGCAATCTACAGTGGTCGCTTCTACACGGTTCAAACTAATCCGGATTACGTTTGACGCTGACGTCAGCCAAATCGCGGTCGACCTGATCCCAATCGGAGCCAATCGCGATTAGAAGTGATCGTGTAGTAGCCGCTAATCGGTTTCGAGCCTCAGCTGGATCGGAATCGATCGCGACAACGGTATGATATTTGCACTGTTATTGTCATTCTTGCAACGTTCAAACCACGCGCGTCAGCCCCCGTGATCGCGGACAAACTGGCTCCTAAAGCTTGGAGGCAGCGCTCATACCGCGACATTATACCACTGTGGCGCGCACCGTTGTAGTTGCCCCTATCGACGATCGATGGCGCGACAGAGCTGCGAGTTTTCCTGCGGCGGTAACTTTCGAACGCAACGCGCGACAGTTCGCACGAAGCAGTGCGCGTGGTTTTAACCTGCCGTTTCGCGCTCTCGTGGCTTCCCGTACTTTAAGTGGATTTAAAGGTGAACATTTGACAGACATCTGTCTGGTTGGGACGAAATTAAAGGTGAAAACAAGGGGACACCAACCAAATTATAATCATCAAAAGTAATCATTACGTCTTGACTTCGGCCCAGAGACAGCAGTGTCTGCCAAACGCTACGTTAACACCTCACGTAGCATCGCAGTGTTCAAGACGCACCCAGACTTCTTCTCCACGTGCCAGGACCGGAACCTAGTGCCTCGGAGTCTCCGCATCATTTTAGCGGACTCCGGCACTTGGTTCAACACTAGCATGACCCCCTCGGTCTGAAGAACCGGAAAAAGAGAAAGTGAGAAAGGAAGGAAGAGAGAAGAAAAAAAAAGAAAGAAACAAGAAAAAGAAGGCCTTATAAGCACTGCTGCTGTCTGGTGCCCTCCAGTCACCCCTGAAGAAGGGTCCAAGTGGGACCCGAAACGTCGGGTTTTTTCATCTTTAGGAGTAAACTTTACTTTTGATTATTATAATTTGGTTGGTGTCCCTTGTTTTCACCTTTAAGTGGATTGGCCCATTATCATCTACATCAGTGACGATGGACGAACTACAGCGTACTGGCTCGGTGTTAAGTGGCAGACAAGAATGCTACTCATAGGAACGTAAAAACATATTTTTTAGAGACAAACCAGCGCAGACTCACAAGTAAACTTTTCATTGGACTCACACAGGTCGCACCTGAATTTAAGCGCGTGAGTACCTCGCCAAGCGGGACACGCAGAAGCAATGAAAAGACAACGCACACAGATACACGCACCATGAAAGCATTATCGAAGTGAATAGAAATCCAGAACGAGCTTTTATTCGTGGACAGATGTGTTTGTGTTGTCTTCTTGTTTGGTGTTTGGTGTTTCTTTGTGTTTCTTGGTTTTGGTGTTTGGCTTGTTTGGTGTTTCTTGTAGGTTTAGCTGTGTGTCTCCGCATCGCGTCGGCTCCACCATGTATTGGTTCAACTGAGCACAGATGTAAACTGTCGTTATTACGGCCTTGGAATGGCATTGCTCGCAGCGCTTCCTTCCCTTACGCCAGCATGTATACGAGTAATACCCCTGACACACGGGCACGCTAAAGTACTTTAGGCAAGGGGACATCTACCGGAAAGGCGTTCATGCCCAGTGACACACGACAAAGGAGTACCTCCTTCCCGGTAAAGTTCCTTTGCAGAAAGGTAGATCGGCGAACTACTTTTCGAGCGTAAAGGGCGTACTCTCGCCGACAGCGCACACGGCCAGCAAACGAGATAAAACTTTTCACAAAATTACAACACCCCGCAAGTATTTTCTTGCCTTGCGTATAGGCTTTAACATTTAGCCCTAATGAGATTTGTCGGGCCGCAAAGATTTATTTTTGCTGCATTCTCGAACGCTCACATCGCCGCCATGCGGGATTCCGGCAGTGTCATTTCCTTCTTTGTCGTGGCAGGGATTGCGCGTGAAACGAACAATCAATATTATTAGCCATCAGCAATAAAAACGATGTTTTTACGTTCCGCAATCGCTAAAGGTAATTAAATGCGTAACTTTTTAAATATGTTCACTATCTTGCTGGTTTAACGAGGAGCGCCATTTTTTTTGCGGCGTTCGTCTTAGGAACCACCTAAAGGAGTTCACGTGCTGCCGTGTGTCATCGGCGCAACTACTTTCTGCAGAGGGTCCTTTAGAGTAGGAAAAGGGGTTAACTATAAAGGACTTTACTTTCGCCCGTCTGTCAGGGGTATTAGGTAGGGAAATAAACGTCGTTACAGAGATGTCGTTCTGCTTGTGTGCGTCGGAGGCGTCGGCGTCCAATGTCTCATTTAAGAAGGGGCTCCCAGTGAGCAGTGAGCCTTACAATTCGCTCTGCGCGCCAACACCAACTAATAGCCTGAGGTTACTTATGTCGTGCAAAGTGCCAGATCGGATTTTTTGTTCTCAGACACGCTTGGCGAAATGCATGTTTCTTAACGAAAGTGTAGCGGTCTGGGCAAGTTGGCACTGCCCATGCGCATTTCACAGAAAGCTAAACAAACATATTAATAATAACGCGAAATCTTTATGGCTATCTTTGTATCCTTCTTCATTTCTTTGGGCAGCAGTTTTTTTATTTATTTGAATCGTTACATCTTCATCCAGTTATTCTTTGATCGAGGTTCTCAAACCACCCACACCCCGCACTGTGTGTCTGTGTGTCCCTCTCTTCTGTATGTTGAGTTAGCGCCTTGTAAGTATGTGCACCCTTTGGTGCTTGGGCATCTACCGTAGCATTCCTCCAGAGGTACAACTGGCAATTTTGTGCTCGCTAGCGGCACCTTAATAGGATAAAAGAGAGCGTTTGCCGCACACCTCCACGAGACTGTTATGGGGTAGCTTATTTGCACCAATATGTACAAGGTTCTTGTAAGCAGGAGTGTTCAAGTGGCAGAGTCAACCCGTGTAGCTGCCCTCAGGTCAAACAAGTTTTAATGAACCATGGCGAGCGTGATAGTAAAAGGCTCAAATATTAACGGGTGTACGACATATGTGAGTAGAACAAATGTTCGGCATAGGTATCTGGGGCAGCCCACGACAGCCTTACGCACCTGCAGACGTCCACCACTACGTCTACGTAGAGCGTCTTGACGCGTGTGGGTCGCACGTCGGTCAGGTCGATGCGGTGCGCGGGGTTGCCCGGGTCCAGGGCGACGGCGAGCCCGTAGGCCACGGCCATGGCCATCGCCTTGCTGACGACGTAGAAGGCAAACGCCAGGAGTCCCATGCGACGTGCGGCGGCCAGCCCCGCCGTGGCCACGCTGGCCACCAGCATGCTCGTTAGCGACGGGATCACCACCACGCCGGCCAGCCGAAGGAACAGCTCACCCGGAAACGCCATGTACGAGATGTGCCGTCGCGTCCATGTGCCTGAAAAGGCAGTCACGGCGATAAGAGAGTGTGTTGTCCATCTGCGTCCCGCGGCTGAAACTGGCATAGTTTTTTGGTGAGGCACATCGTTCGGCGGGCGCGATGGGGAGAAAATTCACCCGTGAGTAGCATCTGCTTGCTCTCTACACCCAGAGAGAAGTGCAGTGTTGGTTACTCTTATGCGAGAGTGATTGCCTGGCTCTGTGGTACGTAGCTCTTTGTTTCACACTGGAGACCGTTTGCTCTGTCTTTAACTGACCTACTTTAATATTACGTATTGGGTAGCGCAGAAAATCTCCGAAGCGTACACGCAAACATTTACGGCGCTAAGAATGGCTTAATGTGCTGGAGTTTAAATGTCAGGTACGCGTCCCCACGAAAATTATAATTTACGAATTATTGTAAGACTGAACACAACGCGTCTGATGTTATTACATTCTTTAAACCCAAGAAATTGAAATGCGTTATCTGGGAACGGATTGTAGAATGATGATGACGCCAGCGGTCGGTTGGGGAAAGGTGGCGCACCGATATGGACTTCCTGACCCAGTCCTTGCCTAGTTGCCACGATTACAAAGTCTAACGCTGTTATGAAATCACGTTAATATCCCCATGAAAAATACATCCGATGACCTTCTACACATACAAATATCTCAGGAATCAACGCAAGCGAATCACACGAATCACGTATGTTTGTACAAAATGGTTTAATGTGTGTCATATGGTGTGGTGTGAAATCTTTCAATTTAAGAGATCTTTCAATCTCTCCCAGTGTGCGCAACATTAAGCGCGCTACTAGTGTCTTTTTGCATGTAGTTCAATGTGCCATAGTGCTTGGCGCGACGTAAACGATTCGGCGCGGCCGTACCTTCGGTGTTCCTGGTGAGGAATCCAAGTCCGAGGCCGGCCACGATGGAGCTGCTGGTGAGGAAGAAGAGCATGTTGCCGACGATGAACGAGAAGCCCGTCCGCTCTCCGGTCAGGCTCCCCACGTCCATCTCGGCCTGTTCGGTGCGAACAAACGTGGTTGCATGCTTTGTACAAAAAGGGCTACATCCATTAATCATCTAAGCGGAAACGTGTCACTTCGATAATCGCCGTCCGGTTACTCAGCGGCAACCACGAATTGCGAATGCGTATGTATGGCTACATGGCAAGGTTATCGTGGTCTGCCTTCATACAACCTGGATAATCTTGACGAGACACTGTGAACAGCCAAAGGCCACCGCGAGGCTTTGGCGGTGTGGTGACGCACATTGGAGGCAGAAATCCATACATCTCGGCGATCTCGATCACCTTCCATTCATTATTCATCTCTGACGGGGCATGTCAATTCGTCGATGTGAGATTCTTCAGTCGCCGCCTCGGTTTGCGAATGTTCCCGAATGTTTCGTGCTGTCAACTGCGCGGTCATTGTGATCGGTACAACCTGGATCATGTAACGAAGCACTGGAAGCTGGCATCGCGAGACTTAAGTGGTGAGACATATTGGATCCATACATTTATTTATCTACGTGATCTAAATCATCAACGTCATTGCGTCTAGTTCTTTTCTTTCTTTTTCTCTTCGCGTGTACATGGTTGCGCAGTAAACGAAGGGTCTTCAGTCGGCGCCGCGTGATTCTGGTCCCCGCATCGGGTTTCATGGGCCATTGTTTCAAGCGAGTGTTGGATCGCTAACGCGTTCGAATCGCTTCGCCAGTTCGCCGTGTACGTCTCGCTTAGAGTGTTGTCGATGTGAACGGATAAAAGGAAGGCATCCCTTGCGGAGACGAAACTAATTCCTATTTTCTCCTCGCGCAGCTCACAGCCCTTTGCGCGTATTTCATTTTCTCCTCAGACTTCATTGTACTGTTTAACGTCTATGTTTAATGAACATATAGTTCCTTAGAATTCTGACGTATGCCGTCCCAGCATTTACCATTCGATTTAAGACCATCCGAGTTTTCATAGAGGCACCAACCGGCAGATGAATATTTCGACATGATATCCTTGCACAGTAATTGCATACGGACCGCGAAAAAAAAAATTGTGGTCGCTTCAGTTCCTTTGTCGTGGTGAGCAACTTATGTTGCGATGTTGCGTTGCCTTCTGTTTTTAAGTAGCTGAAGTCTATATGCAGGTGGCTAGTAGGCAGAGCACGTACTATTGTAAAAATTTTTTATTCATACATTTTCCCGCTTTGCCGAGAAGGGATACTGCAGGGAAGTTATAAACTTTAACAAAAATGTACATCTTTATTCACACTGCACGCTTGCTCAGCCGTCATCCGATTCTACTCAGTAATAGTTTTAACAAACTATTACTCGGCTTGCAAGCGCACACACGCATATCGCTTATACGAGAAAACGGCGTTATTCGTTATACTCGAAGCGGCGCATATACGCCACTTACTCTCCAAGTCCTTCTCAGACTGTTTTCGTGCTAATTGTTTGTTACTTAAGAAAATGCTTGAACTTTGTTACTTAAGAAAATGCTTGAACATAGCACCATGCACACCAGCTGCCGTTGGTAGGTAGAATAGCGTTGGTAGGAACGGTCGTTTTTATTGTCTTTGAAGCCAGATCCTCATGCTGTATATTGTCATTGAATTCGTATAAATATTGATTGCACATGTCAACCTGAAGGGAATGTCTTCGGTAATTTCTTTTTGTTTCATCAATTATATCGACTCACAATTTTGTATAGAAATGACACGTCCAACATTTCTCTGTTTCCATGATTGAAATATCAGGTCCCTCACATTGCTGACATTTTACGCTGTACACGTTTATTCCGAGTTCGCGTACATGCAACGTATGCGTGCAGGGAAAAAGAAGTACAGCCAAAATTTTTTTAAACAATGCATATCGACTGCGTATGAATTGCGACAGCGTCCAGCTTCTTTAGTAATGATATTCTGCTAGTTTATGCGTATGTTCTTACTTATTTTCTGCAGAGTCGGAGCACCGTTTTTGAAATCAACAGCTTGAGAGAACGTTGTCAAGCGGTTTCCAAAAACACTTCTTTCGTAAAATAGAAGCAAGAAAGACGCGAATAGGCAGGTAATGAAGCCTGTATCTGTAAACTTATTTTACCGTTTCGCTCATTTAGTTGTATTTGTTTTACTGTTACCAGTCTGCATTTCTAAAACCTTACTGTTACACGCCATGCCTTCAGTGGCCTACGTAGCAGGCCATTGAATGGAGCAAGTAGTAGACTGAATAACCTTCCTAAATTCAGGAATTGCACGTTGCAAAATTTCACGCCCTTTCCTTATGCACGGAACCTGTTCCCGCTCAGTGATTTACATGGTTTTTCCTTACTTTAAGCTTTCCCAGGCCGCTGATTAAGTTCTGAAAAGCAAGAAAAAGTAGTTTTCATTTATGAGCCGTTGTATTCGACGATCGCTGCACTGAGCACATGTAAATTAACAGTCATCTTATGAAAGGGAAAATTGGCATCCACCCGTTTTGTAGCACAAGGCTACAAGGAAATCCATACCGATTTCTCAGAAATTAAAGGTTCCTAGTAGCCGAAAAATTCGTCCTGGTCCGGGGTTCGAACCCGCGACCAACGCCTATCCGGGGCGCTCGCTCTGCCAATTGAGCTAACCAGGAGGCAAGCGATTGACAGCGCGAGGGCGAGTCCATCGACAACTCGAAGCACATGGGCATGAATATATGGAAAGTGAGTTCTGGGGAAACCCGCAAGGTGGAGTAACGTTTATGAATTTTCCCTTTCATAAGCGTTACTCCGCCGTGCGGGTTTCCGCAGAACTCATTTGCCAACAGTCATCTTGTTCTCATAATTTTTTTTTTCGTATGTGAAAAATCACCATTGCGATATCGTTGCACCGCGGACAGACGCAGGTGCTTGAAGTCAACCGCCAGGGCACTGTGATTAGGAACTGCAACGTGACTTGTAACGTGTATTCAACGTGAGTTGAATAAATGGATTTATTTTTGGGGGGAATACGCTGGAAATACTAGGCGGGCTAATCAGTGAAGGCGAGGGTCGCACGGCGTGACCGTGCCTCAGCGCATACCTTTCGTCCGATGCTCAAGGCCGGTGACTGTGAAGAAAAAGCCGAACCGAATAGTTCAGTCAGTGAATGTTTCACGCTGCATCCCGCTCGAGTGGACGAGTGTTTGCCAACTTACCATTGAGTGAAGCTGAAATACATATTGGAGGTAAGGTTAAAAATATCGGAAATAAAGCGCCATCGAAGGAGTTACTAACAAACACTGTTTACAGCGTTGCCACATCGATTGCATGTTCACGTATATTGCGAAATCTGCACGACCCTATATCGGTATAGCCCCGAGGCCTGTAGACCAAACCTGAACAAAAGATACTTCTTCATAGTTCATCTCTTCGGGCCAAAATAAAGCGGTAGTCCCCACATGCGCATGCTCGACCATTGGTAGACTTCCTATATCACATGGCTCTCCTAGATTTATTTTTTTTTTTACTCTTGTTATTTTCCTACATTTCACTTCCGGCCCTGCTGTCGCAGTCAGTGCGGCCGTGGTCATGACGCTTGCACCAGGCGGGCATCATTGTCACCTCTCCGGAAAGTTATTGTATCGAATACGAAATAAGACGTCGCTTCCACGTGAGGGGAAACTGCCGTCCCTCCCGTTTGAGGCATAAAGCCACAGGGAAATCCATATGAATTTTTCAGAAACGAAAGGTTCAAAGAAGTAGAGCGACCGCCCTTACAGTCGTTGGTCCCGGGTTTCAACCCTGGACCTGGGCGAATTTTTCGTCAACCACAAGGCGTTCATAATGATGACATTTTGTGGCTTTATGCTACATACGGGACGATGCCAACATCCTCTTTGATATCCGTTGCTTCTCCGTGCGGTATTCCGCATATTCGCCAGGGCACCTCCGGACTTTTATCAATAAAGTTTTTCCAAACCAAACCAAACCGCCATGTGCCGATGTTTTGCCACATCGAAGCACCCGATGGCTGCGTTGAGTACTTGGATTACAATACTCGGGAATCTCATTATGGAACTAGACAAGCGTCTGCCGGACAGTGTTCCAACCGTTGTATTTGCTTCAGTAATGTGTGCCGCTTCTTTTATCAAGAAAATTATGCATCGAAAACGGTGCATTCGCAGGGGCCTTATTAATCGCCTATCAGGTGTCTGTTCTCCGCTTACCTAACGTAAGCGCTGTTCAAAATAATGACATAATGGCAGTAGGTCGATCAAGCACTTGAAAGCGAAGTGTGACTTATAAATGTGCTTCGAAACCCTTTAGAAAGGGGGACATAACACGCACCTCACAGTCTGATTTCCAGCCGTTGGTGGTAGTGCGTTCGCTATGTGCCAACCCTTTATCGTACATCCGTCAACAACCCGTAAAGCGTTGGAAAATGGCCGTAGGATGAAATCGTAGGGGCCAGGAATACGTACCATGACGAAATTGTGGACTCTCTCTCTTCAGACGTTTGCTGAGGGAGGCGACTAAACCTGCGCTGTGTTCGAGACAGGGACGCCAGCCGCACGATCTCTTCTTCTGCTTCTTCTTCTTCTGGTTCGGAAATTGGCGCGCGACTTTTGCAGCCTTCTGCATAAAACCGGCCACTGGGACTTTAGTAGCAATATAGTCGCACAATTTGTCTTAGTGAATTGGGAAGGGCCGGCAAACAGTTACAGATTCGGGTAATAAGGGACCAATGTTTCGTCTCATAAGAAGCTTTCATTGATAAAGATCTGCTGATGATCATTTCTCGCAATAAAATATGCGCACTGCTTTTTGAGGAGACGGTATACTTGCAGGCGTATTTAAGAAAATTTTATTGACTCAATTTTCATTAATAAAAAAGAAACGGGGTTCATGACGCCGGTGCCTCTAAGTTTAGGCGAATAATTCAAAAGCGAAATGTGCCATAATCACCATGTGATTTATGAGTTACGCAGTAGATGAAGGCTGCGGGAATTTATACCGCCAGTGCGCTGGAAAGGCATTGTGTGCGACTGCTGCCAGTCTTTTTTTTTTTTTTTTTTTTGTCATGTCGCGGTACAGGCAGTTGAACGACAATTTTTTTTTTTTTTTTCCTGTGAACGTTCCTCCATCTTACAGGCTACTTCAGAACACATTGCCCAGGCAGAGTTAGGTGCAACACTTACGTAATAATGGTAGAACAATAGGAGGAGATAGTAAATTCTCTTGGAAAGTATCTTCAGGTGGCGTTGCATGGATCTAGATTTCTGCTCCATAACAAATAGACATTGAACCGTTAAATTCCGATCTGCGCAGGTCTGGTATGGTAAGTCACCATCTTTCTTGAACCACACGTTTGGGAATCTAATACTGTACCGTTTCTTTGCAGCCTTCGTTATGTTTACAAACTGTACATTAGGTATTCCTGAACTTCATTTTGACAATTACGTATGTCCAATTATTCTCAGAACGGTCCCTTATTTCGAGGCTTCAGCACTTCGCTTAAGCTATAGAAACGTCTAGATGGTCATCTACGAGGACCCCTGGCGGCAGCCTAGTAAGTAGTAGTGCAGGGGAAAAGCTTCTTTTATATTATTATTATTATTATTATTATTATTATTATTATTATTATTATTATTATTATTATTATTGAATGCACAGTGTGCCGAACCTGCACAAGACAGGAATTGCAACAGGAAGGTACGTGTTGAATAAAAACAAAGAAAGCATGCACTTTAGTTTGCAAGAGTTGCAAGGTTGTCAGCATCGCACATTGAGCAAGAGCGCCCAGCGCAAAGAAAGATTCCCGTCAGCAATTGGTTTCGGCTTCCTTGTGTACGCGTCGTTTGCCTATAGGGTCCAGCGTGCACGCATTGAGGAACGCCTACGCGTACGGACAGCCGTCGTAACTCATTGCTGACTCTAATAACCATATACATAAAACCGCGACCGTGACCTCTGTATAGGGAGCCACACCTACGTGACAGCGTGAGGCGGCTCTTCTTCAGACGGTGTGGTGCGTAGTTGCTTTCGAGTGAGCGTTTATAAGTGACGACCCTGGAAGTGGTGGATTCCCCATTGCACCTGCGCTCGTGCTAGGTTGAGGATATCCGTGTCGCAGGAAACAAAGCATGCGCTTAGTAACCCCTGCCCTGCGTGCAACGCCGTGCCGGCAGAACTAATTGATTGACTCGTAACTGCTGACGCTATCGCCGTGTAACTGTGGCCAATTTCCACTGCTGATGTTGCTTGCACTCTGCAGGTGATGGTAACGTTGCCGGGGTAGTAATAACAAGTGTAGTAAATTGTAGCAGATACTCCCTACTGAAGAGTTGTGAGCTAGTGTGCAAGCATAATTCGTAATTGCATCATTTGACCAAGTTATGGCAACGCTATAGGCAACTTTATTCCACACTAGCTGACTTTAGCCATAGTTTGTCCAACGATAGGCAACACTAGGCATCTTGAGCTATCATAGATGCAATGCTAACCATTATTAGCCAACACTTTATGACTACAATGATTTAGCCAGTTTTACAATGATTTAACCAAACGTAGCCTTCACAATGGCCACCAGCCTAGTCCAACCAGCAGTGAGCAGCACTAAGCCAACGCTAAGCTGTATTTTTTTTATGCGTTACGGCTACTTGTTGTATCAATTGTCTGAGATAATTGTTTCACCAACTGTATGAGTATGTTATGGCAACTTCTGGCGGCAACAGCATACCGTCCTCCTTTCTTCCTGCGCTGAATATTTTACGGCTGCTTTTTTGTATAGTTTCTTGTTGCGCCGACTGTTCTGTCCACCTTTCTTTTTGAATCGACTGAGTGTCGAGGTCTCTTGTGTGATAACTTGTTGCGCCAACTGTATGGTATGGTTACTAGCTGCAGTGACTGTATTCACCTCTTCTTCCTGTGCCGACTGTATGCCGCGTTTGCTTTCTGCACCTCTGTATGCCTGTTGTGCCAAATTTATGGTACATGTTGTGGCTTCAACAACATTACCTTGCCTTGTTTTTCCTACATGACAATGGTGCATGATGAGGTAGCTGTTATCTCTGCACCGACTGCTTTTGGGAACGCTTTAATGACATTTTGTGAGATACACGCTAATTGTTTTCCTTGAAAGACCTAGCCAAAGAGCGGCCACACAATGCAGTGCCATGAAAGCATCACAACGAATTAGCCAGTACTCACAACCACCCACACAATGCAGTACTATGAATGTTGTTGTTGTTGTTTTGTGGGGTTTAACGTTCCTAAAACCAGTTCTGATTATGAGAGACGTCGTAGTGGAGGTCTCCGGAAATTTGGACCACCTGGGGTTCTTTAACGTGCACTGACATCGCACAGCACACGGGCCTCAACATTTCGCCTCCATCGAAATGCAGCCGCCGCGGCCGGGATTCGATCCCGCGACCCTCGGATCAGCAGCCGAGTACCATAGCCACTAGACCACCGTGGCGGGGCTATGCAGTACTATGAAAGCATCACAACCAATTAGCCAGTGCTAGTCTATCTCCCGTCGAGAAAAAGAAGGGAAAGCTTAGAAGAATGACGCTGACTGTCTGGAACTGTCGACGTGCTTGAGTTCCTTTCGCAAGGTATGTCGGTGAGTATGTCGATGTTAAATTCCTTCTTATTTAAGCAGCGTAGTAACATATTTGAGCCTTTCAAGTTTAGTTAGGGATTTCACAGTGCTCAGAGCGCTGCGCATTATATTTTCTTGCAAGGATGCCACAGCGCTAGAGAAACATACTTCGTTTAGGGATGTCCCTCAACCATTGTGATCCAGGTGGCGGTTTGAGCTAGACAGCATGGCATATTCTGTCACGTAATGTCTCTTTACTGTTCAACGGATGTGCCATAGGTGCACTTACCATAGGTGCACTTACCAGTAATAATTTTCTGTGGAGCATTCCGTGCATAGCGAAAAAGCTACTGCGCACGCTGCAGTAGCTTGGAAATAATGGTCACCAAGGAAAGGACATGGTTTCCTGCACCATTCACAAACGTTTTGACGCTTGCGTTAACCTGGCTCGTTAGTGAGACACTGTAGTTCTTTGCTCAATGCCATTTTGGTGGCGTTAGACTGACATATCCAACGTGGTGCAGGTTGGTTTTGACATCCGCCGTCGCCATGAAGCTCTCACGCCGACCCCGTCGACCCCGCGTCCGGCATACTCTGGTATATGGCGCGACACGCAGTGCGCATAGTGAATTACGAGTGTAGCCGTCTCACTCGCGGGCTTTTTTCTTCTTTCGCGCCAACTTAGTCTCGTTGGCAATCTCGTCTCGTCATCGGTCATGACCTAGATCGGCGCTGACGCAACGAGCGTGACTTTCCCGCCGATAACCCGTTCTGCGCTTACTGGACTTACCGCACTCCCTTCGCCCGCATCCGGCAATGCATGCACGAACACGGCGCGACCTCCGAGATTCACCATGTATCGATCTCGAAGTACCATGTTCTTAGGTTTAGCTCTTAAAATATTTCTCTTCTTGCTGCAAGAAGACTGTGTAGTGGCGCTTCAGTCGATTTCCTCGGTCCTGAAGCACGTTGGGAAGGGAAATCTTCGTTCCTTGGACGACGGTCCCGTCGTCAATTTGTCACTTGCCACAATGGTCACCGCGCTCACCATTGGATTAACACGTCTAACCTGTACGTACTAAATCTTGTGGGCTTGTATATGAATGGTTTTAGGGTAGTTAACGGGAGGAAAATTACCTTTCGGCACTAGGCAAGTTAACCAGTACTTGAAAATGATTGACCCGGACGTCTCAGTAGTATCCTACGCGTTCGAAGTTGTGACAAAGCAGGTTAGGACACTCGTGGTGATTTCGTCACTGAAGAATCACTATTAAGCGCAATCCCATAAAAAAGCTCGTTATGGAAGGGCAGATGTGCCCGCATTGGTCTCTTGAATAATCGTGCTGTCTGCTAGTGCAACGGATACTTGTAGCACTTGACCGACGGCTGTGAATAAAGAATTGTCACCATCTAGACTAACTATTAAAACACCGGAGAATGTATGTCACCATAAGATATGTGTTTTTGAAGGCAATTATGGCGTTCACTAACTTGGTCAGCACTTGTTGAATGTAATAATTAGATTGCGAGCAAATCTATAGATCAATGCGAAGAAATCTATAGACAAGGATGAAAGAGGACCTTGCAAGAGCACTGACGATGTGCTGAAGCTTTCATTTTGTCAACTGCGAAATATAGTAAGATATAAGAAATTGAACATGAAGGAAAAAAAGGTCGGTAAACGATCGGATGAAGTCTCTGCTCTGCGTCCTGGTCCTCCTTATTTGTTGCGTAGTAAATGACTCCTGGATTGCTTATTAACACATTGCATGGCTCAACGTACTGTGACAAATAATCTGCACGCCGGGATTTTCAAACCGCATGTCGTAGCTGCAGCTAAAGGCTACGACATTGAATGCAGGGGCATGCAGGAAAATGTTCCCACTGCCATATGTCAAAGAAGCCGCGTTGAATATCTCGTAATCGTAATGCGTCACATGCGGGATGACGTAATGAAGATACCGAGATACGGCAAATAAACTGCACCTCGCGATTTTTTTTTTAGTTGCGATGCAATACGTATGCGCGCCGCCCGGAACACAGACACAAGCTGTGCTTATTTCATTGAAGTTAGTGCGCATAAGTCAGCCTTTATATATACATGTTAGTCGTGCCGTCTATACGTGAGTTACATACATAGAAACAAACTAGAAGAGAAGCTCAGGGGAAGACGGAGACTTGAATCGATGAACAGATCGCTAAAAACGATGTAGACAGGGAATGTCGCAGGAGGCAACGTTTCGACAAGTGGACTTGTCTTCGTCAGGACGGCGACATAGAAACAGTATGTACCACGAAGATACGGTACCCCACTGGCGTACGGTCCATGAAGTGTTTGTACCTGCTGGTGGATGGGCAGAGAGAACGATGACCCTCGGGGTAACAAGCCTTATCTTCGAACTTGTGACAAATTTGATAACCTTTTCCTGTAGAGCTATTTTACCGTGCTGACAATGATGGCCATTTCCGAGACTCATCTGCAAGTCGACGCCATCGAGTTCAACTCCTGTAGGTGTATGCTATCGCATAAGTACAGTAGCATGCACCACGTCCGTTGCTTGGCGGAAGAGAGATCGAAGTTGTCGAATGGTTGAGCGCACACCACGTGAACTTCTCGCAGCACGTCTGTACATTTATCCACTTTGTATTACGGTTGGAGGAGATGGAGTGTTCTGTGTACATGTGCACGTATAACAGTCGTACATGCACTTGGCACGCGTATGCGTTTTGTTATTAGGGAGAGTTTTGCCCATCGTAATAGCGGTCGTCGGGATCGCACTGCAATCTATAGACTTACCCGTGTAGCCGCGACGTCTAAAGCGGCAAGTACTTACCATTTCAGTTGCCTCTGCCGTGGTAGCACTTCCTGATCATGCTCGCAGGGACGCAAGCTAAATGTATTTAGAGTCTTGTTGGGAAAATTGGGGTTCGGAGGTGCACAGCGGGAAAGCGAGCGCACACAGATATCTGGCGTTATAAGTGGTTGATGTTGTAAATCAATAATGCGAAGAGTCGGATTAAAAAGTACCTCTCCCTTTACACACACACACACACACACACACACACACACACACACACACACACACACACACACACACACACACACACACACACACACACACACATATATATATATATATATATATATATATATATATATATATATATATATATATATATATATACGTTCGCGTCCGATGCTCTACCAACTGAGCTACAAAGGCGGTCGTCCCCCCGTCCACTTTATTGTGTATTTATGTACGTACATAACTACACAATAAAGTGGACGGGGGGACGACCGCCTTTGTAGCTCAGTTGGTAGGGCATCGGACGCGACATCCGAAGGTCGTGGGTTCGGGTCCCACGGAAGGCAGGTTTGTCTTTTCGTCCACTTTAATTCCTTTCTACTTTCTCCACAATTACAATACCACAAGCAACTTCCCCTATGCTTTCCTAGGCTTCATTATCTGTTTGCTCATTAAGTTGTTTCTAACAAATAAAGAATGAGCCCTTGACCCCTTCCCTTTCGTTATTTCATAGCTTGGGCCTCGTTGCGGCAGACTTGGTGCCTTAGGTAGCATGCGAGGGCTTATTGGGCAGCAGCCATCGCATCTAAGTTCACGTTCTACGTGACGCCTCCTGGCAAGAAAGTGTGTTCTACACACGCTGCTTTGGCCACGAGTGGCGCTGCCTAACACTCCCAGGGTAATACGTACATAAATACACAATAAAGTGGACGGGGGGACGACCGCCTTTGTAGCTCAGTTGGTAGAGCATCGGACGCGACATCCGAAGGTTGTGGGTTCGGGTCCCACCGAAGGCAGGTTTGTCTTTTCGTCCACTTTAATTCCTTTCTACTTTCTCCACAATTACAATACCACAAGCAGCTTCCCCTATGTTTTCCTAGGCTTCATTATCTGTTTGCTCATTAAGTTATATATACATATATATATATATATATATGTATATATATATATATATATATATATATATATATGTGACGCTATGAACGGGAGCCGTGCCGTGGTTGATGCGCCATGCTTTATTCCACTGCACGCGTCACCTCTTCTTCCTCATCATCGGCTTCTCCTGCTATCGCCCGCTTGTTACGTCACATATATATATAGTCACCTATGAGGTCGTTCCTGACAGCCCGTCTTGCTCCAAACGCCGTCAACATCTGCCTGAGACAGTACACGTGGTGCGTATGAAGCCGTACGTTTCCGAGTGAACTGCGCACCATCACGGCAAAATAAGTGACTGTTCCTTGTTCAGTGAGCATCGGGACGATGCTTCTTCTGGAGGGGGGGATAATGCCACCTTTCCACTATGTTATACACTGGCGACGAGGGAGACAATCACGGACTGACTGACCCGCTCGTGAATGCAAGCCCGCTGTAGAGAAGACGACGAGATTCTTGCGATCTCTGCTCATGGTTCTGCTGCTGGTGCAGCCGCGTCCGACGCAGTACTACTTGTTCTTCGAGCAATAAAACTCCTGCTCTCAGTGAACCGCGATTATATATATATATATATATATATATATATATATATATATATATATATATATATATATATATATATATATATATATATATATATATATATATATATATATATATATATATATATATATATATATATGCTCATCGTTTCCGCTGGATTCTTTACGAGTGACTCAGTGGAGTGAGCGAAGAAGCAGCGATCACGTATTACAGCTAAATACGCGCAGTTACGCGCCTGTGTGAAGGGAGGATGAAAGCTTCATGAAATATTCAGTATTTCGGGCGGTCACGCAGTCGGAACCCATTACAGACGCAAATATTTCCAGCACCGTTCCGCAAGCGTTCGCGAAGGATTGCACTCGGGACTTTTCCTTGCCTCCACTCGGAAGCATCGACCATTTCCGAAGTCCTTAAATGACTCATAACTCATGTCAATATGTGGGTCCCGCTTGCCGTAACGGGAACGAGGTGGGTGGCAATGTGCTCTGAAATATCGGAAGTAAACATTTCTCCGTTGACCAAGCGGTGTCAGTGCAATTTGCGGTCGTATAGACAAGTGCGCCAAGCCATAAATCTACGATACGAAAGCAAGCCAAGTCAGAGCATGATTATCTCACCTTGCAAAACATGCGCCTGTAATTCCGGACTAGCAGCTTCCTGGTTCAGAATGATGACAAGGCAAATTGGTGAGCTTTCATCACTGGACCAATGGCTGGGAGGGCAGGGCACAGAAAAAAAAATAGAGGCAGAAACACGGTGATTATCAACAGGTTCGAGATTCCCGGTATTTTTAAAGTTAGACTTAGTTAAACGGTTCATCACTTTGATTATGTCATTTTCTAGGAGGGGGGGGGGGGGCGTCGGGGCGTGGAGGGGCTTTGCGTTGGAAGGTAGGAATGGGGTATGGTGATTCTTTTATGTGCCAGGAACACTATATCATAAGGCACGTCGTAGTGAGAGGCTCCGAATTAATTCTGGCCATTTTGGGTTCTTTACCGTGCACATCGACGTAGGCACATGGGTGCCTTTGCATCACCCCCCCCCCCCCCCCCCTCCCTAATTAAAATGCTGCCACCCTGGCTGGCGTCCTCGAGCATGGCCGGCCGATACGATAGCTCCTATGCTACCACGGCAAGCGTTAATTTTATTCTGCTCGACTTAGTTCCTATAAGCAAGTTAGTTTTATTTCATCATTGGGTATAATGTTAACCGAGTATCTAGAGGGGAAGTCAATAAATAGCAGTTTTATTTATTTATTTATTTATTTATTTCTATTTTTATGTTTGAAAGCAATAATTATGGTTGATGCTGTGATAGTACACTGCGGATTAATTTCGATAACCTGATGATCTTAAACGCGCAATCAAACCTAAGCACGGGGGCTTTCTTGCATTTCGCCCCGGCGAATTGCGGCCGCCTTGACAGGGAATCAAACCCGCGTCCAAGTTCTCAGCAGACCGACGCCATAGCCGCTGAGTCGCAAATAAATGTAAGGAAACCACTTGCTTGTGAAATAAGCAATGTCCGTAGTGTGCCTTTATGTAGTGCGCGTAGCAGACTACTGATAACGGCGGCTCGTCTCGTTTCTTTCGTCTTCTTGTTCACTTTTTTTTTCTTGTAGAAACCAGTGCATGCATTGTCCGTTTCCTCCGGCATTGTCCTGGTCTTTGTACTGTTGTCTCCGAAGGGTGTCGTTGCATGGTCTCCCGCTAACTAGCCGTCAAGACCAACGTTAGCAGTAATGCTGGCCAGGACCTCAATTATGTGTAAACGTTTGCGTACATACTGTAAGGACTGTGTGGCAGAGACGGCAACCGCAAGGCTGAGAAGTGTGCCACCGGAAGAAGAGTCATCACCATCATCATCATCATCGTGACCACCACCACCAACACGTGAGCCGGACATTGTAGAATAAAGAGTTTTGGCCGAGACGTTACACGCACGCTTTTTCACTCATAATACATTTTTATCGTTGTGGTCTGTTATAATGTTTATACTCACAGGTGCACCCTAAATGTTCAGGCGTGGAGCATGTGTTGCGTTTGCGCTCATCAGAGAAAATATCCTTCGGTGCGAAAAGTACAAAGCGCTGGATGACGCCAGACTCAATTATTATCTGGGCTGCTGCATTTTAAAATTGATTGAGCTGCCCATCAGCAATACTGCTTGTGAAAAGGCTGACTTTCCTATGTAAGAATGCCAAGATGCGATAGTGATAATATAATTCATGATAAATAGCGGTGCACCGGAAAAATAAACATTTGTTCACTTTGTACGACATTTTCGTCCTCTTCGGTTTTCCGCGCCGTTTCCCTCCCCTGTTTCATATTAAAAAAGCTCCACTCAATACGCTGTTCATGTCTCAGAACGTAGTTTCCTTCATGTTATATCATCATGGGATGACAGTTTCATTAGTCCTTTTGTGCAGCTGTCAGTACCAGTGTAAACTATGCAACTTTCGGTTTATACAGAGTATTCTGTTTCATTTCTAACGCTACGACCTTCAGTTTTGCATATAAGTAACGTGGTAACGTTAGATCGTGCTGGCGTACTGGCGGCAGTATAGCTGATAGCAAAGGGCACCGCCTTCCTGGTAAACAGTCTCCACTGGGCTGCTGTCGCCTGTAAGATAATTTGCATTTGATACCATTGTGCTTACACGCTACTGCCGCATTCTTACGTTCTACTGTGTGTGACATCGCGAACTTGTTTTACGGTCTTCAGCCTCCACGCACATGTACCTTTCCCTCTACCATCATTATATTTTCTCCTTCCCTTTGTATGCTGAACAACAAGTCAGAAGATCTTGCCGTCGAGTACTCCCCTCCCCATTCAATAACGAATAATCAAACATGGCATAGATGTCCACGCGTGTAATAAGACAACATATGAAGGAAACCTTCTGCACAAGTGTCACCGGAGAAGATTAGACGCCTGGTCGCCTTCTTACGAGGATCGGTACGAAACGAACGTTAGAACACGACACCACTCTGAGGTCGAAGAAAATGTAATGCGCAAGAGTTCAATGGGCGCATAGATGCTGATCAGGAACGATCGAGAGCGCAACAATGTATATCATTGTCCGCGGTACCGTCCGGCTTCAATAATTTTTGTGCTGCCCGCTTCCTCATTCATGCCGCCCGTCCTCGATCTTTGGCGAGCTGCCTTGTCGAGAATCCCTTGTCAGGAACGAGAATTGCTCGATCCCAACTGCGTCTCGCATTTCGTTCGTTTCTCACCCGGAGCACGTATAACCAGTCACGCCGATGGGAGCTTGCGTTGAAAGAAAGCGAGTGAGAAATGAGGACTGCAACAGGGGCCGTTGTATGTGACACAAATTTGAACCCGATTACGCCGACTCTTATCAAGAAGCGATATATTAGTGTTGATATCTGTTTCCATCTATCTTCTACTTAATGAAACGCGATTCGGAGCCGTGCGGCGAGTACAGGTTGTGTGTTTCACATTTACTCGGTTTGTCTCGCTTGCTGGAATAATCAGTGTGTCAGTAGTTAACGGATAACTTGCGTGCAATAAACGGCGTCCCGGCTCGCTGACGTCACCATTCGATAAGAATTGATATGCCGCTCAGGTAATCTTCTTGTTACAGCGTGTCCTTGTTTGTGCAGCCGTGCGCAGGATAGCAATAAGGCCACATGAAGCGTTATTATCTTTATTTCACTCTATTTATCTCTTTCGAGAATAAAGATGAACGAAAGGATATCTAACGCGCATGTTGCAATATGTATAAAGCGACCTGCAGTCAAATGATTGGTTATGTTGTATGCCAAATTACGGGGCTCAATTTATGGTCACTCTAACTCCTAAACTCTCGTTTTCCTCACGTTTATGCATCGCACAGGTAGCATATGCAATTTCATTAACTTCACAAACGCCAAGTACGGAGGATTAACGACAGCCATAGCCATTGATATTGGAAGAAGGGCTTTTGCCTGTGAGCTGTGATGAAATCCTTGGTTATCTTTGTTGAATGCGACGGCCATCGTCACTACTGCCTCCATTGCCAGCAGACAGCTTATGATTGCAGCGCGTGTATACATAGCACAAGGCGTTTGACAGTGTTCTGAGAATAAATTCGTCGCCACGTCAATCAAGGTGCTCCTTATTTCCACCGATTCAGTAAAGCAGGTGATTTGCGATACCAAGCGACATGTGCACTACTGACAGCATGAAAGAAAGAAAGAAAGAGAAAGAAGGAAAGGAGGGAAGGAAGGAAGGCCGGAACAAGGTTGACCTGTGGTGCGTACTTTCTTTCCTTCTTTCTTGGCTATGGCACTCGGCTGCTGATCCGAAGGTCGCGGGATCGAATCCCGGCTGCAGTTCGATGGAGGCGAAATGTTGAGGCCCATGTTGAGGTTCATGTACCGCGCGATGTCAGTGCACGTTGAAGAACTCCTCGTGGTCGAAATTTCTGGAGCCCTCCACTACGGCGTCTGTCGTAATCAGATTGTGGTTTTGGAACGTAAAACTCCAGAATTTGTTCGTTAAGTTAATTAATTAGTTAAGTAACTAATCAATTAATCAATCGTATGCAGAGCAAGCATTAGAGAGCGTGCACGTCTTACGGGCTTCCACTTCTTGAATACAGATCGCGTACGATGAATCCGCAGCGTCTGAATCGGTTAGCGTGGTGGCCCCTCGACCTGGAGGTCGGGGTTCGAATCCGCAGCCTGTCGAGTAGTTTTTATTTTCAATCCGTATTATTTCATTTTCAGCCTATCTTACTACTCTACTAGCCAATGGTTATAGGTCTAATCAGTGTTGTGAATTCCACTTGAACTGTATTGAAATCAACTTCAGTAAACTTCAAACTTCAAAACCGAAGAACACTTAGGCGCGTGCGCAGAGAGCCAAGGGTGAAGCGGTCTCGGCTATCCGGCACGTGGCAAGGACCCCCACCTCAAACGCATTACCCACCATCGACGACCTGCCTGCGCGGCCGCGCGCGCGACCGGAATTCCGGACACGAGGCTCGCTCGGGTGCGCGCGATGCGATGGCGAGGAGCGCCCCCTGCGAAACGCATCCTCGCACTTTGTGCAGGCTGTGTGGCCCACGGCGGTGGCGTTTCCCTGCGGCCGCCACGTGATCGGCGTGTGCTGCAACTGGCGCATCGATGACTTCGGCGCCGCCGCGAGCGTCTTGCGCCTATCTATCTGGGTCGGACGACCTCCGACTCACGGACGACCGGGCGGGCGTCTTTTTCCGCACGCCCTCGCCTCCTTGCATCTCTACTAGCCCTCGCGTGGGGTGCCCCAACGAGCCGGTAGCGACTAATGTTTGCTTGCTTGCTTGGTGCTCGCGGTAACTGATGCTGCCGTTTGCCGCCGTCACCATATCTTAAAGGAACACAAGGTGAAACACTAAATCCAATTACGCTGATGCGGAACCAATTGTATCTTCACAGTAACATTTCATACAAACGCCTTCACAGAGCCAAATGACTTTGATGGCCGAAGAGAGTTCCAGCAGGACTGGTACCCCCTCATCTTGCATCCACTACGTCTTGCCAAGAACCGTTCGCTGCCGCTTGTAGCTACGGAGCCACCATGACACATGGGGCTATCCGATGATTTTCTTGTTACCTGTGAGCCCGGGCTAAAGCGAAAAGAAGAAACCAGCTACTGTTGGGCCGCGACATTGGGGAAGTGTCTTGATTCGCCGAAAGACGTGTATAAGCGTAACGAGATCCTTTCAAGCGTTATCTGACAACCAGCATCAATCTCGTCACTGTCTCACAAGAGAGGGAGAAAGATAGCAAAAGCGGGAGTAAACGTGTGTAAAGGTGCGTAGCGGGTTGTACGTACTGTGGGAATGCTTCGCTGTAAGAGCCGTTGCGCCTTGCCTTGGGTGTGGATGGCCTGTTGCGTAGTATACTAGGCGAATGGTGACCGCGAACGACTGGTGGCCGTGCGCCGAAACCGAAGTGCGCAGATGGTTTTGTATTCTGGGGCCGTCGGAACGCGGCCGCACCGGTTGGAAATGGGACGAATATCGCCGTTCTGATCAACATTCTGGCCGTCGGTATTTTGATAAAAATTGAATTGAAAGAGCACCTCTCCGCTTACGTAATTTGTCAGCGTTTCATTACCGTACTAGGTCAGAATAACTTCGGTACTTTTCGTGTGGCGCCTATAATAAAATATTCTCTCTCTCTCTCTCTCCCTCGTGTGGCGCCTATAGGGTTGAGCAGTGGACTCAGCTTTGGCTCGTTAAGTATTCACGATGTCCGTTATTTTACGTTACGGTAGCGGAACAACACGCTGTGTTCTTTCCTATAGCCCTATTTCATATAAAGCCAGGCGTAATATATATTTGTGCACGTGGCTGCCGGAGCACTTTTACCATAAATTGCTACAATAAAATAGCAAGGCGATAGCTGTCATCTATTCTCAGTGCTATGTAACAATATGCCGTAAGTCATAAGAGTATCGTGTGAGAAAGTTGCGACGCACTTATTGTATATGTACATTCGTGGCTTTTATACAAGTTGATGTTACTCGTCCCCTGCAAAAACTTAAAAAAACAACAACACAAGTTTGCGATTGAAACGCAAGTACTAGAAAATTTTCAGGCATATACGTCATCTATACAATTGCTCAGACTGGCTTGCCGATGTTTCAAACCAATGTCCAAGGAGGCGCCTTTGTGAAGACAGGTCCTCATAACTAAAAGTTGGTTAGAACAGTCTTGTTGGCTTCTTATTCCTGTTTCTACACTCGAGTGCACAATGAATTAGCTTCGCAATTCATTAACGACTTGCAATGACAGTCCTTTGTATTTTTTGCATTTCTGCAGCCTTATTTTATATTATTTCTTCCTTCTGCAGATGTGTTATCCAAGGGTTGACCGTTTCGCGGCAACACTTCCATACATCGCGGCTCACAAATCGGAACAATGCTAGCATTCATCACTTGTGACTGCCCAAGCTTTCGCGGCTAAAACGAAATGTAAGGGGATAGCTCATTAACCTCGCATTAACAATGAAGCCGATTTCGCTCGGTTCGTAATTCGCGATGCGCTCAGTGACTGCCTTTGTTCAACGACAGACAAAGGCTTCGCAGAGTAAGAATGATTGCGACGGGAACGAGGAGGTTATAAAGGATAGAAGGATTCATCCGCCACTTGTGTCAGAATGCCGAAATAAATCGTGCGCGTTTCGGGTACGAGCTCGGAGCCTCGTTCGCCCTTCGCGGGACCAAAAGCTGGCAGCCATGAGTCAGATTCTCTATGTACCGCTGCCATGTATATACGTGCACAAACACGACTTGGCCCGTGGCCACGAGATCACTTTTCTGCGCCGCTCAGTTTTCGTTCTTCCGGATCGCCGTTCACTGGTGGAGATATACGACAGCGCTGTACTCTTCCTAATTAATGATCAAGTGTGCGCCGTGGACGATCGTCTTACACGGAGCCGCAAAGTTGGCCGTATCCCCTCGTTTTCGATTCTCTCCCGCTGCTCGCATTTCTTTGCCGAGGCAGCCCGAGCGAAAAGCGTCCTGCGGGGACTCGGCGACCTCGGGCATCCCTGATGAAGGGGCCACCCGGGCAGTGCGGACTGCCGCAAGACGCGACGTTGCGGCGTGATGCGCCTTTCTGCCGCCGCCGCCGCCGCCGTCCGATAGTACGGCGTTGCAGCCACCGCGGAGTAGACGTTGACGGCGCGCTTGCGAGAGAGCCGGGACGACCGAGAGCAGCGCTGTTGCACCTGGAGGGGGAAAGGGGGGGAGAAGGCTCTACCGTCGCGAATGAACGCGATGGCGCTGGTTTTCATTTTTTCTTTTCTTTTTTACCGCACCTGATTTACATTACGAGTGGGGAGCGATAACTCAACTGTTGGAGCGACGAGGTCACAAGTGGCGGGCCGCATCTTCATACTCTCTCTCT
This sequence comes from Hyalomma asiaticum, assembly GCA_013339685.2. Taxonomy (NCBI): domain Eukaryota; kingdom Metazoa; phylum Arthropoda; class Arachnida; order Ixodida; family Ixodidae; genus Hyalomma; species Hyalomma asiaticum. Next base: position 101,273,896 of record CM023486.1, read on the forward strand.
TTCTTTCGTTTTGTCGTCTTTAAATGTGAACACACTATGATTATTATTACTACAGATGTACTGGTGGTGCTCGTACATGCGTCTGCTTAGCGCCAAAAAGCACGCCGCCATGACCCCGTCCGGTCGTGAGACAGATCGATCGCAATCCTTCACGATCAAAGAAACGACGTGAGAGGTGCGCGCGAAGAGAAGCAAAACCAGAAACAGAAACAAGCACCCCCCCCTCGTAAAACGTGCGCTGTTTGCTCGCTTGTTCGTTGAATAAAGAAACAGCTGTATACCGCGCTTTGCCAGCTTGGTTATAGTTACGTTAAGTCATGCCAAACGCGTTGTTCGCTCTGGATTCGTGCAACATGACTCGCTCTATAATGTCATGCGCGTTTTACGCTCGCTGCGGCGAATGTTTGCACGCGGATGCGTGCTCATGGTAGACCGCGTATACGCGTGGAGTAAACATATACGCCTGACAGAACGATTTACGCGACGTGTGTAAGGTTATGCCTTGCTTGCTTCCTTATCGTACGAAATGTTGGCGTTTCGCTTACACGTGGCGCTGTAAGTACTTCCTCATGGCCACCGTTCCGCAAAGATTCGCTCTGTCGACCTTATGAGCGTGCGCGCCTGCAAAGATTTCGTGGGTATTCCAGAGCGATTTCATATCCCAATATTTGACGAAGCCTCCTTCAAGTTATTTCAAGACTGATATCCACTGCCAATGGCGGTTCGTGCGTTCGGGGAATGAATCCGCTTAATACGATTTTTTTTATTTGATGAAATGCATGTCCTTCGGGGCTCTTATAATACGTTACTTTTCAATGAACTTGTCCTGGAGGCTAATGCCGGGTTCCCATGACAACGAGCATGGTGCATAACCGCAGATCACATAACTAACATGGAACCATAAAATCTACCGTCGCTTAACACTCAGTGCAGGTAAATGACGTCGAATATCCCCGAAATCAGCGCTGTGTAAGTGTAACCGTACCGCCTGTTCGTTGTTACATTGTACATTACATGAGCGCACGTGGCCTGGCTTATGGCGAAACTGTTTGTCGTATTGCACACAAAGGGAGAAGCTGGTGGATAATACATGCCTTATCAACCGGAACAATATAGATGACATCATACTGATTCAAGCGCCGGATTTTCTGACTACATGTTGGTCCTTGGAGTGTATACAAGAAGGCTATGGGTGCCCCGCCATGGTGGTCTAGCGGCTATGGCACTCGGGTGCTAATCTGAAGGTCGTGGGTTCGAATCACAGCTACGGCGGCTGCATCTCGATGGAGGCGAAATGTTCAGGCCCGTGTACACTGTGTGTTATCACTGCTTGTCAAAGAACCTCAAGCGGTCAAAATTTCAAGAACCCTCCACTGCGGCGTCTCTCGTAATCAAACCGTGGTTTTGGGATGTGAAACCCCAGGAATCAATCATCTAGAAGGCTCTGAGTGCTTATAGCCGGACTCAGTGATTGGTAATTTACACGGCTTATCATGCGCTACAGTTACGCCTACACTTTCACGGCTACCCTTCTCCCATGTTAAGGTATACTGCGCTATGTAGAACGTGATTACCAACGAGCTTATAGTTCAAATATACTGTCAGAACATGTGCCGTTTGCGAAACGCTCCTTCTAGTCTATCTGCGCGGGCTCTTAAAGTTTCAATATTTTCACTTGAACTATAATTTACACGCACAATACCTTTTCCAAAATTCACTTGCACAGCTCCGAAAGGCTCTCGAATAAGTTTTAGAATAACCTTTACGATGGGCAATACGGATAACAGTCGGCACGGGAATTAGCTTTCGATATGTCATGAAATCTCACAGGCTATAGTGATCGCAAGTAACATTGTATGTAATCCGGTAACTCAAGAAAAAAAAATTGCGTGTGTGTGCGGGGGGATTTAATTAGGTCGGTTTTATTGGCGGAAAAATTACGCTCATGCACTTTTAATATTCAATTTTCGCAATATCTGCCCGCCTTGTGACGGCAAGCTGGATTTTAATGTATAAACGTTCAATATTCACAGTTGCTGTACGCCTGTCCCTGACAATAAAGTTCGTAAGGGCACACGAAGATGACAGGTACTTAATACCGTGGTGTACAGAGCGCGTTCTATTAGCCTTTTTGAATTCTAACTTGTGGAAAGAACGAAGTGCCACATGAGCTCATATAAACAACGAGACAAATTTCATATATGACCCGCTGCGGACGGATCCATTGCTTCTCAGCAGCAAACTTCGTTTGTCACGGATTACGTCAACATGGTATAAGAATACTTCAATGAAAGTACGCACTGACGTAAGGAGCACAACGTACACGAATCATACAGAAGCGTTCTTTCTGTGAGCGCGTTGAACTGCACTCAAATATCCTCCACAATATCCTCCGCAATAGAAGGGGTTATAAATGCCGAAGTCGGCACAAACTGACATGAAAACACACATAGCGTCGTCCCTTAGCCTGAAGGCCCAAAGGCCCGTTTCTGCCCGAGGCATATCTTTACGGTGCTTCCAAGAAGCCGGAAACAACCGGGAGTTTTTCCCGCTACCACGGAGGCATACCGCCGAGGTATATACGCCATATTTGCTCGGTATATCTGGTTTGCATGGCGCCGCGGGCGCGACGAGTCACGCAGCGAATAGGAATTGGATTGATGGCCGCAACGCGCCGCTCCGGCGGCCGCTATTCGTTATTCGCGAACCGCTAACGTTTACAGCGCCTGGAGCGATTGAAGAAGACCGTGCATCCAGTTCGCCGCTACACTGCACACCACTACACAGCACCCCGCTACGCGGCGCGTCGCTATATTCATAGGCAGGTGCGCACGCGGACGTTCGGCAGCCGCTGCATCTCAAGCGCATCAGCAAAGAGGAAGTATCGTACGCGCCCGGATCCCTCGGTATACGCTACGAACGCCTTTTGTTCCGGCGTGACCGCCGCTGTAATCGTGGCGAAACCGTTACCACGATGACCCCGCATGATTGCATAACCAGCCTCCGCACGCGGTCGCGGACGTCCGGCCGGCACGTAGGCACGTACGCACGTTTGTGTAGTATAGAGGCGCAAGCTCTGCAGCAGTTCGAAGACGTGCACTGCGGGCTCGGCTCGGACGAGTTCGTGCTTGCGCGTGTTCGAACACGTGTTTGTGCGTGCGGCGCGCGTCGGCAGGCGCCGTCGGAATGCCCCGACCTTTCGCGGGCGCCTTCTTTAATGCGCCATTTGCGATTAGCATAGGAGCGTCCAGTGAAAACTCGGGCGGGAGTGAAAGGTTGCGCTTCGGGAAGGACCTGCGCATACCAGAGCGTTCTTTGTAAAAGCAGCGCGTCGCTCAAGCGTCTGTATTGTGAGCACTGGCGGCCTCTTTATGTATACTTCTGTGAAGACCGCGTCAGCTGTTTGCTGCATATAGACTAAAGTGTGTCGAGACTATTTTTGCTTTCTTCAACGCTGGCTCCGGATGGCTTGACGTTTCCGCTGTCCTGTGGCAGCCTTTTCGGGTGGCCGCTGAAGTTGACTCGGTACTAGAATCAGGAGTCAGGTCAAACGGTGCGAAGCTGATGAATTACGCCGTGAAGATGGGTGCTGTCTTGTTTTTGTTTGCGCATTGGTATTAAATTCATTTTGTAATCGACAACCATAAGGGAAAAAGACGCGAACAACACAGTGAGACGAACTGCAAAGTGGACGCGATGCCAATTTTAGGGTGGGCGCTTCACATCTCTACGCTTTTCAGCGCCGTTCTTGTCCCTTTCTTAACTCCCAAAATGCGCTGCGTCGCGTTCCTGCAAGCCATACAGCGGTTCCGCTGTCAGCGCGGTATATGCTTAGTGAGCTTTCGGACCTTCACGCACCTTCACTTTGTTGTGGCTGGCGGTGTCTTATTCGCGCCGAATAGCTGATTCCCCGTGCAAGTGAAAGTGAACACATGCTCCATCGTGGTCCCTGTATTTTGATATGTTATCATTTGTCTTTCCTCGCTTTCTCGGGCCGTTGCTCGACCTGCTGACTTTATTTTCTTATTGGACTCGGGAAGTACGCGCAAAGCTGTCGAACAGCCGTCGTCCTTTCGTCGAGCACAGTGTTTACACACACAACGAAAGCGGCGTTCCCTCCGCTCAGTGACCGCGGCCCAAAACAATGGAGGACCTTGTTGAACGCTATTGTGACGCATCTATATATTTCGTCGCTTAAAGGCCGCTTCCACATCGCCCACGTTGCCCGACTCGCCGTAAACGTGCGCGGCCAATGTCATGCGAGAAGGCCTCCGGCCTCATAACAATCCAGCGCAGAAAGCGCATTGATTCCAGCCTTGTACGCGCACGGTCAGTGGTGACGACGTTCCTATAAATGGCTCGTGAGAGACATCTTTATGCTTCCGAGAGCTGTCCTTTGCTCGCACGTGTTCACAAGGAGCGTGCGTGTTGACGTTCCGTCCTCCGGTTGAAAGTGGCCGGAGGGCGGCGAAGAAGGGGGTCCATAGGAAATTGCGTCGTGAAGAGAGGATGTCGAAAGGTTGGCGGTGGCCATATTACGACAGCAGGAAGCCATTTACCGGCATGCCGTGTTCGTTCGTTTACGGCCCGACTCCGGGCTAATCGCCCTTCTCGAAGTAGGAGGACGTTCCTTCTTCCAGCGGTCGCGGCGCGTGCGAAGAGCGACCGACGACCTCGGCTTTTCCCTTCGACGATAGCGAGAAAACAAAAGAGTCGAAGATTAGGATTCACGGCGCATCGAAGCCGGTGTGCCAAGCGATTGGGCGAGACTGTGTCTCTCTTTTCTTTCTTTCTTCCTTCGTTTTACTCGCACTCTAAACGACCCTTCGGGTCGTTGTGAGACACAGCTGGCTTCCAAGCACAAGTTGGGAGTGTAGGAACCGCCTGGTCTCCGTTGAAGATCTGCGCGGATTAACCTGTGGTGGCATAACAATGAAATATTCGAGCGAAGAAAAAAGAAAAAAAAAAGCCCTCGTATATGCGATCCCTCTTTTAACGCAGCAGACATTATCAAATCAACCCTTCTTAGAAAATGTGTTCACGTATGCTTCGCTCTCGGAATCCCAGCATTGGTTTTTTCTTTGTTTTTTTTTTGTTCGTTTCGTCTCTCCGACGCCGCTTTGCAATGTTAATCGAAGCGCTAGATGATTGTCTCCTATTTATACAGGCGCCCAATATTTTTCATTTTTGAAAATTTCTTTGTCGGTTGCCTTGTAAGCTCCCCTTTTATCTGTAGAAGCATTCTGCGCGAGCACCGTGATACTTTTATTTCTTTCTGCTGGCATAGGGTTTTATGCTTCGTCGCCCAGCAGCAGTCGTTCACACGCTATAAGATTAGCGTCACAAGGGCGACCTGTTTCTTTCAGGCTTGCGGCTTGCCGTTTGCTTCCTCCGCATCATTATAACAGGATCTGCAGCGAGTCGCATCCTATTCTTGTATGTTTGCTTTATTTAATTAAGGGAGCAGGACTTGCGAATACGGCTGGGCGTAACTGCGAATGCGGTCTCTCTTTTGTGATTCTACATTTCTAGCTCTGTATGTTCGAACGCCACGAAACGTGAGCGAAATCAGGCGAACGGATGCGACCTCCACGAAAACAGTAATAGAATTAACGACAGAATCAAGGCTGAGTGAGGTGAAGACGTAGTTGCTCCAGTTGTAAGGATGCACGCGTTTAACAAAAGAATGAGATAGCTTGTGCCAATACAGATTAAGAATAAAATTAATAGCTCAGCGTTGTTTCAGTTGCTTCTTTCTTCTCGGTGCTCTTCATATCGCATGTACACCATCAGATAGCAAATGCCTGCTACACGTATCCATACTGGCGCATCGGATTCCTGGAGAGTAATCAGCACGTCATCCTTTCTTTCGCGGTGCGGTGAAACGTAACTTTTTTTTTCTTTATTGGGGTACAGCAGTATGTCAGGGGCAGCATTTCAGCTTTTTAAAGCGAGATAGAGAGGAAAGGCAATGAGGTCAAACGTATGCTAGTGTCTGATTTGCTGCCTTCACTGTGGCGATGGAAGAGGGCTTCGAGTGGTAATAATACTGGCGTGTGTTTTGCATGCCAATACCATGATATGGTGATGAGGCACGTCATGGTGGAGGACTACTGACTAGTTCCTTGAACGTGCACCTAAGTCTAGGTACAGGGGCGTCCTTTGAATCTGGGCGCCATCGAAATGCGGCTGCCGTGGTTGCCAACCGAGCCCTCGACACCTGACTTGCTAAGCTACCTAGGTCTCCCAGCTGCTGATTGTCACTCAAATTTGTCAGAAGGTGAACTTAGAGTGTAATACAACGTCTCCAGACATTGTCTACTTGAAGTTAAATTATTATTGGGTGTGTTTATTTTATTTTCATAGTGCCGTTTGAGCGAAAACAAGCCAGTGGTTTCGTCGGCAGGTACGTAACTGAAGTTACTACAGCGCGCAAGACACAAGGGCAAGAGAGGAGGACACACATAGCGCTGACTTTCAACGACCTTTATTTGCCGAAACGCAGCCCATGTATATGAAGTGAGGCGACATGCGTGCATGGGGTGATAGTAAACACGTGTTGGTAACAAGGGGATGACAGTTCATTTTTGTTTAGATGCTAGTACAGTGCAAGCAAAGACAAGGTATTTAATGATAACCGTTCAAATATGAAATTTCTTTCTGTGATAGGGCTACTAAACTATCACCCCTTGCACGCATGTCGCCTCACTACATATACATGGACCAGCGTTTCCGCAAATAAATGTTGTTGAAAGTCAGCGCTGTGTGTGTCCTCTTCTGTTGTCCTTGTGCCTTGCGCGCTGTAGTTCAGTTATGTTTCACCAACAAGCCCAAATCTACACACTTCATCGGCAGGCTTGGGCACACCTCGTGGTCCACATCACTACAATAGCAATAACACATACGCCTGAAGAGCGTTTAGGCCGCCGCCATTGGCGTGCCGACATGACATTGACGCGCTTGGGATACCCGAGCGCGGAGGATTAGTTCTCTGGTGACGCGCAGTGTGTTTTGCTGCGACAGCGACGAAGCCCAAACTCCCTGGCCCGAAGTCTCTGACCCAAACGGATGCGGCCTCAGTCGGTTCCACCACGGGCAACTAGGACAGCGTTCTGGCCTTCGTTGGCATAAAGGCTCTGCGCACACGCATTAGCTGTCCTACTGCGCGGCTGTGTGCATACGACACGGTGATGTGTACATTAGCCTGCATGAAAAAGCAAATGTTATGATAAACTTCCTTAATACTTCCTTTTTTGGCACTGGCCACATCCAACGGTTTTCCTTCGCCCTCATTCCCTGCACCGGCGACTCCTACAGCGCACTTAGCGGTTTATTACGCTAGTTTATTCTCCATTAGATAAGACCACAAGGTAATAACGACCGCCAAAGGCATACTGAAGACGAGAAGCTCCTGCTGCGTGCCGAGCACGCAGCAGCATTCGATAGACCGTTTGTGGTTGGCGATAAGTTATAACCACCACTGCGGCTGCTATCCTAAAGCAAATTACGAAGTTTGTGATAACAACGGCAAAAGGTACGAGATAACGTTGGCACTGCGCCTTTTGTTTACTCTTGATTTCCTGCGCTGCATGATGCGTCAGGGAAACTACATATAAGGACGCAGTCCTGTTTCAGGCAAAACCACGTAAACGTGGCTTGCAGTGACTAGCTTGATCACTTTTCATCATCATTGCTTCTAAGTACACTTTCGCGAACGCTCCTTATAAACCACAAATATTCCATCTCTACTAGGGCCTTTCTATAGGGGAGGGGTCCTTGTCCTACACGTTCACTGGTGGTTACTAGCCAAGGTTGTATAACGGCATATCGACCATTCTGTTCTGAGGGTCACCGTCCTTGTCTGTCGATGGTTTGCTGTGTTCATTTCCTCTTGAAAGTATACGCCAAGCCATGAGAACGCACATTCACAACACTCTACGCGGTGAAACCAAGTTCGCGTGATAAAACCAAAGGAAAGGTCGTGCACATATTCCTAGCACACTAACTTCTTGCCGACTCGAGATCTACTCTCGTTCTTATTGAAGGATTTTTTGGAAAGTCAGCTTCCGCCGGAAGTCCCCTAGAACAAGTTGTCTTCCCGGCGTTGTCCTCGCAGACAAAGCGCTGCTACGAATGCAGATTCTCTTCCGGTGGACGTTCGTCTCGTGTCCTCAATGAAGGACTCGATAGGGCAGCTTTTGTCGTCCCCGTGGCGACGAAAGGTCCTGAAAGCTTGATGTGACCCGCCGCACAACAGGTCTGATTCCATTTCAATTCATCCCTTTCCCGGAAGGTTAAAGACAGACGGACCCCCGTTCATCGAGAAAACGAAAACAGCAAAACAAGCCAACATATTCTTGCTGATCCCATGTATTTAGTAGTCCCTTCTTTTTCTGTTCCTTTCTTATTCGTTCTTTTTCATTATTATATTCAGTCCAGACCCTTTCTGCCTCCCACTTGTTTTTATATGTACGGCGCCTGCTCGTTTTAGGCGCTTACCCGGGTCACGACGGTGCGTACGAAACAGCGGAAGTGGTCGCTTTTCGCCCTCTGCCGAAAACGTGCTGCTCGTGTTCCGTTTGCCAGAGCAGTTTGTGGTGAGAGCACGGGCCACTCCTTCTTGCGTGACTGGTTGGAAAAGCCGCGCACGTCGGCGTTGCCGCGCTTGTCTCGCAGCCTGCATTGCAGGCGCCCTTGCGGTTCCTTCCTTTCGTGATGCCACCCTGGTCATGCAAGTAGTATCCTGATACCTGTTTGCTGCACGTGCAGAAGGCACGCGCTATGAGACAAACGAGCGAGGTGAAAAAGTCAGTGATCCCGTACGTTGCAGCATGCCTATGCCGATCCCGTCGTAGATGCGAGGCGGAATGTATCTTTTTTCCTGGCTGCCGTTCAGATTTCAAATAACATGCGGTATCGAATGGCACACGTGTTCACGGAATGCGTGTTCAAGTATGCGATCTTATCTGATTAAATTATGCAACCTGCAGTTCGGGTTATGGCGTTGCGTTTGCTAATGCGTGTTTGCAGGTGCTCCTGGAGGTTTTGCTCTTCGAACTGGTTAACCTACTCAAATGGACCGGTTAAAAGCAATTCGGTTGCTATCCTGTGTGCCATGGCTTATTCCATTCGCGTGGTGAGCTCGTTAGAGCGTTTCCGCATATTTAACCTTTCTTATTAGAAACAACTTAATGAGCAAACAGACAATGAAGCCTAGGAAAGCGTAGGGAAAGTTAATTGTAGTAATGTAATTGTAAGTAAGTAGAAAGGAATTAAAGTGAACGAAAAGACAAACCTGCCTTCCGTGAGAACCGAACTCACGACCTTCGAATGACGCGTCCGATGTTCTTTTCGTCCACTTTAATTCCTTTCTGCTTACTCACAATTAGATTAGCACAATTAGCTTCCCCTATGCTTTCCTAGGCTTCATTGTCTGTTTGCTCATTAAGTTGTTTCTAACAAATAAAAACGAGCTCTTGACCCCTTCCCTTCCGTTCTTTCTTACTATAAGTAGACGGCTTAATTTATGACCCAGACTTTTTGTAGCTCATATTTAGCTCGAAAGATATGTGCTCGATAGAAAAACGGAAAAAAAAAGGACAAGTTACTCAGTGGAAGACGCGCACGTGACTGGATGGGAAACTCATTATTTCACATGTACATACAAAATGCAGCACAGACAGTTCCTAAGAGGAAGAGCCTCAAGGCCCAATGGAGTGTGAACTGGTCTGATTGACGAGTTCTTAATGCTACTAGCCTGTCCTCAAGCAAGATGTTTTTATCATGTGTGATTTGCGCCTAAATGCATATCGTAGTGGTTCTGTCTGACTGCATACGTAATGCATAACCTAAGTCCCTCTTGCACATTTAAGACACATATTGCTTAATCAGACTGCGCATGTGGATGTGCATATATACAGTCTTATTTTTCTTGACGTAGGCTCGGATTCAAGGCTGTGAAAAGGCTCTTAGAATGTGATCGTGCTTGTAGTTGCTGATCCGTGCTGTCCATTCCCACAAGCGCTACCAATAACCTTCTTGATTTCCTCATTCGTTTTATCAGAGTAGGAAAGTAGAGATGAAACTATTTCTTGATGCTACTATGCTTCCCCTCTCATGAATTTTAGTTTCCTCACTGTTAGCTCATAAGATTTCATTTTTGGGTAGTACGACTGGTATCGCATTTTGTTCACATTCTATCTGAAGTAATGCACCCGCAGCTAGAAAAACATATCGATACTCCATTGGAACTGTGATACCTGCTTTTACTTCGCAGTTCGTTCTGCGCCTTGCTGTCTATTTTGCAGGTCAGCAACCGACCTCACGCCTTGACTTTAATATCACGGTACACACGTAAGACAAATGGACGAAGTAAAATACTTTCCGCACACTAGGGTTATTTTCTGCTGCGGTTTCCTTTTCACCCTATTGCGGAGCGAGTGACACACGGTGAGAACGGTTTTGCTTCGGGGCATTTTCTTTAATAAAACCCAAAGCGCACTTCCTCTCCCAGCTAACGGATCGTCGGCTCGTTCGCATCATCCCAACAACTGACGCTCCACATTGTCGCAACCTTGAACGGAATTGCTCGCCTCGGACGCGCGAATCTCCGCGTGGTCAGTTCTCTCGCCAAAGACGTGCTGCCCATAGCGATTTGCCGTAGTGTCCGTTTATTTCTGTTATTTCTTTCTTTTTTTCTTTCTCGCGCGGCCAGATCTGCAGGGATGTTCGCGGCGTCGTTCGGGCCACCTGGACGCACGCCACGTTCCTGAGTCTGTGCGCCGGTTTTAGACTGCTTCGCGGTCGAAATCGTCCAAGCCGGATCGAATACTGCTAGCGGACCAGTGCGGAATGTCACCCTGCGGGAGATCGGCCCCCACTGCCAGGCTTACTGCTTTCCTCCTCGCTTGCTTCTTCCGATCTTCTTTCATTTTTTTTATTTTCTTTCAGTTTGACCTCTTCTCTTCGTTGCTGCTTAAGGAACGACCGTTCTCCTGCCTTCTTCAAGGGATGTAAGAAAATTACCCGCGCCGCAAGCGCTATTTCTGGTCGATCGGTATTGAAAGTTGTTTCTTGGGTGCAATTACTCGTTCACGCTTCTTGCCGGGAGGCTGTGAGCGACGCCTGATTTTGATGAGTGCCTTTCGCGTCTGCGGACTCACTTCCTGCTACGTCGACCGGCGTGTTGTTCCTTGGATTATCTGTCCGCGTTTAACCCTGGAAGAGGTTTATACGGCAACTATCTTGCTCAAAGGCATAGTGCGGTCTTTGTTGGCTATTTTTCACTTGTGACAGTTGTCTTCCGCTCCCCCTTTCATCCTACGTGCTTTTTCGAGATCTTTATATCTTTTGACGGCCACGGTTGCCGTTGGGGATCGATCGCAAAGTTCTTGCGCGAGTTAGCTCTTTGTGGAAAGTTTCTCTGAATGCTTCAGCATGCGTAGTACAAATTCGCATTTAGCATCACCCATCTGTGTCAAAGAAAATGGTAAAACTGGTGTTGCCGTTGTACCAGTTCAGTGAGGTGTCATGAGTACGTCAAATAGCAGCTACGATCCACGCATGTTTGTTTTATAACGGTCAGTATTCAAAGCATACCCGTAACCTACTATTTCGCGGCCTGTTTGTGAGGGTCATTATTGTTCATTGGCTCCTAATGCGGCTACGGCCTTTGTATAGCACACTTCGCATGGAAGCGCGAGAAACAGTGCTTATCTGATGTTTAGAGCTCTGGGGCGATGAATTAAATGACGGGGCACCACCACACAACATAACGACAAACGCGATCGCATGTTGATCGGCTTGGAAACGTTGACAGTTGAGTCCTAGGTGCTGTGCCATGTCAGTGCACATTTCGGCCCCAGGTGGCCGAAATTACCGGAGCCCTCCACTACGGCGTCTCATAATCATATCGGGATTTTGGGACGTAAAACCCCAGAAATCAATGGGAACGTTGACAAGAGAGCTAGAGGTTGTTTGTGAGCAAAATATGTGAGCTTGGCATCTATCAAAGTTCTGACTTTCTGTCAAGCAATGGTGGGAAAAAGATTTCCCGAAGACATCGGTTCCCTTCCCTTCATTGCCGGTCGTGCCGGGATCTACAGCTGCTTTCACATCTAGGCAGAGAGATGTATTGGCTTTAGTAATTCCTATCGTAAACTGCGTTAAGCGGCTTCGATTTTGTGAACTTCGCGCGCTTCTATTTTAAGCTCTCGGTTTCATTCGTACATTCTTAGCTGCTACCATAAACGTAACACAATGTTTCAAGTCTTGATCAGGCGATGCTGAATCAAGCGCCGTCAACAAACCCGGCGCGATGTGTTTCGCGTGAAAAACTTTCGTCGTCTCGCCGCTCATCCTTCCGAGGCATAGTTATGAAGCGCGCGATTTATGCATCGCGGAAGCAGCGCCGCAAACATTACATCACACTTCTTTCTCTGTCAAGCGTCGCGTCACGCCTGGGCAACCGCGACAAAAACCCCCACCGTTCTACGAATGTCGAAGAAGGTCGCCGCGCCTGAGAGATCAAGTGTTTGGCTCCGATTCTGGCGGCACTTTCGAAACGAGGGTCACCGTCAACCAACGCGTGGTCCCCCGCCCCCTCCACCCCCCACCCTTAATGCCCAACATTCAACCTCAGATCTTTGCGCGCCTGTTTTCTTGCAGATGTCCCGGAAGTCATGAGTAGCTGACGGAGCGTGAACACTAATGTAGACAGGTCTCACTCACCCCGCATCCTAACATGCCATCCCCACCTCCTCCTTCGCCTCCTATGATTCGAGTAAGCCCGGCCGTGTACGTGGCATACGCAATAGCTGTTTTGCAAACTCGTGCATTCTGCGCTGGAATGTGTATAAAACGTCGAGCGCCGACGAGAAGACGTTCACTAGTTGCCGAGCTTGTCAGCAGTGTTTGTTCCGAGTCATCGTCGAAGCGAGCGCGATGTTCAAGGTAAGGGACGAAGTCGTGCGTCTGCCGGTCAGCCCCCGTGTCGCGACATCGCGCAGCGGTCGCCCACCCGTGTTCGATGCTGGCGCACGCGGGAGCGGGTTTTGAAACCGCCGTCATTCTCTCGTCGAGTACTGCTGCACGGCTTAGCCGCGGCGTGACACGACTGTGTCGGCTTGACTGTGCGTCCGGGGTTGTCCCTCTGTGTCGCGTGGATACCGTGCTTGTTTTGCCAGAAGCGTTGCTGACGACAGCTGCGCTTGCTTTGACGGTCGCGGACAGGATGCCATAGACAAACGAAGAAGGCTGCTGATCGTTTTCGCGTGACTACTCATCTTCGCTGAGCAGCTTCACAGTGGCGAAATGTGCGTGCTCTTTGTTAAAAGTTTAGATCACCACTCGTGTAGTTATGTCGATAAAACGAGCAATCATGTTCCTCAGAACGTCTTATATTCGAAGACGCTTCATTAATCCTTTGATGTCTCTGAGATTCAAGCGAATGCTCCTTTTTTGTATTGTGCTTTTAAGACGTTATCATCTGCTACGTAACGTGCCACATCAGTTCGTTTGCGAAGGTAATCTGCACATCTGTGCGAATGTACGTTAGCTACTAAAGAAAAATGATCATTTATAGAGTTTTACGTCCCAAAACCGCTGTATGATTAGGAAAGACGCCGTAGTGGAGAGCTCCGGAAATTTGAGCCACCGGTTGTTCTTATAAACTTGCACTGGCATGACACAGTACATAGGCCTCAACATTTCGGCTCCATCATTTCGGCTCCATGCAGCCGCAGTGCCCGGGATTCATTTCCGCGACCTTCGGATCAGCAGCCGAGTGACATGGTTGTTGCTATGCTGCTGTTTTTAAATGCGAAGCATTTCTTAGCGAACTTTGGCGACTTTGAGCGTATCTATCTATCTATCTATCTATCTATCTATCTATCTATCTATCTATCTATCTATCTATCTATCTATCTATCTATCTATCTATCTATCTATCTATCTATCTATCTATCAGCCGCCTACGATTTTCTGCTCTCCTGGCCGTTTGGCTAATGGGATGTTTACGAGAATTGGTATGCCACAACATGACTGCATGGGGAACATAACTGACAGGTCAAAACATGAAAATCATGACATGCATGTCATGAGCGGCATGATTTACATGCCATGTTGCGAAAATTGGTATGGCACAACATGGCTACCTGACGAACATAAATGGCAGGTCGTTACATGAAAATGGTGATATGCACATCATGAGTGGCATGATTTACATGCCACGGTCTTAGTGCTCTCCTGGCCGTTTCGTTAATGGGATGCATACGAAAATTTGTATGCCACAACATGACTGCATGACGAACATAAATCACAGATCATAACACGAAAACATGACATGCATCTCATGAGCGGCATGATTTACATGCCACGGTCTTGGTGCTCTCCTGGCCGTTTCGCTAATGGGATGTATGCGAAAATTGGTATGGCACAACATGACTACCTGACGAACATAAATGACAGATCATAACATGAAAAGCATGACATGCATCTCATGAGCGGCATGATGTACATGTCACGGTCTTGGTGCTCTCCTGGTCGTTTCGTTAACGGGATGTATACGAAAAGTGGTATGCCACAGTATGACTCCATGGCGAACATAATTGGCAGGTCATAACATGAAAATCGTGACATGCATATCATGAGAGGCATGATTTACATGCCACGCGTTTTGTTAATGGGATGTATACCAAAATTGCTATGGCACTACACGACTGCATGACGAACGTAAATGACAGGTCATAACGTTAGAATCATGACATGCGTGTATGAGCGGCATGGTTTACATACCACAGTCATGGTGCTCTTGCGGCCGTTCCGCTAATTTCATATGTACCAAACTCGGTATAGCGAGACAACAGTGCAAATCCATTTTGACGTTCCTGATGCGTGCTTCGCATTTCCTTGATTCCCACTGCACGTGGGATCTGCCAATTTTCTTTTTCTGCAGTAGAAGCAATAAAAGGAGAAGATGGTGATTCTATAATCTTCCTTACTGAGAGTGATCGTGTCTCCTTCATGCTTAAGAGGTAGATCGCTTTGGGGAGATCGAACTTGAACGCAAGCGAGTTTGCATCGGAGCGCACACAGTCTTTCCGCGTTTACACTAAACACATGAGATCAACTCAACAAGCTTAATTAGTTGTGAAAGGACAGTGAATCTTGAAGGTAGCACTGTGCCACATCGGTAGAAAAGCAATGTTGCATCGCAGCAACGGCGAAGGGAAGGTGTGTTTAAAAGTGGCAGTGGCATTTGAAGCTACATGTGTATTTCTATTAATCGAGGCAGTATACGCAATATATTTAGTTATAGGATCGTCATGCTTTTGTACAAGTACAGAAAGTTCCCTCGTAACCACCGCTTTTGAAGACCTTGCGAGGATGCGCTATGTACAGTTTTCGGTGGAGACTGTACAACCATAGCCTATGGTACAGGATAGAGACTGAAAATAGTACGGCGTCGCAACTTAAGACCGATGGCAGAGGATATGTATATGACTTTTATGGGTATTTAAATAATGATATAGCTGAGTGCTTTTAACGTCAGTGACACTGCTTGCTTCTACGCCGCATCAGATTACTTGTCGGATTAGGTCGCCTTAAAAACGCTGTTTATCGACCAGCTCAAGCAACTTTCCTCGGAAACGGCTACGCGCGATACCGAACTTGTGAGATGTCGAGCTTGAGACGTTGTATTCCTTTCTGGCGCGGATTATTGTGGCTCCATGATTGCGGTCACATGGTGAGGCCGTCTCCACACACACACACACAGAAAAAAAAAAAGAACAAAGCGCGCTTCGAAAAGTACGCAACGAAAGTCTAGAATTTGTCATGGCAGTTGTCAAGGCAAGAACAGATGTAGAACGCAAACTTTGGATGCGGCAATGACGAAAATAGTTGCAATTTTTTTTGCGCAAATCTTTCGCAGGATAAGCATGTAAGCTATCTATCATAAAGTCTCGCACTTCGTACTCAACTTCAATTCGTTCGTGAGTTAGCGGATGTGAACGTTAGTCTGTACCCATATAAGCGTATTATTGGCCTTTATGATGTTTTTAGGTGAGCGAACAATGTTATCAATGTTATCGTTTTCGGAAACTTCAGCGGCGGCGGCAAACCTTGCTTTCTTCTGTTGGATCCAACAGTGCCTTGTTACAGCTTTGTTAGCTCGCGAAGTCAAGTCGCAGCACCGTACGGGACTTAACGTTCCGTTCAAGATAATCGGGAACTTCTAACCTACCGTAACCTGCACGCTCGTGCTGGGTTATCTTTGTTTGCAGGCACCGCTGTTCGTGCTCTGCGCCATCGTCACGCAAGTAAGCTGCGCGGGAGACTTCCACGGGGATGAGACACGAGATAGGCCGTCTCGGGTCAGGGTGAGTACCCATTTTACTGCTAGTTCCGTGCGGCTTCGAGCGCGCGGCCTTTATCAGGAGGAAAGCCCGTCAGGAGTTTATACCTGGTAACGTGACTTTCAGTCTAATTTGATCGTTCAGTGGTATACACAGACGTTAAGCGCATCACAAGTAAACGGAACGACTAACGGTAGTGTGCCGAAGGATTTAGCGCCGGCGTAAAGTACACCAGAAGCTAATGGAATGCCTGATGACACTGTGCGAAGGGATTGAGTGCTTCGTAAAGTGCGCGCACACACACACACACACACACACACACACACACACACACACACACACACACACACACACACATATATATATATATCCTGCAGATTTCGCGCATTATGAGAATCGGTGTTACGCGAAGCAATCAGCGATCAAATTGCCTTCAACGAATTGTTGGACATTAAGCCAAGTGTTACACGCAGCATTAAGGTCTTTGTGCAAAGAGAATGTGGGGTGTATGCCTAACGTGGGATAAGCAGGAACGTCGACAGCATCATGGCAACCGATTGGTAGTTCGTGGTGTGACGTAACGTTGGCACTCATGCCAGTGCACAACAGAGACATTTCTTCTGTGGAGGTAGAATGCACGCTATACGGTGCGCTGATGTGCGTATCATAAGCGTAGTGTGTTGAAGTATTCCTACGAGATCGAGCAAAGTTGCACAAAAGCCTGTCGAGTGATAGTAACAAATGTGTATTGTTTATTACAGTGCTATGATAGCGCTTAACACACATTAGAAGCGCCATTCACGTTACACAGACACCATCATCACAACTGCCAGTGTGATAGGTTTACTTAATATATAGCGTATACCGTGTGGGAGGAGCCATCGTAGCCTAGTGGTAACGTGCTTGCTGGGCACCACGGGGGCCCAGGTTCGATGGCCCCTCTACTGCTTGGTAGGTGTGCCTGTGTGCTTGTTACGTTTATACTTCAATCGCAAGCTACGACAAATTGTGCACCTTTCTGATGTTTAAGTGTGCTCTGATTATACGTTAGATGCCTATTTTAGTTGTTCCTTGATTGACAAAAACCTATAAAATTCAAACACCTGTGGCGCATACCCGCATTACGTAGCCCGAGCACTACGGGTATGAGCCATGCGTGATTGCAGTATCGTTAATCGTGATGTGCATGACGAGTGTGTCGTGTTAGTGGTGTAAAGATCAGTCGTGCTTGTTCGGGATATATTTATACCCTACCATGCAAATATTCGGGTATATCAGGTGAACGATACCGTCAAGGGAGCACTGAGACGTAAGCCGCTAGATAGATAGATAGATAGATAGATAGATAGATAGATAGATAGATAGATAGATAGATAGATAGATAGATAGATAGATAGATAGATAGATAGATAGATAGATAGATAGATAGATAGATTAAAGGTTGCTCAAATTCGCCAGTAAATGCTTCGCATCTAACAATCACCTTAATCATATATGAAGTTGTGGATGAGGGCGTAGTATCACGTTTAACAACGGCGCTGTAAAGGAAGTGGACAGAGAGACTTCTCACGTGTGTTGACAAAGCAGTGAATAGATATCAATGTTTTATTGGCGAGTTCGGGATCTTAATAACTCTAAAGGATTCGGAGAAATGTTCCGTCACTGTATAATTGCGTCGCAGCAGTTCTTCTATTGGCGTATCGTTAATCGGACCGCGCTTGCTGACTAACATTGCTTCAAGTGCCATCGTGTCCTTTTTATTATGTTTTCGAACTAGAAAAAATTGCAGTGTGGCAGCAAAACTGTCGCAAGGTGTACCGGCGCAGCAAGGTTATACTCTATTGCAACGCACATAACGTCAATGAACACAGTGGCGCCAACTTAAAAGTGCCACCAGCGAAAGTGGTGGCACTTTTGCACCAGCCGATTCATATCTTTCGGTCTTTGAATAACTATGTTAGTGAATTTTGACTGACTTTCCCACGCCTTCTCTTTTATACGTGTTAGAGCATGGCATGCTTTGACATATATCTACGCCTGCCTTCTTTATCACGTTTTTGTGCGCGTGTTAACAGGCGCATCTAATATATTTCGGCTTCGTGCGTGTCTCGCTTCACGCGGACTGCTCATTTTTACATCGCGGTCTTCATGGTTATTCTAATGACCAATACCAGCGCTTCGCAACGCTTACATTACAATTTTCTGCCAAAGTCTAGTTATCTTATATTTCTCTCCCTTCCCTTGGCGACGTACGCAGGCTAACAACAACATCGGTCCCCCGGCTCCGTACAGCTTCTCATACGACAGCTCGGACAAGCACGGATCCCACGGCCGCGAGGAGAGCCGGGACGAACACGGCACCGTACGAGGCTCGTATCGCATCCAGCTCGCGGACGGCCGCATGCGTCTGGTGAAGTACGTGGCCGATAAGGACGGCTTCCGCGCGGGCATCTCGACCAACGAGCAGGGCACCGAGTCGGCCAGTTCCTCGGGCGTGGTCGTCCACTCGCAAGCGCTGTCCGGGCCAGAGGCAGCGAGGGCCGCGCACAGGGCCATGACGCGGGCTGGAGCATCGAGGCACTCGTCTCCGAGGCACGCAGCCGCGGCGTCTTCGAACGTGGAGCGGTGGGCGGCGCCGTCGCACGCGAGGGCGCCTGCCTACCTGCCAGCACAGATGGACGAGATCGCGTATTATGAGCCGTAGTTGGCGAATAGGGAGGCTAGGGCACGCCGTGAAATTTAGCGTGGATTCGCCGGGGAACTGTTCTCAAGGTGCATTTACGTGATAGATTGCCTGTAAGCAGGGCTTGGCCAATATTTGGCGGCATGGCACGAAAGGCTTCAGTGTAAAGTTCGAAGCCGTTTTTCTCCTTGATTCCATGTTCAGCTTATCTTCCTTCTAGTCCGTTCATTGGCATTTGTGTAACAAACAAAAGCGAAATGAGCCAGGCGCTATGCTGGCTCTTGTTCTCACTGGAGCTGTTTATTCAAAGAATGTGGTTGGCCTAGTTGCGTCATGCGCGATCTAAGCGATTGCGGTGCAAACCAAGTTGAAAATCAAGTACGAATACACTGGACGCTTTCTCCTTTCTTTTTACTTTCTACCTTGGTTTGCGTCGTAGACGTTTAGATCGTATTGCTTGCTATAGTTTCCTGCTTCTGCAATCTGTTTCATACTGCGCCCTCATCAAACCGAGTTAAATTAAGTCAACTTTTTATTGCCGTTTAAAATGCTGCCTTAATTGGGGAATACGCTATTGCGGCTTAACGCAAGTACTGTGAATACCCCAACATCACGGAAACGGAACGCGTTGCTAAGCTAGTTGTTACAACCTGATGGTGGCTTGAAGCTCAGAAACACATGGACGAGCGCCCTCTAGCAATAGTAAGGAAAAAGATGAAAGCGAAAGCAAAATATAACCTTTCTTTCACATACGCTCTAGGTTGTGTGGGATTGTCTTTTCGCCCTTCGAGCGGTTATCGCTTTTTGACATCATTATCGGTGTAAGTAAGGGTAGCAGTGATCACTGTTAATAGATGCGGCTTGAGTGCTGCGCTGGTGTTAGGTTTTATTGTCACGTTGTGACGTCATGCACTCCTATACCGCGGTGACAAGTGGACATTGAAAACTTGATGTACGTGTGATGCGCTAATGATCAGCCATATTGTCGTGGCCTCTTTTCGCGGTGTACTTATACAGCATTCAAAGCCTGGTACCGTGCATTGAACTAGTGCGTAAGAGATCAACACTAAACGCGCACGACTACTTGCACTTATTACGGCATTACTGAGCTGTGTTTCGCGTAAGATTGTCAAGAAAACTCAATCACCTTTTGTTTGTCTGGCCGAACGTTTTCAACCTAACGGCAGGGATGACAGTTCGAAAGAGGTATAAGCCATCGTGCACTACTCCTTAAAGAAGGGATTTCTACCGTCGAAGATACGCCATTAGAAAAAACAGGCTGTTGATTTCAGAAAAGCGTTCCTCTCCTACCCGCCGTCGTAGCTTAGCGACTAAATGTTGGCGAGGTCGCGAGATCGAATCCTTGCCATGGCAGCCGTATTTTGATGGGAGCGAAATGTGAGAAACGTTCGTGTACTTAAGGTTTATGCGCGCTTTAAAGAGCCCCAGTTGATCGAGGTTACTCCAAAACTCTCTTCTACATGGCGTGCACCATAATCGTAACTGGTTTGGGCACGTAAGAACCCGTAAATTGTTATTATTGTTATAAAAGCGTTTCTCTACTCGCCGTTGAAGAAACTGTGTCGTTATTCACAGGAACTTCTCGCGCCTAAAATTTTCGTGAGAAAATATTTTAGCCAATCATGACGTGTGACATATAATTAAAGAAGCCGACCGGCCAAAAAAGCACTTACGAGAAAGGCGTTTTGCGAATTCAGCCTTTGGAGACTATCGCTGTAAAAATGCTGACGGTTTCGTCCCAGCTCCAAAAGAGGGCTTCGTCATTCGTGCTTAAAAAAAAAAAAAAAGAAACTGGATACGATTGTAATTGTTGCGAACGTGCTGGCACTTGAGTCCGTGCTACTGTCATTGGAGGAACTAACCTCACGTGCATTTGTTACGGGCACATTTACTACGGCCCAAATAACAGTCAACGAGATTCAGTGCATTCTGCGCTGACCTTTCAATCTCTGGAAAACATGTATATGTCGATCAAACGAAGCCTCTACATTCTAGTAGTTATGAATTAGCGCGTAGCCGTTCTAGTGTTCTCAAAGTACGGGACATTTTTTATAAAACCTGTCCAACAGTTTAACCGTATCGTGGAGGGCTATGCGGACGGCAAGCCGATGATCGCAGTGCGGTTGAATTATGTCAAAATGCCTGTCCAAATTTTTTGGATGTTAGTAAGAAATGGTGCCGAAACATGTGTCGAGACATTCCACTCTTTGCTTGGACTCCCGGCCGCGGTGGCTGCATTTCGATGGAGGCAAATTTTGAGGCCCGTGTGCGGGGCGATGTCAGTGCACGTTAAAGAACCCCAGGTCGTCGAAATTTCCGGAGACCTCCACTACGGCGTCTCTCATAATCAGAGCTGATTTTGGGATGTTAAACCCCACAAATCGTCATCGTCATCTTTGCTTGGACCTATTTATGTTGCGCTTATCAGTCCGCCTTTAGCGAAGTGCATGCACATATTGCAATGGAACGTCCAAAAGAGCCAGGTGTCTGTCTATGGCAATTAGTTAGAAGATTCGTGTTAAAATTTGCGCGACTCCAGTCCACAATGAGAAATGCGGGACGCGGGAATTACCAAAGGACATGAAGTTCGTCTACAAGTTGAACCTGAGAGAATACAGCACATAATTATCAAAAAACGGTTACCTTCCCAGTGTTCGTGTCAAACGTTAAATGAACGGCATGACAGTGAAGGAAAAAGAAAGCGCTCTTTGTTAGTTATCGTGTCTCAACACTGTCGCTATTATGTGTACCTGAATATAACGATTACAAGAAATTCTGGGGTTTTACGTCCCAAAATCACGATATGATTATGATAGACGTCATAGTGAAGGGCGCCGGGAATTTCGACCACCCCTGGTTTTTTAATGTGCACTGGCATCACACAGTACAGGAGCATTTGGCATTTCGCCCCCATCGAAATGCCGCCTTGGCCGGGATTCGATCCAGGGACCTTCTGGTCATCATTCGAGTGCCATAGCCACTAGACCACCGCGGCGGGTTAAAATAATGATTAGAGCGTTTTAAGAGTATTACAGAATATAAAAATAGCTTGCTCTCCCTCTGCGCAAAAGAAATGCCCCTCCTCACTGCATCACCAAATGCTGATTTCTCATATAGATCCTTCTACTAAATGGATATCTCTCATGTGACAGGAGCGTCCACCGTTGGGCCAGTTGGTGCATACTTTCTCATGTGACCTTTATCCATCATCTCAAATTGAATCCTGCTTTTTGTTTGTTTGTTCTTATTGTTTTTTTTTTGCTCTACCTTCATCTTCTCAAACCTTTCCTCCCTTTCCCCCTCCCCATTGCAGAATAGCCAACCTGGCTCAGCCCCAGGTTAACCTCCCTGCCTTTCATCCGTCCATTTCTCCTCCTCCTCTTCTGAATCCTGTCTGATCATACTGAAGAACATCTAGAAAGCTTGGTGTTCTTATAATCCCATGTTGTTTTCCGGGAATGCACTACAGGACATGGAAATTTTCATGCTATTACTTGCATTTATGGCTTACGTTCTCAGAAGTGCCTATGCGTAGTTTCAACATATGAACTTACATACGCCTCGACATTTCGCGCAGCACAAAGCGTAAGATAGCTTGTTTTGCTTATAAGCATGTGATAGCTTGGCATCTCTCTTTGGAAACCAGCGTGCAAATGCGCCAGCAAGCTGTAAAAACGCATTTCTTTTTTCATGCAGGCTTATTGCAAGTTTCATGAAATATCTTCAATATGATCAACAACATTGTACCTTTAAACATCGTACAACGCAAACAGCGCAGGCCTTTGAAAATGCGACAAAAGATATATACATATGCTTGAAGATTTCGAACAGGGTTCTCGTTACAATGTTGAAAGCTTCCTTTATTGTGCATTACATGTGCCTATGCTTACGTGGTATGCCATCTGGAAAACCTAGGCACGTTGCCCTCTTAAGGTCTGGAATTCTTGTTTTGGTCTGATGTTGACATTACATCATTAGTCATCAAGTGTCAAAAAATAAACGAATGTTCTCAATGCTTTCTTAGCCGGTGTCGAATCTTTTATTCTGATCACGCAAACACATTAGCACACGATTTATAAACGTGACTGCTGCGGCGAGATTCTCGAAGCTGCACGAAACACAGGGTACAAAAAAGCACTGGTTCCTGGGCACTCGCCTTGCTTGCGCATCCTTTTCTTGTGCAACTTTGGCTTCCTGCGTTATCATTAGCAAGCCGATATATAAATTAACCGCTATAAATTTTGTTGAGTCGTTGTCTACAAGCTTTGTGGCAGGAGTATAGCTGCAGAGATCGAGTGCGTTCCTACTGCTACAGGTCGCCGGATATCTGACAGTTCAAAAATGTCCAATGGCGTTGTCCAGCGCTCTTCGAAAGCCGAATAATTTTTTTTCCCTTATATAAAATAAACGAGTTGGGCTTGCTCGTACGGTCGTACGGGATGTCTGGCATGGGAAACATTAGCTGAATGTGATATCCTAGTGCATATCCTCGTATATGCTGTCATACTAGTATGGACGAATAAACGCAGTAACGCGTGGTTCCATAATTTACCGTGAGATTTTTAATCTTTATAGTCATGCACTCACGTGTAGGCGGACTGTTCGAGTTGTCACAACCTAGAAAGTGGCAGCGATGGAAAACGCGCCATCTCTGAAGATTAATCAATGCGACAGCGCGTATCATCTACAGTAACCGTTTCAACTTACCACCTATGTACGACCTTCTCTTTCGAAGCCAATCGCGTTTATTGAAGTTCGATGCCAACAGTAGATTCTGCTATTTATGTAGCTGTACGCCTCATAAATCTCCATTGTATTCATCGATCTCGTTCTTTTTAAAATTTATTCTGATACGACTGTAGACTGGGCGGAAGTCCGTCGCATTCTAGGTTTTCCCAGCCTTCAGCGGTGTCCTCACAAGTTTTCACTCGAAACAAACGATGGCACCATGCGTAGACCTTCGGACTGTAATACGTGCAACAGGAGCAGCCATCTCTTTCGTCGATCTGGCGTTTCGCACGCTTAGCTGGAATGTCAAACGGATTCTCGCATGACGTAATCATGACAAACGAAGTGCGACAAAAAAGCAAACATGCGCTTCATTTATTCGTCGCAACATTCTCATTTACCTTGCATAAACAACTGGCTCGGTGAAGAGATTGTATTGCTCCGCGACCTTGTGAAGTCACTTTTTTTATTCAAGGGGGTGCGGAGTGGGGGAAGGGGGCTTCTGTTTTCGCTAAGTTCATTTCGTTCCCCTCGACGAAGCTTCACTTTTTATTATTATTTTGCTGGACGAACTGACTCCCTCGACGCAGCGTAGCGTTTCTTTCACTCATTTCAACACCAGACCGGGTGCCTCTTTCGGGGGCTGCATTATATTCCGATAGGCATGCGGAGAGCGAGAGAGATCCCCGCAAGTACTCAAGATGGCCACCAAGGCGCATATATGTACTCCGCACACGAAAGTCGAGAAAGCGACGGAAGGGCATAAAGCGTGCCGAAAAGGTATCGCGATTCAGAGGGCGTGTCTCTCCCTCTCTCTCTCTCTATTTTTTCTTCTTTTTGCTTTCCTTTATGCCCTTCCCAACGAGCAGTACGCTGCGCCCGAAACATGTAATCGCAAGAAAAAAGAAAACGGAAGGCACAAAAGAAGAAAGGGACGTGATATTGGAGAAGAAAGAGAACACACAAGGCGGTGAATCGGGAACTGCGAGGTTGTGTGTTTTCCATAGGGGCAGCGATGACAATCGCTTATACAGGCAGTGGTGGAGGGCTTCATCGGCAGTAGAGTGGAGGGGGTATGCCGATACGCCGTCGAACGTCGTTGAGGGTCACCGGGCATCCGTACGAGTTCGCCCGCCGGAATCGTCGTTTACCGTCTTGCTGCGTTCTGCGTGCGATGCTCGTCGTCCTTTTCCTTTATCTCGAAAAGAATAAAAGAGGCACCCCCCTTCGAGCGCATACGTACGCCCTCGCCTCGGAGGCGAAAGCCGGGCGGTTAGAGCCGGCGGGTAGAAACGCGATCCCCACATGGAGATGCGGCGAGAGATTGTTGTTGTTCTTCTTTCGCCCGATCGCTTCTGCGCTTGAGAAATTAACCGAATTCGACAAAGAAAGGAGGGGGGTGGGGAGGTATATGCAAATTTGGGTATCCGAAGACAATATCTTACTGGGTCGAGAGGGCCGCCATTGGAGCCCGGAGCCGAACTGTAGGAGGGGCCTCAACGAGAAGGGGGGATCGCCCTATAAAAGCGAAACACTGCCGCTCGAACAAGATCGTGCAGAGGTGTCTCCTCCTTCTGTCCCTTTAGCTTCTCTGTCTTCTGCGGGGGAATCGCCTTCTAAGGCGCGACGAGCGAAGGAAAAAAAACAAATCATGTACAAGGTGAGCGGATCGCGGCGACTTGGAAGCAGGAACCGTCTGTATAGTTATAAACGTGACGCGTGCTTTTCATTTTCCTTCTTTCGCGGCAACGAGGATTACTCCGAAAACAAGTTAGTCTAGCCGTTCGCAAGCTGCATAATTATCACGGTTCAAGAAAGTGTTCGAGAGAGGACATTTAACTAAGGCGTGCGTGGGCACGTTAGGTATTCGAGCTACTCTCTCTTTATATCGTTCTTCGACTCTTTAACGTGAAGATATGTAAGGCGTTAAGCGTAACACGCGCATTGCCTGCCAGCGTAGAAATAGGAAGGGTCGTCTCATGCTGTACTAGTAGTGAGCGATAATACATGTGTATACGTGCTTATTGTTAGTGTGAGGCGTACGTGTGACAGTATCCGAAGTTTCGAATGGCAGCTAGACCCAATTTGCTTAAAAAGAATGTAATGGGGAACGGCTGGTTGCGCGCGTAGATCGCAATATACGAAGTTACTCTTGGTCGTATGAGTCATGAGAGTTACACTTAGTCTTGTACGTTGCTTGGTAACCAGGAAAGTCTTAAATGTAACATTCGCGAATATGAAGTGAACCTTAGCAACACGCCGCGGAGTAAACGAAGCTTTGCCCAAATTACCAAAAAGTCGCTCTTTTTTACAAGTATTGCGTGCCGTAAACGCTGTCGCGCCTATTCTTACCAAAAATAGCCATTTACTACCTAAACAGTAATCTCTCCGGAGTTTATTCAGCTCGCGCGTAAGGAAAAGGAAATCTAGGGATAAAGCGGGAGACATAACGACGATACCTAAACCTCGCAGCAAATCTTACGATTACAAACTTCTTTTTCTGGCGACCTCGAACTCGGACGTCTGTTCCATATGTAACCTCCGTCCAGAATTACTTGAATTACGAAGTACGAGGAATTATACCAAAAACAAATAGTAATGCAAACCAAAACGTAGAGTGTCAGCGATGATAGAAAATGGTCTCTAACTGTGTGCACTCTCCTGTCCCTCCTTCTTTCTTGTTATCTTTTGCATCGAATTCCTTCCTGCTGGACGAATGACCGTCGTCGTCGTCGTCTACTCATCGCCATTTCGGTCACATCACGACCCGTGCCTGCGGACCTGCTGCGTCGGCGTCCTTCAGCACGCGATACTCGCCGTTCTCGCATGCAGCGCCTACCTGGTCCTTGAAACCGTAAGTAATTAAGACTGACCCCGGACAGGCTGAGGCTTCCTCTAGTCGCGCGACACTTAACGGCTTCCTATACATCTGCCGTGTTCGGCCAACGAATTGCGGCTTACGGAAGCTCGACCTACGCCAGATATTTGCTCTTTTTATGTGTTTCGTTTCATGGAATTACCGGAATCGGGGCCATATTCCGATGCGTTGGAAACGTTGGCTGCACGGGGTGTACGCGGACTCGCTGTTTTTTGGAGCTAAGCTCGATAAACGGCGTTGGAACGATGTGCAGATAGGCAGCGAAATGTTTTACAGTCTATAAGGCGTTCGGCGCGCTGATTTTATGTGGCCTAAGTTTTTGCGTGAGGCTGGCTGGGCTAAAATGATCGCTAGAGCGGACAGCGCTTAACATATTTTGTTGTTTTTTGTTGTTATTGTCAGACAAGGAGAAAAGAAGGTTCAATGAGCCTTTGTTGAAGGAAGCCGCATTTTCTCATTTGTTATAAAATATTTGTTCAATGCTCGGCCCTACGTACTCTCTAGAGTGCGTGTTCTCGGAGCACAAGACAAACTCAATGATACAGTTTAAACTTTGACATATTCGTTTGCCCCTTGCTTTGTCAGATAATAATACCGAAGATCATAGCCAAACGATGCACTTACCATCGTTGTTTTTAGCCAACTCACTTTTTTTTTCCCGAGCTGCTTACGTGAGGGAGTACACTGCCAAATCTCATCTCCTACTGGAAGTAAGCCTTTCGCTATTGTTTGCAGCCTAATCATTTTGCATTATTAGCGCAGTACATTCATTGCTGATGACAACGTGGTGAATTTGGTCACCAAACAGCTACCCTAAGAGAAAAATGCGTGCTTGCGGGCTGTGTTTGCCATCAACTCTTGACAATGGTCTTTTGGTAAAGCCCGGACATGACTAACGCTTCCTCAAGGTTAAGCGGCCTTTTTATTTAATATTGACGACGGCACGCGTAGTTCGGCATCCTCACACGCAGCCAATAGCGATCCTCTCAACTACCCTTTGTCGGCTTATATTTTCAGAGTGCCCAGACGTTTCTGGCCGCGCCGCCGACCGTGGTAGCGGCCCCTGTGGAGCCGCCCCAGCCGTACTCCTTCGGCTACGTCTCCAACGACATCGAGGGTAGCCACGGCCACGAGGAGACCGGCGACGGCACCGGCCGTGTGTCTGGCCGTTACTCCCTGAGCCTCGCCGACGGTCGCACCCGTGTCGTGACCTACGTCGCCGACGAGTTCGGCTACAGGGCCGATGTGGTGACCAACGAGCCAGGCACCGAGTCCAGGCCAGCCGCCGACACCACCTTCACGTCTAGCGCACTTCCAGGACCCGACGCTGCTGCCGCCTACGAGTCCACGAGGCTCGGCGGTCTCGTCGTCGGCCGTGCTTAAGCGATGACACTAGAAGGAGACTCGCTCTCGAAGTCAAAACAAAACAAACGTACACAACGCCTTAAACAGGAGCCCACGCTCCCTTGAGACAGGTAGCCAAGTTCGAGGAAATGCATGCAACTTACGGTATCTCTTAGTTATGATGGACAAAGGTCGATTGTTTTAACGAGCAACTGAATTGAACGCTACAGTTAGAGTGTTTAGAGTGAGGTGACGGTAGTGCGTGGTATTACAGAGAAATTTCCCCGAACTTGGCTTTGTTGCGCAGCTTTCGCGCTTCTTGACACTTCTCTGTACCATGTTTCCCCTCCTTATTTCCCAACCGCAATGACTTCGATGTTTGGGAGGTCTTGACTACGTTGAGAAGAAACGCAAACACTTAGACCGCCCTTGCCTTGCAGTCATTGCAACTTTATGTCCTTTGTCGTGCTCCACTTTTTCCTCGTCTTGTCGTTCTAACGCTCCTACAGACTCTCTCTTCACCATTCTATTTCTGTGCCCGTCTCACGTTCTTTGTTATCCGCTCGTCTTTGTTAAACTGCATGAACAGCAGCGTTACTAACGCTAGTACGCAGAAAAATGTATTCCCTCGCTATTTCGCTTCCACTACTCTTCTGGCTTTCATAGGCTTTATGAGTAAGAGCGAATCGTTTCGTAGCGTACGTTCATTTGTGGCGTCTCTGTCCAAGTATATGTGTGACCTGTCCCGCCGTGTGCCGTGTTCTTGAAGGCTTTCTCCCGCGCCTGCTGTCCCCCTTCCACAAACTGTTCCTTATCATCGTAACTGCTTTGCCCTGTCCTTTTTTCTAAAACGGAAGCGGTGCGTCGCTTGTCTCAGGTGGTTAGCGGTTCACTAATGCCAGAGAAACAAACACTACATGTACAAGTAAAGAATTTGTCCTAGCTTTGCTCCCAAACGGAAGCTTTCAAAGTATTAATAATGCTCGGGTCCACGCTCAAGAAATGCTACGCTTAGCTTTGAACCTAGCTGGTCCAGCCCATTCACACAACGACACAAGCTGCTCAGGAAGGAAATATACAACAGATACGCTTTTATCGCAAAATACAACGACCAGAAAACAACAGACACAACAGGCGCATTTCGCATTTTTACACCACAAGTCACAGATTGCTGTAACACGCACCTTCAGACGAATATCGCACCGTGCCACATCACGTAGCTCCCATATCAGTGTCAGTGCGGTGAGCTGATTATTCTCTAGGAGAACCTGTTGCGAGTCGATTTTTATTCGTTTCCAAGTGCTCATGTCAGCCGGGCATGTGTTGCAATGTACGTGAAACGGATTCTTCAGTTATGGTCGTGCTTCGCATTTTAACTTCTGTCACGGATTACCTGGAGCATTTTGTTGACCTGAACGAATTCTCTACATGCGAATTGCCCGCGCTGTCTCGCTCATCTCAGCGTTTTAGCTGCGAACCTTTCGTATGACCTTTTTTTTTCTTGCTTTCGAAACGAGTTCCATTGTTGTTGTTTTGGAACAGTGTTATGTTTTACGGCTAGTCGATACGAGTACGAGTCTTTGTAGAATATTTCTAGTGAAACGAAAGATCGACAACGTTATGCAATGATGACCCCGGAGCGCATGCATGGTGAGCGAGTCGGGTGGCAGTAACGGCGAGCTCGCTGAGCGTGGTTTGAATGTTGCGTGTCGACACTTTCAGTAAGGCGCCTCCAGCTAGCCTGTTTCACACTGAACACAGACTGCTGGGCGTCGTAGCTACCTGCGGGGACGGGGTTGGATCTCGAATATAGTAGTAGTAATGTCGGCCCTTCCCGACGGCCTAGTGTCCTCAAACTGGGCACGAAAGGCAAGGACGATGAATTAACGCAAACTAGTATTACTTATGTGACATGCTTTTGCTTGTAACAACTGCGGAATTTGAAAAACAAATGGAAAATAAACTACATTCCTCTCTCCCACCTTGTCTCTTCATTCAGACCTGAGAAGTTGTTTGGTGCCTACAGAACATACCAAAGTTCACAGCAGAATTCGTGAGCATTCACGATGTTTTAAAGTATATGCATATTGATACATGTAGCCCTAGTGCACGAAGGCGCTAGGAGTGACTGGAACTATCGAAATAAACATGGAGCAGTGGTTACTGGTAATCAGAATGCTAGCGTTCTAGGTACTAGATCGCTCACGTCCTAAAGCTGGTATGCTAGTGTTGAGCGCGATGCAGCTGCAACTGCTATTTTCTCATAAAACTAGTATGCCGAGATTTTTCACGAACGAAACTAGTCATCCAGAGACACAAACTAACGCACAAGTGTCATCTGATTATGAAAACTAGGCTTATTAGTTTAATGCGCCGCATTAGATTGGAACCTATAAACGGGATCTCGTTGGCCCTCGCGACGTTTCGCCAGGTCTAGTAATGTCTTGCGAGATTTTCGCTTCGCAGTGAAAGAATTAAACTTCAGAAATGTAACTCTGAAACCGGTATGCACGCAATATGATCCGGAATGTACCTCCACAGGCCGCCGTTTCTCTGCCCGACTACACAGTAAACCAACCCGCTATATTTGATAACCTCATCGGAACAAATATACTATGTGATAAATTGCACAATTCTTTTATTAAAGCACGCCCTTGTAAACCTGCCTTTTTGAGGTTTGCAGTTTAGCGCAGCCACTTTTCGGTATAACCATAGTCCCTCAATACTTTTTTCTATAACGCAATTTAAGTGCAGTTTCATATTGGCACCGTAGATCCAGGACCGCTCCAACGATGCGGCCACGTCAAATAGTGTGCGAGCCAGTGCCGTCAAAATATGCGAACATACGTCGTCGTGTGGTGCAAAGATAGTTGAAGGCGCGCTACGCTGAAACGTCGAATTGGTTTGCGCATGACAAACCACTTTAACTCTGTTGCTGTTAAGTTCGAACTTTAGGTTTCAGATCAGAAGCAAAAATAAAGGTCAATGTTTTGAGTTTTGAAGCTCGCACAGCAGCTTAGAGCACATGATGCCACGGACCCCATTCCGTTTTTATTTTTTTGTTCTTCCGCCACTTTGGCTAAATACATTTTCCTAAACACGCTATATATGTTAAGTACCCGGCTTCCTCAGAATAGAGTGGCCCTTTCTTACCTATAAATAATTATGTAGGCCCTAGCAGACACAGCAGACCCTCTTAGACTACAATCAGAAATCTGTGACTTTTTACGGCGGCTTCGTCGCGTACATTTTTTATTTACGCACTTGCCAGCTTACCGAGAGTCTTCGCTTCCAAGGGCGATGCTCTTTGTGTATTGAAAGAGATTTTTGCCAATAACACGAAAATTGTTTCTTTTTGGTCCCTTACACACAGTGCGGATGAAACAAGGGCCCTACAAGAAAAAAATGACGCTGCAGAAGCGCTGACTCACCACTGAAGATTTTGTTCACGCTAAGAACTGCTTATATGCAAAAACATACTCATGTTTTTGGATATAGCGCTCCTCTCCCTCTAAGCCTTCAATCGTGAGTCAGTGGTCACATTGCGTCGTTCTTCTGCTGTAGTGTCCTCATTTTTCGTTCGCACTCTGTGCAAAGATGCATTTGTACTGACTCGCCCAATCAGCTGCCGTACTTATTTTACCGTTTAGAGTCTCTTCATTGCTAGAGCTGTCGCTCCGTCTACCTAGTGAACCATCTCACCGTATACGACTCAGCAGCTAAACACGCCTCGCTTTCTCATGCTGCAACAGTTTCCGTAATTCTTAGCGCTAATATAATACGCCAGTGTTTCGACCCGATCTCTTTGCTATTGCTCATGAAATGGGAGACCGTTGTCGCCTTCCCTGGGTGTACTGTTGCGGCGGCTGCATTTCGATGGAGGCGAAATGTTGAGGCCCGTGTGCTGTGCGATTTCAGTGCACGTTAAAGAACCCCAGGTGGTCGAAATTTCCGGAGCCCTCCACTACGGCGTCTCTCATAATCATAACTGGTTTTGGGACGTTAAACCCCACAAATCAATCAATGGGTGTACTGTTCATTTGCATTGCCACAGGCAAAATTTTTATAGTGCAATTCGACAATGAACACGAATTATCATCGTCATCATGTCTACATTACGTCTGCTCGTAGACGATAGTCCTACAACGATCCCGAATAGCTCGTATTAACCGAGGCTAATTCAGTTTATCTCCAAGCTTTATAATTCCGTCATGTAGCATGTCACATCTGCTCCCTGTGACGCTACTCCCCTCCTCTTGGCATCCATTATCTAACACTAGAATGAACCACCGGTCGGGTTTCCTATGCAGTACATATATCTTGTCGGGCACCACTTTCCTCTCCTAATGCCCACATGGACGTCAGATACTACAGTTTCTGCTTTATTCGACACCACTGTCTTTCCATCTCGCATAGCTCATAAATGTGTTATTCTGTTAAGGGGTAAAATTGTTCTTGAATGCCACTCAAGAACACAGCAGTCTTCAAAACGTGTGTGCATCAAAATGCTTACCTAAACTAAACCATAAAAGTAATTCCATGCGTGAGTTCTGTGCGGCTGGTCTCGGTAGGATCAGGTCGTACATACGATGGATTATTTGTCAGATTTAATCAGCGTTTCGTGTGCCAGTTTTAATTGCAGGCTGTTTCGTTATTCGATGCCCAGTTATCCGTGAGCGACCGTGCAAAGTGGAATCAGGTACGTACTACCCGCATTCGGTGAAAGGAGACACGCCTGGTTGGTAGAAGTTGGAAGGCGTGCGCTGAGGCAATTCTCATTGGAGGTGTCTTCGAAGGAGCACGGCAGTTAAAATAGTCATTTGGTGCCGCATGGTGAGACCTAAAGGGAGCTGCGCAAAAAGGATAATGGGGCTTCAGTATGCCTGTTTCCAACGTAGTGCAATTTCACTTACAAAAGGCGATCACCAGGTAACTAGTAATGAGATCAAAAGTGCTCACAGTTCAGTCAGCTACGGCCTTTTTTTTTAATAAATGTAATTTAAGGAGAGCAGTTTGCTCGCCTGAATGTCCCAGTTCCGCGGTTCCCGTTGTCTCTCGCTGAGCGTCGTTCGTCCGCACGGATAGTTGCCGGTGTTTTGGGCTTGTTGCGTTTCTTTAAAGAAACATCATTCTCTAAACCATTGCTACGGCTGTGGCCGCAGTCAAGTTACTAAACAAACAGCACGAAGACCATGTCAAGAGTCTTGGGGAAAATGTCCAGTAGTGCCACTTTCTGGATCCGGGAAGGTTAGTGTATGGCGAGACTCTTCGATCCTGTTCCGCTTGCTGTGAGCGCTGTCTACAACGAAAATTTTCACTGCTTCTGCGATTGGGCACTCTATACACGTAGTCTGACACAGGAATGAGGAGGGTAAAGCACGTGACACAGGTTCCGCAACCTAGGAAGTGCCGAGATACCTGCCAGCTGACGCTTGGTCTCCGGTATAACATTTACATTTGGCTACGAAGTTGCGTGTGCCACGGACCGGCAACTTAGAGTGAATATAACGGTTCTTTCGTGCGCCCTCTTGACCTTGACCCGTGCCTCGCTTGAAATCGCAAACTGGTAAGCTTGAATGCACGTGACATGTTCAGGATACGAAGCGTTTCTCCCTTGGCACAGTACCTTCAGGTGAAGCGGTGGGGAGGAACTTCGTCAAAGAGAACGAAGAGCTCGCACTTGAGTTCTGCAGCGAGTGTGATGTAAATGCTTACAAGGTTACGTAAGACGCATCGAGCAAGGCCACCTTGTGGTTCCGAAGGCCGCAGCCGCAGAAACGGGGCAAAAGTGAAGGAAGGGACCGCATACAGCGGACTCATTAAGCGCATTTAGTATTGCCGAGCTGACATCGTCGCGCACTTGATACCGTGAATTTCAAACCAATGGGGAAGCGCGTACCTTGCGTTGCTTGTGATCTGGCCTCGTTGAGCACCTTAATATAGCCGTCAATGCTCAGGTAGAGTCCTTCGACGCTTTTAATTAACTCTGGTGAGCGACATAAATTTGTTTAGAAACAAAACCACCGGGTGAACTTCGCAACCGAATGGAGCTGAATGAGTGGCTGTTTTTGTAAGGGTTCTTATTATTAATACGATCTAAAGAGATGTTGGCGCATAATAAGGCGCCGGCTACTGCTTAGCTCTCGGCCCGCCACGGTGGTCTAGTGCCTATGGCACTCGGCTGCTCATCCCAAGGTCGTGGAATCGAATTCCGGCCGCGGCGGCTGCATTTCGATGGAGGCGATATGTCGGGGCCCGTGTACTGTGCGGTGTCTATGCAAGGTAAAGAACCCCAGGTGGTCGAAATTTCAGGAGCCCTCCACTACGGCGTCTCTCATAATCACATCGTAGTTTATCGCGGTTTAGAAGAAATTATTATTATTATTATTATTATTATTATTATTATTATTATTATTATTATTATTATTATTATTATTATTATTATTATTATTATTATTATTATTACGGCTCAGGTGTTGCGTTGGTCGAACACACAATCTACGTGGTTCAACAGTGTATATCAAGCAACGTTGTTACGGTGATGCGAGAACGTGAAAGAAATGAAACAAAAGGATAGACCGGTGGGCTGGTTGGTAAAGCACATCTTTAGAAGTATTAGCGTACACCAAACACAGACGAAGAATGGAGCAAGACGGGACACAACGCTACCAGCAACTCAGTGATTTATTTCGCGTGGTCGCATGCATATGTACACATACACACCGGTCAATTGGTGGAAAGGGAGGACACACACAACCAAAATAACCCAACGATCAAACAAGTGGCTGACGCGACAAAAACAGCATTTCTTTCTTTGATAAGCAGATTGATGGGCGACTAACAGAACCTCTACCTTTTATTTCCACTGCTTCAGTAATCTCCCTCATGAGCTGACCACGGGCACGTATGTGGGCAACACACGGGCACGGGCCGTAAATAGCATCAGATGCCAAATTCCTGATATGACCATATATGCATATTTTGCTACATATGCCACGTGCCCGTATCTGGCCATGTTTGCCAAATTGATGATTGAGCCATAGACGGTCATTCTTGCATAGGTCTGGCGTTGCCATATACGTCTCAGTCACGAACTGAGGACATAATGTCGTATGCGGACACGCGCCATATATAGCCCGATATGCCTAATTGTTGATATGACTATATAAACATATTTGGATATATGTGGCACAGGTCCTTATACAGCCATATTTGCCCATCTGGTGATTGAGCCATTATGGTAATTCTTGTATAGCTCTCGTATTGCCATATCTGGCTCTATCAAGAACTGAAGAAATAATGCCATATAAGGACACGTGCCATATATAGCCCGATATGCCCAATTCTTGATATAACCATATGAACATATTTCGATATATGTGGCACGGGTCCGTATATGGCCATACTTTCCCAATTGGTGATTGAGCCATATATGGCCATTCTTGTATAGGTCTTGTACTGACATATACAACTCTATCACGAACTGAAGAAATAAGCTCGAGTACGGACACGTGTCATATATAGCCAGATGTGCTCAACGCATGACGCGGCATTTTTTATAAGAAAATTGAGACGAATGCAGCCAAATGAATACTGAAATGGGAAGTGGGGTTACAAAACCGATACGTTAACTGATGCCAGTATGACACGACTACTAAGGGGCGAGTACTGCTTTCTTTGCTCCTGATGACGTCCAGTATCGGACGCTTCTGTTTCCCGTGCTTACTCTGTATGCGATCTTCCTTGCAACGTCGCTGGCTGACGGCATCGACCCGCGGCCTCTTTCGTTTTTTCTTGCTTCGTTGCCTCGTTGCTGCAGTCTCTGAGGTACAGAACATTCCCTTGCAAGAATGCTGTATATGGCGATATCAGGAATTAGGCAAATGTGGCTATATATGGGACGTGCTCGTATGTGGCCCTATTTGCCCAAATTGTGATAGAAACATGTGTGGTAATGAAAGATATACGCGAAGAGGGCCATGTGAGATTCTGATGCTTATTTGGCGAATTCAGCCAAATACGGACACGTGTCATATATAGCCAGATATGCATATATGGCCATGTACGCATATCTGGCTATATACGGCACGTGTCCGTACGTGGCCATATTTGCCCAATATGTATCAGAGTCTTACGTGACATTCCTCGTGTGTCTTCATTGCCACATATGTTTCTATCACAATTTGGGCAAATAGGGCCACGCACGGGCATGTACCATATATAGCCGCATATGCCCAATTACTGATATCGCCATATATAGAATTTTTGTAAGGGTTCATATAGATCAAATTCATTCATTTACGACAAGCACAAATATTTAGCCGAGTGGGTAAATCTGTTTCTGAGCGTGGGGTCACATCTTTTAAACCCGTTGATAGTAAGCGTTTAGCGTTGAGCGCCCTATTTATGTTACACCGTAAACATCTTCCATTAGAACTTTTTTAGGTATCATAGCTATTCGCCCTAGGTGACAGGTATGTGGGGACGGAACAACAAGCCCTCCCTCTCTAGGTAGGTACTGAAATGATTGCACGTTTCAAATATGCAGTCACTTATTAGCCTAGCCTTTTTGGTGCTGCTTTCGAACGAGATAGTAAAGTGCTTTTTCACCTTGGCTCAGGAAAAAATGGAGACTGTCCAAGCCGGAGACAAACTGCCTTATGAGCCAAGAGTTAATCACCTGCATAATAACGCGCATAGGTTGCGCCATTGCTACATTTCTGGCACTTCTCAGCAGTAACGATGTTATTACGGCGCTATAGTGATATCGATGTAGAATCTCTAGTGGCCGCGTTGAGATGTAGGTTACGTCACCAACCGATTCTCCCTACTGCGCTTCCACGAACCAATTCCAACTTCCGCGTGTGTCAAGAGATGAATTTAATAACTTAACATGTGTTTTCCGAGATAACTAAAGCTACAAAGTTATATGGAGGAAGTGTTAAGAACATCTTTTTTTATTGAGCTGAAGATGAGTCACAGGCTTCGACATTCAGTTTCCTGGGGTGCTAGTGATGAAGGAGGCAAAGAAAAGTGTATGGGTTCGAGATTTGTTTGCGGCTACATGGCGTGGTGTTGAGATGTACAGTAGATAATTGCTCACTCAATACGCATATCTCATACCAGCCCGCCTTCCTTCTATTGTGCTCCTCTCCTGCTCCCCACCTTCTTTCATTAGCTTCTCATATTCTTATTTATTTATTTATTTATTTATTTATTTATTTATTTATTTATTTATTTATTTATTTATTTGTTTGTTTGTTTAACCTTTGTTACGGTGTGTGTAGAAGGGGGTTTATCTGAGGAAGCCGAACGGCAAATGTACGCCGGTATAGAATACGTCGCTCTTCTCATCTCTGGTCCTCTCCATGTCTTATTGTTGCCGTTGCTGCTGCCCCACCACCTTCGAAGTACCTTAGCAATATATTAATAATGTCAAACAACCATGGGCTACTACTGCAGTGGAATAGTAAAAAAAAAAAAGAACATTCAAGAGTGCTACATTCTTTACAAAATCAGAAGCAGTACAGATGAAAAAACACATCAGTCGAAAGAAGGGGTTGGGTGAACAGCTCGTTTATTTGTTAGGAATAAACTGTTGAAGCCAAGGAAAGAATATGGGAAATTATGTAGTTTTTAACTGTAGTATAGTATTTATGGGATAAATACAAATGAATTAAAGTGGATGAAAAAACACCAGCCTTCGGATAACGCGCCGATGCTCTACCAACCGAGCTACGAAGGCGGTCGTTCTCCCGTCCACATTATTGGTTATTTATGTGCGTATAATCGTGGGAGTGTTAGACAGCGTCACTCGTAGTCATGGCGTCCTTTTGTCAGAAGGCGTCACGCAGCACGTGATCTCATCGATATTCCAACATAAGTTGCAGACATATTCGAACAGGTGAAAACGTATCTAAAGGCCGCAGAACCTCGTTATACAAAAACGAAAGAAATGCGTTGCAGACAAAACACGCACGAACGATATGCAAAAGTGTTTCATGCAAACAAACTGTAACAAGGGGGAAGTTTGCTTTTCATAGATGTTCCCAGTACATCTGAAGTGATTTATCTTTGGATAAGTCTTTGGATTTATCTTTGGGTCAAGATTACTGGCGTCGCATCTAGCTATTCCTTAATGTTAGTACGGCCGCGGTATTCGCACGACATACGACGAAACTGAAATTACGCTTCTTTTTTGTATTAAGAGTTCGATACCTTGCAGCAGGAAGCGCGAAAACGATTTGTCGAAAATTGCCAGGCGATTCAAGGTCTGAAATATTTAAGAAATAAATAAGGATAAGGGCTTGCTAAGGAGCATCTCCACAAATACCGGCGCTCATTTAGCCAATGACCGCGCTGTAATCTCGCAACTCGATTGCCATTACGAGTGACCGAAAAAAAAAAGAAATTCAGATAGCTGGGCGATAATTGACGCGATGGACATTAGCCTCCTCAGCATCGAAGAAGTGAACTGATCTCGTTCGTGTCGCCGCACTTTTTCTTTCCTACTTTTCCCCTCGCGTTCGTCGGCAGGCTTATCCGGCGGGAAGTCTCATTTGAAGACGGCATCGATACATTCGCAGTAACACTCGCTCCTTTCCCGCCGAACGCAGGTATGGTGCGTCGCAAAGAGCGCGCGACTCTGTGGCTAACCTTGACTGTGCATTAGCGAGGCTGCAGATATACTCTCCCGGGCTTTTCGACGATTGCCTTGCCGCCGCATGCAGCTTATTTCCTATTCGGAGGGCAGCCTTAGTTTCTTTAATTCCTCAGGCCCTGTGGCGAAGGAAGCCAAGAAGTGCGTTTACCGTTTTTATCGTCACTGGGGCGCCGAGATCAACCTGTTCCTTTTCCCTCGCCCTCGTTTTTTTTTTTCCGCTCCGTATGCATGTCGCTTTAAAGCAAGGTTTCAGAAACTAAAGAGAGAGGGGGAAGGGCGGAAGGACATAAAGTATTTGCAGACAAAAGCTGAGCTTTGCACACGGACCTTCGCTTCTTCTCCAGGCGTTTGGGAGTCATTTCAGTGACGCCGGCGCTGTAATGAGAAAGCTAGGGAGAGACAACGGCGTTGTGTGAAAGGCCCTTCCACCGGCACACTTTGTTATCTCCGCATTTTCACCTACGAACCGAATTCTCCGCCCTACTCTCAATGCTACCGTTCCTGTGTGAATCTCAGCGGAGCAGCGCATTAGGGCCCTGTTATCTTGACGATGGGCGAAACATATCTTGTTCCTCTTTCTTTCTTTCTTTCTTTCTTTCTTTCTTTCTTTCTTTCTTTCTTTCTTTCTTTCTTTACTGTTGTTCTGGCTTGTCGACGTGGCGAATGTGCGGTGCCTGGATAGAGAGAGAGAGAGAAATATATAAATGTTTCATGGTAATTCCGAAGTTACCCTGGTTTTATTGCTTCGCTTGCTACTCGAGGTGTCGGGTCGTGATCACGATACATAGTAGTATGTACGCCTGTACTACATTGCGCGGTGGTCTAGTGGTTAAGGTGCTTGGATGCTGACCCGAAAGATACGTGATGGACCCAGGTCACGGCGGTCGCACTTTCGGAGGAGGCGAAAATGGTAGTGTCCCGCGTAGCCTGCGTTGTAAATGCGCGTTGGCAAACCCCACGCGGTCGAAATTTCCGGAGCTCTCCACTATGGCATTCCTAATAATCATGTCGTGGTTTTGGCGCCGAAAATCCCGTGGGTTATTATTATTATCTCTACTGTATGCGGGGCTCGCTACCACAGTTAATGTACGTATTAGGAATCAGGCTGACTTTCCCCGTTTGGACAGCATTCCACTGCCAGTGGATCTTGAGCGCACATATCGGTGAGACTGGTTCTCTTCATCGAATGAGGCAGGGAAAACACGTCGGATGCATCGATGAGAGGACATGTGGTCCTGACGGGACGCGCTCTTGCATCACAGTGGTCGAACAGGATGCTTGTTCCCTGTCCTGGCTCTGGTATCCGGGAAGAAACTAGCACCTGGCTCGATCGTCCGTTGTTTCAAAGAGCAACTGCATATCGTGCATTGCGCCCAGTCTTCGGTCAAGGAGAGCCGAGAAATGTCCCCTTGTGCGTGTAGGCAGCCGAAAGACGCAGGTGCCAGAAACGGAGTCGTTTCTTTTTTATACACGTATTTTTGCGCAGATCTTCATTGTCTCGAGGATGAAAGAGTAGGGACGTCTGTAAGCGCTGCACGTTCTATTCGGTGCGTCGTGAGAGCTGTGTACTAAATGACGGGGAAAAAGTGTCGCGGACTTGTCACGTTGGTGCAGATGCCGTGAAACGCCGTACGCAGGTCTTATTCTTCCTTCAGTGAGTTCTTGCGTGTGATCCTGTTTCAAGCCCAGCGCGCGTGTTCGCACATCTGCCTGCATTCGAAAAGGCTTTTGTGCGTGACTTTAGCAAAATATCCTCTTTTTGTTTTCTTAAAGCTGTAAGGGCAGGACATTCGTCGGTGCCTGGTATGCAGATTACCATGACGCCCGAGGCGTTTACATGCGCGAAATAAACTATAGTAACTAAGAAGGAACAACTATCCAAAACACATCTCTTGTTACTCAATCACTGCGCACATTTTTAGCCTGAAATCCTTTTAGCTCTCATTTTCGGCAGTTCTCAGCTAACCTTGAGCCAAAAGCCGCAGCCGTTGTCCGGGCGCTCAGACGTCATCATCCGGACACCCACACGAGAACGTCCGGATACGTATAGACGAGATCGTACGGGCACCCTAGCAAGAACATC
This sequence comes from Hyalomma asiaticum, assembly GCA_013339685.2. Taxonomy (NCBI): domain Eukaryota; kingdom Metazoa; phylum Arthropoda; class Arachnida; order Ixodida; family Ixodidae; genus Hyalomma; species Hyalomma asiaticum. The sequence continues at coordinate 101,314,651 of CM023486.1, forward strand.
CAGGTGTACAAAAGATATCATCCGGGCACTCAAACGAAAACATCTGAGCGTCCAGTTAAAAGCTGAAACCGATCGAACTTTGTCGACCAACTCTGCTTCAGGACCGCCTTACACACGCTAGCTACTGGCAAACATGCTGCAGGAATATTGCTTCCGAGTTTTAATTTCAGTTTGAGATACTCAGATGCAACTTAACAACGAACAAGCTTGGCATTGTATGCAATAAAATACGAACGTCGCAGCATTCGTCGTCAGGTCACCTCCCTTTCTTAAATTGGTAGTATTGTGTTTGTAACGCGCATATATCAAGCTTTCTATTTTTCTCGCATTCATTAGCACACGAATTAGTTGTGTCAACAAGAATGGGAGAGTAGGATATTACCCTCTGATCATCATTGATCTGGAAAAAAAAATATCGAATAGTACGTTATAGCTACTGTTCCCTTGAGTCGACGGCACGCCACCGCAGCGGCGCTTTATTACGTGTAAATTCCCCTCGTGCAATGGCATAAATGGAACATCTTTGTCACTCCTACTGTGTTACCGATGCGAAGAACATGGAGATCCACAATAGTTCCAATTATATGGTTTATACATAGACAGCACCAGGAAAGAGAGAGCGACAGATACTTTAATAAAATAAGGAGAAGCCATAGGGTACCACGAAGAACCCTTGTCGTGGATAGACTCCTTGGCAAAGTAACCCGTGTGTCGCGGCCGCACTGAATTACCCGTTTCTGTCACTTCTGCCTGCTGCTGCCGCAGCAGTGGCATAGTGTTTCCGGCGTTCGGCTACTAACAGGAAGAACGCAGGCTCGATCCCAGTTGGAGCGGTTGTTTTTCGTTAGAGGTGAAATGTTGAGGCCCGTGTAATGTGCGATGTCAGTGCACGTTAAAGAACCCCAGGCGGTCGAAATTTTCTGGTCCTTCCGCTGTATTCGGCGTGCTTCATGATAACATCGCGCCCCGCCACGGTGGTCTAGTGGTTATGGCACTCGGCTGCAGATCCGAAGGTCGCGGGATCGTATCCCGGCCGCGGCGGCTGCATTTCGATGGAAGCGAAATGTTGAGGCACGTGTGCTGTGCGATGTCAGTGCACGTTAAAGAACCCCAGGTGGTCGAAATTTCACGAGACCTCCACTATGGCGTCTCTCATAATCAGAGCTGGTTTTGGGAACGTTAAACCCCACAAATCAATCAATGATAACATCGCAGTTTTGCCACGTAAAACTATTCCTATGGTATCCCCCCTCCTCTCTCGCATGCCTCGTTTTCTTTTGCACGCAAGCATAGGTTTATTTATGCCAGCCATTTCTTCTTCATTTTTTTTTGTTCTATCTTGTAGCGTTGAAAACCTTGCCCACGGCCAGAATTACTTCCCTTCCTTTTATAACATGTATTATGGCAGTACATTTCGAACCATTGTTGTGGTTTTGGTGGTGGTGGTGCAGCATGCGGGGCCAACCTCGCATACATACATGGCAGTTGTTCCGCCTGAGCATATCATGAGTTGTGAGCGAGATTTAATTACAAGGCACCTATAAGCTTCAAGTCGCGACAAAAATCAATCACTCTTCTCTTGGCGAGTGCTGCGGCCTCTTCGGGAAGCACGACATCTTCGAAGCTGTAGTCGGAAATACCACCCTTTAGCACGCTGTGAATCGTCCCTTTCCTTTCCCTGTCGAATTGCGCGCATATGCGAATAAAATTTTATACGCAACTTATGAAATTTTGGTACGTCAACACACAAGGTCTTCAGCCTTAACCCCTTAAACTTCGCAATGTGGACCAGTGAGCAGAAAGATTAAACTCATGCTTACATCTCACGTACACATGCTATATTACTTATGATAAAAAATGCAGGCACATTTACGATGAGTAAACATGTTTTTTTTTATTTTCACAAAGAAAGAAAGAAAAATTCGTATAGAATTATCAAAACAGGAAAGTGGAGAACCTCTACGTTGGATGCCACGAGCTTAACTATTTTACAAATGCAACCCCTCGGACGTTCTTTTTGTTTTCTTAGTCTACAGTCAGCATGAGCATTTGAAGCGTACTCGTGTAGGAATAATGTATGTTAATGGAATAAAATGAAGTAGTATATATGCGCAAGGTGAAAGCGCGGCTACGTATAGTCTACGTCTATATGCTCAGTTACTTCCCTTTACACTCCAGACCTGTTGTAGCAAGCTTGGAGCGTAAAGGGAGTCAGGCTTCGTTACGATATCGAGGATTAACGTTTTCAGAAAGTGCTGAATGAACACCGACTTAGGCTCCCGATGTTATTCTTCGGTCCCTGAAATACTCAATTTGGAGACACATGAAGGCAAACAAATGAATTTTATCAATTATGGGTTTAGCGTATACTGGTTTTAGTTTGTGATCGCATTTTACTGCCGTTGGATTACACACTGTTGTTTTCATTCTGTCCTGTTTCTCGGAGCAAAAAAGAAGAAAGAAGAGCGCGCAATGTTTCCACAACGATGAGGATGGTTCTTTCTTTCTTTCTTTCTTTCTTTCTTTCTTTCTTTCTTTCTTTCTTTCTTTCTTTCTTTCTTTCTTTCTTTCTTTCTTTCTTTCTTTCTTTCTTTCTTTCTTTTTCGTATGCCATCGATGGCTTCATAAGTCAGCCAATGCAGGCTTCACTTGAAGACAGGGAAGCAAATTAGACGCTCGTCCAGTCTGCTACCTTATTCATGGGTAAGGGGAACAGGGAAAATCTCTTCAGCCTAATAAAGAAAAAAAATTGCCTGCAGCTGGGCACCTCTCGTGGTGTCATATCTTAAAGACTTCCTGTTATGTCACAATGAAAATTGATTGATTGATTGATTGATTGATTGATTGATTGATTGATTTAAGCTGTTTGCTTTGTAAGTTCCTTACGCTTTTAACAAGAACAGCATGTCAAAAGCTAGCAGAAGAGGGTTTTGCCATGATGTGATAACCCCCCTTCATTGCCTTGCTTGTCAGCAGAGACACCTTTGGTGTCATGATCGGGTGAGATGTTTTAGCGCCGCGGCGCACGCGGCTCCGTTTATAAGTTTGGTGTGGCCTGACGTGAAAGGGAGGCAGCACTTTGCTGTACTGCGCGCATAGCGCCATGAAACGTGTTCGTCGAGGAAGGAGAAACATGTGTGATCGCCCATTTTTTCTGACGCTAAATAAAAAGAAGGAATTACCTACTTCGGAAGTGCTAAAGCATTCAGCGCGCAGGATGTTTTGTTGCCGTCGAGTGTCACCGCTAGAAGGACTGGCGCTGCTGTCAGTGTCATTTAGAAAACAGTGTCACGTCACTGACCCTCCTGTCTTTGCTGCCTCTAGCGCAGTTCGCTGGCTTTCATGCCCAAGCAGTAATGCAGTTTCTCGCTATTGCAGTTATGGTTTACCGTTTCGTGAAGGACTCATTCGACCAATCCATGTGTGAGCGTTCACGCGCACCCCAAAACGGATCGTCAGCGAGGCGTGCCGCTGATGAAGCTGAAAACGAAAGATCGTCCCAGCGTTCATCTGACACGTAGGAATCATTTCTGCAAGGAAGATTGCATCTTCGGCGTTGGGCATCACATATCCGGTGAGTGCAAATTAGAACTTCCGAGGACTGTATATGCATTGAAATATGACGTTTTTCTGCGCCAAGCAGAGCAATGTGGTACTCAGCATGTTCCCGGAGTACGTGGCATTGCAGGTCATGAGATCATTTCGATACTGAAATCTGTCGAAACACCTTGCGCATGAACACATGCGCATGCATGGCGGAAGCGAGGATTGAGAATACAAAAATATAAGTGGTTGTAAGTTCCGGGTATATTACCGGAAATCGATTCGTGAAAAGATGTGTGCGTTCGCGTACCGCAGCAAACACAAATGTACTGCACCGCTAAAGCAACCATCTCGCACAAGCCGGAAGGCGTATGAGAGCGCAGCTCTTACGGGCCCATTCCGAGTGTCGTCCATGGGTCCTCACCATCACCGAGCAAATCAGCACAGTGAAGGATTCGTTGGATCATGCGCCTCGAGCCACACGACGTTCTGTACCGTTTGCAGCTAGTAACCGAGTGAACGAGCACAGCGAAAGATGTCGTAGCTCACGCGCTTCGAGCTACGCGAGGCTCTCCTTTCTTTTGCCGAGGCCTACTGGATTACCGTGGAGGGGACGATCCAATTTCTCTGGAAACAGCCTTTGACGAGTCAGGAGAACACAGCATATCACGCCGCCTAAACAGAAGCTCATCGGTTCTTTCTCAACAATGAGCATCGCATCTGGGTCGCAATGCTTCGTCGGCTCGGCTCACCGTGGTAAGTGTGCGAGAACGAGACCATATGCATGCCTCTCTTAAATTCCTTTACTGAGTATATCGCCACACAAACAAACTCATGTAAAGCTGTGCTTATATTTCGCATTAGGGAGCACTGTAACCGTCGATTCTTTAGCGAGCCAACACGCGGTGTTGACACATGCCACTATCGTCGGGGCTTAGTTAACGCAGTACTGTGGATGACTAACGTGAAGAGGCCACTCGTTCAGTAGTCGAGCAGTCATGATATCTACCTAACAAATTATATTAGCAATTGTTATTGGCTCAAAGAAAGGACGCCATTTGCCACAGCTTTTATTAGCAAGGCTCAGCGTCCACAGGGTTGTGGGAAATGTAATAAGAGAGGAACGGAGAGGAAAGCCTTAGGAAAGGACTTGGGAAGCTTCGACCACCCGGGGTTCTTCAATGTGTACTGAAAACGCACAGTACACGGGGCTCCTTGTATTTTCGCCTCCAGCGAAAATGTGACCATGGCATACAGTTTTCCCCTTTGTGAACTTCTGTGACCGACCCTCGCAAGACGCTCCGCGCAGGCGAATTTGTGTACGCGGAGCGTTTCCCTCTAAACCGGCTCCGGCCATGCCACGGTGGTCTAGTGGCTATGGTACTCGGCTGCTGATCCGAGGGTCGCGGTATCGAATCCCGGCCGCGGCGGCTGCATTTCGATGGAGGCGAAATGTTGAGGCCCGTGTGCTGTGCGATGTCAGTGCATGTTAAAGAATCCCAGGTGGTCGAAATTTCCGGATCCCTCCATTATATGGCGTCTCTCATAATCAGAGCTGGTTTTGGGACGTTAAACCCCACAAATCAATCAATCTATACCGGCTGCACGGCTACGCCTCTGTGATATTATCTGCCGCCATCATTAATCATCATCTTGGCATGGCCCACGCTCCTGAGGCCGCAGCGCAAAGAGCGGCAACCAGGAGACACTGCCGCTAACCTATGGCGTCGAGTAGAAAAAGTTGTTCCTCAAGTGCCTCTTGCGCCCGATGTCTCCCGGTGCCTCATCCGGCCACTGGCTCGGAAGCCACGGCCCTGAGCCCGCGATGTGTATATTGTTCCTGTGTACTTGGTGTAAGTACCTTTTCAGGGTACATTCGCCTTATGAACGTAACAATTAACATTCTCAAGCTGAAAACATATGAATACGTGAAAACACGCGCGTGATGTCTTTAGCTGCTCTTTAGCGCGTTTGTACCGTGGTATATATAGATTAGACCGGTTACTATAGTAGCGCGCACTGAACCGTGTCGTGGTCAACCTCGATTCCCCTTGATCTGCGTGGCTTCCAGTAAGGCTTAAATTGTTGCAACGGTTCCAGGACCGAAAAAAATATTCTTAGGCCGGTCATCATCGCGCTTCCTATCATTGCCATTCTCCTCGCTATTTCACTCTATATTGCTGCTGGCAGTGCACACCTTGCCTGCTTTAACCACATGCGCTTGCATGAAGCTGCTGCGCATGTATTGTAACCGTCATTACGAGTTACAATATTGACGCTTCAATGGGTCTTGCATCTCACATGTATAGACCACGAACAAGTTTGGCGAAGGTTATCTGAGATGCAGCGTCAACCTTTAGATGACAGCCCATGAAAAATTACATAAAACACTTCGGGCAGAATGATGGAGGGACGCTGACACACTTTCACACCTGCTCTGGAAGGCAGGTGTGAAGCTGCCGTCGGAAAAGACCTTTACTCATTGCCATACTGGCGGCCTTTTGCATATTAAACTAACTATATTAATCCACTGACCTCGTGATTTTCGAGTACGAAGTCGCCAAACCTTGTTTACTATCGCTGATGATTGATGGGCCATGAACCTGCGCTCATATTTCTTGACCCGGCACGTTGGCGCGAAGACGTATTCTTGGCGGATGGCTATTCTTGGCTCGCCTCACGCAATGTGGCGGCTTCCGCCGTCCATACCAATTCAGCCGCAAGGGTCAAAGGGCACCACGATTTCTCAGCGCTTCGCGTCAAGTCGTTGCTTTCTTCTTCTTTTTTTCGTTTTTGGCTTTTTTGTATTAGTCGTTGACATCGTTAAAAAGAAGGGCTTCATGTAATATACTAAACCTTCGGGGCACCAGACTTATTGGCGTTCAGTATAGTTGTCTTGTCATCTGTATTTTCTTCATATTTTCAAGTGTAAGCGTGTTCTTAATGCACTGTTACCCATTCAAGCTGGTTGTGCAAGCTGGAAAGCCTGCGTCGTGACGTAGTACTTCGTTATTTTCTGCTTGGTATTTCTGTGTTACGCGCTCTTTCTAGAACAAACGCGAGTTTTTTTGCAACCGTAGCTGTTCAACGCGTTGCATTGACTACCTCTGGTGAAAGGCGAAAAAAAATTCTTTGATAAAACGACGTTTGTTATAAAAGAACAGGGGATGCCGTCTAGGGTACTATGTACTCTCTACAATAGAGCGATAGTCTGTTTCATTAAAGATCGCTGCGACGATACATTGATATTTATTAAAAAAAAGTAAAGAGTAGAGTACTAAGGGAGAGCTGTACACAATTGTTGCTTGCTAAGGCGTAACACATTTAAGACTTTTTGACGTAATATACTTGGCTAACTATCTGTGCAGTGTTGTGATGCGCATGCAGTGTTCACGGTGAGTGGTGTCGGTAACGTTATCCAACAGATACAGAGCTGGACACGTGGAACGCCTGAACGGGCTCTGTGATTTATTAATCTCACACCCGTTCTCCCACTTTTGACTTTTAGTGTGGATTGGTACCAACAAGCCCGGCTAATCGGCCATGTGCAAGTTCTTTTTGGACGTTTATGTGTGGTTGCGCTTAATATTTGCTGATATTGTAAAGCCTTCCCCCTTTTTGTGCCACGTTTTTGCTTTAGTAGTGCAGATAATAATTTAGCAACGCAATTTTTTTTGGTACCAAGCTCAAATATTGTCGTGTTAACATATTTATTCAAGAGTGTCGTTAAACGGAACTTGGTTTAAAGATGCGTCGGCAATGTCGGCGGCAAAGTCGGGCACTTCTTTGACTTGTTAGTACGTCCTGTGTTAGTCAGTGACTTTTACATCTTTGTTCGTTTGATGGTTGCTCTAATAGACAGCGACATGAGCGTGAGTTGTACAAAAAATTAACTGCTTGCTTAGGGGATTAATAGTGTATGAACCATGTCTAACGTGTCCGGGGAGTGCTGCTGTGATTTACTACATCGCGGATGGGTGTGGAAGGAAATGGCGTGAGGAGGGTGAGCAGGTCGTGGCTCGAAGCTTCTGGCCACGTATTGGGCCTCAGGTTGACTAGGACTTCGGTGCGATGCCTCCGTCACAAGATGGATACCTTATCTTAAAGTGCAAAGTTATCATCGAGTATTTCTGCTCTCCTTTTTGGGGGGTTTGGCCTCTGTGCTCAGGTCCGGGGACCTTTGTACCCGAACCCGCGCTACCAAATGTACCAAGGACGTGCCTGTTAGGCTATGCCTAGAAAGTACCACCTAGTAAAGGCAGCATTGATTGGTAAATAAAGTAAATTAGTTTTTATCCTTTGGTGTTGGTGTTAGCTTCGAGCTTTCATCGCTGATACTGAGGCACGTGTAGCGATTAATGACAGCGGTTGCAAGAGTAAGCTCTTTCACAGCTCTTGGCGTATACTATCTGGTGTCTCTCTTATCTGGGAACTAGAGAGAAACAACAAATTCTGCCCATATGGCCACACTGCAATATACATAAGGCGCCGGGGTCACAAGTCATTTAATGCTTGTTACAATTGTCTGGATGTGCTCTGGTATAAACTTACGCTGACTATTATTATTGATAGCTTCTGGAAACCTTCTTTGGAACACGAGAAGGAGAAACAAAATGGAAAGCTAATTTTCCAGATCTTTAGGAAACCATCGAGTAGTACATGCACTATTCACGAAAATGCACTTTCTTGATCCACAGTACTTTATGCACTGTAGTTTTTGTTGTTGCAAGCCGGAACGGTCACTGTCGTCATGGGTGGTCCTGAAAAAGAAATAGGCAGCAGAGTTTAGATAACTCACGTTGATGAGAGGCCTAAAGGCATTGATTTTTTCGCTAGCACCTAGAACTTACCAGGGTGCTTGCAACAGCCCTGAGCTATAGTAGTACTGACCTGGCGCAATATTAAGCGTGATCCTGGTCGTGTCAATGAAGTGGAGAGTAGAAGACTCAGCAAGAAAAACAGCTGTAGCCTCAGCGAAAAAGAAAACAAGAAACAAAACGGTAGTGACAAAAACTTAGATTCGCTTGTAAGGCTCAGTCAGACATCTGAGGCTTTGTGAAAAAGGCTGAACATTAATCTGTTGACTTGGGTGTATAAGCGGACTTGCTGGTGTCGTTGACGTTTCACTCTTTATGGCTAGCTTATTCAAGATGAGAAAATGTTATTGCAAGCTTGGGGCTTCTACACACGTTCCTATGTTGTTGTTGTGTGGGGTTTAACGTCCCAAAACCAGCTCTGATTATGAGAGACGCCGTAGTGGAGGGCTCCGGAAATTTTGACCACCTGGGGTTCTTTAACGTGCACTGACATCGCACAGCACACGTGCCTCAACATTTCGCCTCCATCGAAATGCAGCCGGCGCAGCCGGGATTCGATCCCGCGACCCTCGGATCAGCAGCCGAGTACCATAGCCTCTAGACCACCGTGGCGGGTTACACACGTTTCTAGCGTAGCCGGTTAACACGCCGTGAGCAGAGTGAACATTAGTTTTTAGACTCTTACTTTTTTCCCGGGCTAGGCGCACAGTTGCTAAAGTGGCGTGTAGGCTTTAACAAGGGTTATTAGAGAAGATTACCGCCGTAGAGCAACATATCCCAAGATAAACTTACGCACCAATGTACGTTCGTTCTTGAGAACATAAATATGAATTCTAAGAACTGCCAAATGGTTGTGAGGTGACACATGTTTCAAATAGGAAAGGAGTAAGTATAACAATACCGCCGGGTGCCTTCAAAATGTTTTGACACCCTTCGCCTCCATGAAACGAATGAAATCGACAATGAAACTATGAAGGAATAGTCAGACCAGTGTAAGTTATAGCGCACGAAATTACGCCTAATGAGAAGCAATGTAGCTATAATAGCCACAATCTGTAGATGATATGTATTCACATGCCATTACAGCTATGAAACGCTTGTTCTAAATACATAAACGAACGTCCGAGCAGCGCAGTGCCCTTAGATGCCGCCTTCTAACTCCACGAAAAATTCTCGCTCCTGGAATGGTGGTTGGTGTCCTTCTCTGACACCCGACGATCTCGATAAAATCGAGGATAATTTTTCACAATAAGTCTGCCGCAGTATGAGCAAGATTGCCGATAAACAAAAGTCGAACTCGATGCCGCGCTTTCGACACGAAGCAACCGCCGCAGACTTGTCCGCTACTGCCATTACCCATTCTCGAAGGCTCTGTTTCACTGTGCACGGGCACTTCTAAAGCCACGATAAAACATTGCCCGCGACTCGAGGGCACGCGACTGCTGCTGGGGCCCCCGCATTCCAAACGATGGACCTTGGCTGCCGAAACATCTTTCTCCATGCTCTTTACGAAACGAGATATTCAAGCGCTGCTGCATCCGCAGTAGCTCTTTCCCGCTCGCGACGTTGGCGCAATTCAATGCATTTCGATGCAACCTCAGAAACAAAAACCTCGCACGTGCGTTGGCACAAAACAAGATAGGAATGACAAACGACCGGCTTACGCAAGACTGCCTTCTCGTTGCACGTAGCATTGGCGTGAGAGCGAGTGGACAAGCTGTTAGCGGACACCTAGCTGGTTAGAGCCTGTAAAGTGTTCGCACGTGATTCAAAACCTTGCCCTTATGTTTGATAAGGGCCCAGCTGAATGCAAAACTACAGCCTCACACTTGGGGGGTGGTGAGAAAAGAAAAAAGAAGGCGCGTCTCGAACGGAACTCACCTACACGAGGCCCCGCTAACATTAGAAGCAAACCACTAAGTCTAAATATCTCCGGTATTGTCCTCGTAAGTGCCCCTCGACGCTGCACGTGGCGAAAGAATATACCGCATCGAAGAAGAGCTACCGTGCGATGAGAGCCATAGCTCGGGAAAGTAAGAGCGGCTCTTTTTGCTCCTTGGTTATCGGTCTGCATGAGAAGAGAAACAGGGTAAAGGGAGAGAGAGGGGAAAAAAAGTGATCATAGAAAGATGTAACTGGACTTGGAAGATCCGTCGTCGTTTTCAGGGTCCGTTTTCGCTCAGGCATTCGACGTGTTCCTGCGCTGGCTCCCTTTAGCACCCCCCCCCCCCCCCTCACATCCAGCATAACGTTTCCCTCTCGCCTCTCTCAGTCCTCCGCATGTCGACGCGTAGAAATTCGACTTTCTGCATCGCTCTGTGTCTCTGTGTGTGTGCACTGGTGGTCGGTCAATTCGAGGCCAACGAGAATCATCCGTCGGCCGTGCGGACGGCAAGATTAAACCAGCCGATAAAGGCCATCCAAGACCTTTTGCAGATGCGCGCCAACGGAATACGATTTGAGGTACTAGCCGCATGTCTCCGAGACGCATTGGTAAAAGAAGGAAGAGGGCAGTAGCGGGGGCAAGGGGGAAAGGGTCTGCGTGTCGGGGAAGATGGCACCAGCGCGTTTGTGAGCGTGCGTGCGATGCGCCTGTCCAAGAGGCCGTCCTGCAAAACTGGAATAAAGCGAAAAAAAACCTTGAATGAAATGAACTGGTTGTCCCGCTCTGTGTGAAGACCGCAGGCAGCACCTCTTCCGAGGGCAAGGAGGACGAACTGTGCAGTTTTAAAAAATAAAAAGAGAAGACGAAACGCAGTTGCCTTTGACTTTACCTTCCTCTAGAAATTAAGAAACTTGAGAGAGAAAGAAGCTAAAAACCGTCCGAGAGCAAAGTAAGAATAATAATTACAAAGCCTGTTGCGAAGGCAAGAAAAAAAAACGGACCGGACGCTGCATCAGGAATGGGTGCCCGCATGTCTCTACGTCACGTGAGCGTCCAGGATTGGACCGTATGCTGGACGACGAGAGGATCCTTCAAGCGACGGGTATAAAAGCGACTGTCCGCTACACCGAGATCATCACCGCTTCACTTTGCTCTCTTCGGCTTGTGGTTGGGAACAGCTGCCCCTTTCCTCCGTCAAGATGATCAAGGTAAGGAGACGACGCGAACAACGACTTCTCGTGACGCCACCTTCCGGGACACGAAGAAAAAGCAGGCGAAGATGACGAACGCCGCCTTGTGGACTTAGCGACCTGCATCTACCCCTCTCGCTTTTTTTTTTCTTTTCGTTCCGTCATTCACGTGCTCCGAAGGTATTACGACGGACTTCCAGAAAGGCTTTAACAAAAGGCGCAGGACAAAGAGAGGCGACTCGCACAACGCCTACTTGTGTTACGCTTTGCGAATGCAGCCGGAAATGTGGAAGCGAAGGAATTATTGTTCGGCGGGAGAATGGTTGACGAACCGTTGCGTAATGTGGCCCTTGCGCTATTAAGTGTTTAAATGCGGTTCGCTGTGTGTCAGCCTAAAGTTAAAGTGTAGGAATTGTTAAGTGTTATACTTGTGACTGCGACTGACACGGATTTGTCTTCATACCGTGAGGGGATTCCTATATGGCCGAGTAATCCGCCTATCTTGTGCCGATAAACAAAAGTCGCATATTGACTGCACATGATGAGTGTGAAAGGCGCAGTGAGTGGTGAGATGGGCAGAAAAAAGAATGGGGACGAAATTGGACGATGACGTCGGAATAGGCGGCGCCTCTTAAAGGAATTTTGGTGGGATGAACTAAAGGCTATGCATTTGCTTCGTGTCATTTGATAACGAGCACTACAGGCTGCGCAGTTATAACTTGTGGCGTTTACAAAGTTTGCCTTCTCAGTTCCTAACTAGATACAACTTTGCTGCAGATCGCCGCCATCCTTGCTCTGGCTGTTGCCGTCCAGGCTGTCCCAGTGAGGTTCAACGCCGATGGCGACCTCGACACCGTAAGTGCTGCCTTTATTCACGTAGAATCTCTCTTATAACCTATCACTATTTTTCCGGAAGGTGTATGTTAAGACCAAAGACATTTAGAAGCGAAATCTTGAAAGAAACTCTTGGCAGATAGCTGCTGAGAAATTAATGCAAGTCATCACAGAAACTAGTTATATGCCTTAGACCGCAGCAGTACCCCGCTTTCGCTACATTAATTAAATCCAAGTTGTACAATCACAGTAGCACTACTTGTTTTTGACTTTAAAGGTAATCAACTATTCTCACAAACAGTAAGCTTGCCGCACGGCAGTAAAACAAAATTTTGTGCATTGAAGTCTGTGTTGTGCGATTTGAATTAACGTAGCATTGCTATGGTGGTATAGTCTCTACTAGAGAACATTAGGACTGCCTCCTCTCTGCTCTCCCTAGGCACCATCTGCTCGTTGTAGAGCAGATATAGGTAATATTCAGCTACTAGAAGCTGCGAACAAAGCACACAGGAAGGCTGCAAACAATACAGAGATTAGTGAACCTCCGTATCAACCGCTATTCGTACTAGCAACGAGAACTTTTGCTTTTGGGTAGTGACAGTTCCTCGCATGTTCTCTTATCTGTCGTCCTTCAACTTCACAGGCCGCCCAGACCTTCGCCCGTGCCGTCGCTGCCTCTGACGACCCCCTGAGCCAGCCAATCCCATACTCCTTCAAGCACGAGTCTTCCACCGAGGAGGGCACCCACACACACGAAGAGAGCGGTGACGGCAACGGCCGCGTGTCCGGCAGCTACACCCTGACCCTCGCCGACGGCCGCCAGAGGACCGTCCGTTACACCGCCGACGAGACCGGCTTCCACCCAGAGATCGTCACCAACGAGCAGGGAACCGAGTCCAACAACCCAGCCGACGCCACCATCACCTCCAGCGCTCTGTCCGGCCCTGACGCCGCCCACGCCGCCGAGCCCGAGCGCCTTCGTCTCCTCGCCTCCGGAGGCTTCAAGTCCAAGGCCTAAACTGGAACCGTTAGGACGCTCGCCCAAGCCGGAGCACTAGCCGCGGCGGCGCGCCAGGATCGGCCTGCGGCGCAGGCCTTCCCGAACACCACCGTCAACGCACTCCGACGGGCAGCGACAATGACCAAGAAATGATGAAGCGAAAAAGCTATCTCCCACCCTATTTATATTTTCCCGCTCGGCGTCAGACACGGCGCCACTGTTCTTGCGTGCCTCGTGCATCTACGAACTCACCCAGTCTCATTCGAACCAGGCGTCGCGCAAGGTGCACCGCGACCTTCTAGGTTTTTTGAAGAAAAGTACGTACTTCACGTCGTTCCCTGTAGTGGGGTGGCGCTGTCCTGGCTCTTACTTCCGCACCAGCAAGCGCTCGCGTGTTAAGGAGGAAAGGCCCCCGGTTACTGCCCATCCGAGAAAGACAAGAAACTGCCATCTTTGTTTGTAAACGTCCTGAAGCCAGAACACGGAATCTTGATTGTCGTTTGTACGTCCTGTGTTTTTGTCTTTTGTCCCCGTGGCCTCGTGCAATCTTATTCTGTTCAGACCACTACGGTCTACCCTTTTTTTTTCTGTTTATTTCCTCGCTCTGGAAAGGTTGGCGCACGTTCCCCCAAGCACTGCCGCAAGCTGTTGCCCGATCGCTTTCTCGCTATGATAGGAGCGGCTCCATAACACCCTCGAAGAGCCCCTTCTGACGTAACGCTAACTAGCCAGCTAGCTTTAAGTAACAATTGCGGGTCACGTTTATACGTAAGAGTGTACAAATACTTGTTCCTTATTCTTACTTCCTAGCACTTTTCTTTTCCTAACACCTTCTTCTTACAACACAGAAACATTTCACCACTTGACGGTTGTGATAAGCCTGTCGATGTGTGCGATGGTTCGACGGGGTAGTCGGCACTAGACATTGCAGCACCTAACTAGTACGTACGCCTTGCTTGTTACGCGTGTTTGTCTACGTCCCTGTCCAATGTTCCTCTAACTAGTTTGTGTCCTTGTCAGTTCTGTGTAATGGTTTCACGAACTACAAAATAAAACGCAAAGCAAGCCCTGTATGAAGCAGCACGCATTGAGACATGACAGTTCTTTCTAGTGTTACCTTATACACGGCACATTTGTGCCCGAAGGCTACAAAGCTTTTCTTTCGCACTTTTGCGTATGCGGTTCAGTTATGCTGAGCGTTCGTGCACCTTGTTCTTTCGCTAGGCAATTGTACGCCACACGACCAGGAATGGTGCGTGCTACACAAGGACAGAGAAGGCAGGACGACACACAGTGCGTGTGTGTCGTCCTGCCTTCTTTGTCGTTGTGCAGTGCGCGCTGTTCTTGGGCGTGATGAACCAACCAGCTGGAAATGTGTTACTCAAGAACGTCACACACTGAACGAAATATTTACCAAGGAGCCCTACTAGGACAGGGCTATTGCCAGGATTCAAGCGTTGACAGGTAGTTATGGCGAGAGGGCGAAACCGTGGAGCGATGACCAATACTTTAGTTAAGCTTTTCTGCACAGTGATACGTTCTCAAGTCACGCTTGTCAAATGCACACACATCGACGCAAACTTTCTGACACTCTCCTGGCATACCTGACTGCTTCGTAAGCAGGCTGCATCTCCTGTTGTGTCCACCTATTCTCCAAACGACATCAGCACGTCTCTCACAGATCACTCTAAGCCGACTGATCTCTAGCAAGAACATTTTATGAGATGAATTCTTGGAGGCTGGTCACACATGTTGACGGCACGGAGAGGTATTGATGCATTGTTGCACTTGTTAACGTGGAGCGACCGGTTGCCGTCCGTGAATGTGTGTTTGTGTGTAAAGCTTACTTGTTCCCCTTTCTCAATTTCTTATTAGCTTACACGCAGCGTGTAGTGACGATCGGAACCCTCGTGTCTAGACAGTGTAACACCCGACAGCAACAATTACCTCGCTGTGTCATCCTTACGCACCTCTTTCCACACTTGTTCATCTTGTTTTCTAGTAAATTACACTACGTTTGGCTAAAAACACGGCATAACACCGACATTTCATCATTCCCACTTCGATGTAAAGGTTCCATGGGTACTTAATAGTTTGGGAACATTTAATAATCACCGGTTGCAAAGCGGACCGTTCCCGCTCAGAGTACGACCCAAGTGCGAGCTTCCTCTTCTTCGCTTCGTCGATGGTGGCCACGCGCATCAGCCAGGCTCCTCAGATGCAGCATGCGTGTAGCAATATTTACCAGTAGAATACTTTTTAATCAGATAATAGCTGTAATTTTATGAACAGCATACTTAGTAGCTTTTGGAATATCATGAAAAAGAAAAAAGAGGATACGTGAAAGGGGTTGAGGCAATTTTCTTAGGTATTTGATATATGTGCCTCATGCTTATAGCTATTTAAAAGCGTATACCAGCGCTAACGTTAGAAGCACATGAAGTGTGGGCGCCTGTGCGTATGCGTGTGTATCGGCTCGTAGACACATACTACGATTTATATCTATCGTAGCACTTGTTTTCCTCATTCCAAAATTTAGGCTACGCTACGGAGAGGTGCTATCCATATTGACGAGATTTCATAACTTATTTTCCACTGGCATATGTTATACTCTCATGTTCCCTCACATACAACCGTAGGTTTATAATGTATCCAGCACACAGTTTACTTTACGCTTGTTACCATCACAATGGCAGCTACCTGTTAGCCACTAAGCGCTCTTGACGCTTTTATTTCCTCACGGAAGCCCAGAAGTCGCGCCCTTGGCCTGAGATCACCTGTTTTCTTTTTTTTTTTTTTTTTGCTGTTGTGCCCTCAGCAACTGGCTTTTTGTTTTAACAAACGCGTTTTCGTCTTCCCTTCATGCAACCAGTCCTTCGCGTGTGCGTTAACCTTGTCTTAATCTGTCTGTCGCCACAACGGGAACGGATGGGCTTCACTTTCGCGGGCCAGCGAGGCGTCGATTTCCACCTTGAAGCCACTCACTCCTAACTCGTGAACAAACTCTAACACCGGGGTGCCGTACGCGTGACACAGCAAATATTCAAATTGAATTCACTCGCCTATTATTCTGGGGAAGAAATGCGACAGTCCAATACTACAGAAGATAAGTTGGACGCCTAAACCACCGTACGTCAAAGCGAGCGCGCGTTCAGCACGCAACCAAACCGTAAAGCATGTGTGGATTCCGCGAAGCGATATCTAGGGCGCGTACTGGTATGTGTCGAGAATCCGCGCGCGGTTTCGCAGTATTTGAACGAGTTAGGGAGAGTGGGGTGTCAGCGGTATACCGCTATCCATGCAGAGCCGTATTAGAATGCGTATAAGCCGTGAAAGCGGATTCCGACTCTTTCGAAAGCACTGAGAAGAGGCTTGCTTTCATTTACATCATTTTGTTGTTGATTTCCTGAGTTCTCTTGCTCCTCGTCTCTCTTTTTTTTTTTTTCCTTTCTTGGTTACGTGTGGAAGACTAATAATCGAGGGGAACCGAATCTTCTCCAGCTATCAATTCCAGGTGAGCGCTTGCGTAAGGAGAGAGCCTTTGCTTATTGGCAATGGAGCCTTGGAGACGACGCAGCAGAGGAAAATGATTCGTTCATTAATTCATCGCTTTCTTTCTTGCGTTTTCGTTTATTGATGTTATTGATCGTTGTGTTCCCGCAAACAGGAATGACTTTGATACTATTCAAAAATTGCGAATGCTTGTTCTCAACAGTTCTTCACTGCGAGCGGAGCAAACCACGAAAGTTGTTGCAAGTGAATTTAAATAGGAGTACGTACGTCAGGGTTTATATACACAGAAAAGCTGTGTGCATTCTTAAGTTCAATTTATTTTTTTTTTTTTGAAGAGGGGGGGGGGGGGGCTTTACGCTAAATTTACTGAATCATAATTGTTGAAGAAACACGTATCACTGGTTCCTGTATGTCTTATTTCGTCTTTTAATTTTATGCGTTTAGTTTCAACTTTACGAGGACAATTTTTCTTCCTGTTTTCTGTTTTACTCTCCATACGCTGCTGCGCTAACCAGAAAGAATACTCAAGCCTGCTTTAGTTCATTTTCATATAATACAACAGATATCTCTCGCAAACCATTGCGTGCGTTATGAATAAACCGCTGGTGCGTTATAATTGCCAACCTAGTTATATTGGCCAAACAATCCAAATATGATAAACTACTTCCATGCTCGATTTGGCTTATTGTAAGCTTGTTGGAGAACAACAGCAGCGTGGACCAGTATGTTGTGCCTTTGAGAGTGTTGCCGTCGATTTTATCACCATGGAAGATCCGAACTCTGATAAATGAGCGGGCTGTCTAGCGACAAATACTCGTTTCAAAGGACCTTGTGCTTGTGCAGGAGAAGCGGATGTACCCAGATATGAACAAGGACGACGCTTGTCGAATAAAAATTGTTCGCCAGAAGCCGCGGTGTTATACAACAGAACATAGACTGTGGTCGCGGGGAGTACTGTGGGGCGGGGAGTAGTCGCCGCTTCAATCCAACGAAACAAAATACCTTTTCACAGCGGGGCTGGCCACGGTAGAGCTCGTGTCGTGAGTCGAATGATCTCGCAATGCTCGTCATGCAGGATGCAGGAGAGTACCAGCTCTTGCCCTCAGCTCGGCACTTCATGGCAGTGATCGTGTGAAGACCAATGTGCGATAATCGTACAAAAGGTTTAGCTCGAAGTTGTGGGTTCGATCTCCGAAGCCAGCTACGTCACGATTAACGATTATAGGAACAGCTTCCCTGTTCCAACGGTATTCACGGCGTGTGACTAACTCCAATTTTTTTATTCAGTGACGTTGTGCTTCATTACCTGCAGTACGCTTCATTCCACTGGGAATACGATGAAAGCAATCTGGCTGATCCAGTGCCAGGGCCAAATGCCAGGAATCGCGCGGAGGCGCGAAGCCATTCCACCATCAACCGTCCCGATCTCCGCGTTGGTTGCATGATAGGGCGGTGCCGCATGCCTATTGCTTTTAGTCGTCGAGGCGCATTCAAATCGAGGTTAGGGCGTATGCGGTCTTCGTTAGATCCGTTTCTTAGAAATCCCTCTTCCCTCCTCTTCCCTTGGCTGCGCGTGCGGTATGCGATGTACAGGCTGTCACAGTGCCGGTGCCGATTGGTGATAATGATGCTGCTGCCCTGTGCGGTTTGTCATGGAAAGCTTTAAACCATGACTCCGCTATATGCTTTAAAACATGACTCCGCTTCTCGGATGTGCTCACTCACTCACTCACTCACTCACTCACTCACTCACTCACTCACTCACTGCTTTTCGTTTTGGTTTTGGTTTCGAGCCAGCTGTAAATACAACACTGATAAAGGCTGGAACGCGCTGAGCAAGGTGCTCTTGAAAACGCCATTGCATTCTTCAATGCTACCTAACCGCACACGTATCGAAACACCACGAAACATTGTAGCACAACCCCACCAGGAGTTCTCAACATCTAGCGAGCATGTTCACAACCTCTCGTACTCAACATGATAAGTTTACATGGCAACAGTGGCCGCGACGTCAACTTTGTCACGACCTAACCGTATACAACTTCTCCTCGCATCCTCTGATCGGAGATATCGTTATCAAGCTTTGGATAAAGCTTTAACGACAGAGACACTATCTCTTGCATTTTCTCGGGGTTAGGAAGCGGCTAGAGACTCGCCTGTTGCTTCAAATGTTCAGCGCTACTTGTTAGACGTAGACAGTACAGTTACACACACAGGACGGGCGTTAATAGAGACTCGCCATTCAGGTCAACGGTCCTCAGGAATTTCTCGACGTTAAACATCACCTTCCTCTTCTCATTTTCTGCTGTTACACAGTTATTCCTAAAACACTTTGTTCGTTTTCTACGAGCAAAGCAAATTCATATTTCTTTCTGAACTTGCTTCAGAGCACGCAGAGCTTCCTTAATGAACGCACAGTACGTACGACCAGAGACGTGAGCTCCGCCAAATGAGTAATGGTTGCTTCCTGTCCGCCCATTTGTCTTGCTCCACTGGCTGAGCGCAATAAATTTCTTCCCTCTCCCAAGCGCAGTCTTAATCCCCGACGCAAGTAGGTGGGCTCGTTGTCTAAGCATCCTTTCAGCCGTAATCCATGAGACGGGCACGAGACGTAAATCCATCGGTGACTTGTCTGTCGGGTTCCACTGTTACAGTACTGGCCAGAGCAGCATGTACACACCGCGTGCGGTCTACGCTGACTAAAGTGACAGCTTCGAGCCAAGGCAGTCGACCGCACGTGGAACTATCTTAAAGGTGATTCTGCCATGTATTAAATTATATTTTAAATCTATCGGCCTAAGTTCCGCATGCTCTTTCTGACTCTTTTTTTTTTCTTTTGCCGAATACATCAGTGAAGGCTAGTAGGGTCGATATATATCACCAGTTAACTGCTGATCAGTTGTAAGTAAGCGCTCGTGTTGTCACCTTCGTCTCTTGCGTTCTCATTTTTTGTGCTTGTTCAATATGACGTACCAACTCTCTCAACAATGCGTTCTTCTACGGATTCTAGCATGTAGCTACACCACTGCCAGCACCATTCAAACCTCCGAAGGGCTGTACTGCCGCCTGTTGTGACAACGACATTTATACAATATAATTTATGGTCTCTTCTTGATCGCGTTCTGAAGCTTACTAAAATAGCGGTGCTGCCTGCAGGATCGAAACGATTTCAGCATCTCGATACCTCGTACTTAGCATTGGTGATTTGTTCTTGCTTTTGTTTTTTCGTCTATTTCTGTGTATCTGATATCGACGTTGAAGAAAAAAGCAAACACACGCCTTATCTGAGCATTCGGTTACGATTTGATGAGCCACCGAGAAGGCCACCAACGCCACATTCGAAACAGTGCCGGTATTTCAGCCCCCCCCCCCCCCGCCTCCTCCCCTTCCGTTTTTTGTCGTTAACGTTTGGCAACGCCGAAACAATCCCCGCCTTCCGTATCAGTCATCGCTGAACGACGTCGATCGACACTTATCTTGCAGATGCCACGATCAACTTAATCCTCCCCGCTCGCCGAAGCCACGACGCCTCGTGCGTCCTTTTGTTATAGGCGAACCTTCGTCCCGCCGCGGAATCTTTTATCGCCTCATGCGAGCGGGTTCCTCAATGCCAGCCTTCCTCGTTTTAGTAACTTGAGCAGCAGTGGCGACGACGTCTGTACGCTGACGCCCTCGAATATCGCTGCATGCAGTTGACGGCAGTAGCACCAGCCCGAAATACAGCAGGCATTCGAACCCTCATCCGCGTGTGCCTCGTGCATGCGCGCGGCCTCGAACTCTTTTCGTGCCTCGAATTCCTAATGAACACCGTCGAATGGAGTCAAAACACAGGCACCGACAAAGCGCATCTGCGACTCATAAGCAGCACAAGGAGCTACACCAGCATACCGAATTGTGCAATGCGCCCGCGGGCGAGAGAGAATACGCCTTGAGTGTATACGCTCCAGCCTGGTATCTCAGCTAGCCATCTACTCCTGTATGCGGCACAAGGCAGGACTGTATGCTATCAGGGTTCCGTTGTCAAGACAGTGGTGAAGAAGGTGGGGAGGCCTTCTGCGGGGCTTCTTGGTCTCCCTGAAAGAAAAAAATGAAAAGGGGGGAGGGCTGTGATGCCGCTCTGCGGCGAAGCGTATACTTCTTCCCCGGGTGCACGCCTTCGGAAGGATGCGGGAGACTGTGCCGTTGTATACGTGGCGGCGGTGACACAGCCCGCCACAGACATCCTTGAAAAACAACTGATCCCACCCGCTTCACATCATGCAGCATCCTCCCCTTCTTCCTATTGCTTATTTTTCGGCGAAAGCGGGACGTTACGCTTCTTATACCTCTCCCGACGAGGAGGAGGAAGGAAGGACAGACGCCGCATTCGCGCGCCTTGTGCGCCATTCTTTTGGATTTTGTCGATGGGCCGGTGATACACTTTCGCCCTCCCGATGGCGGATAGCGTGCAGTGGTGCACCTGAACAGCCGAGAGATTCCGCGCCGCCCGCTAAGCGCCTTCTAACCTCCGTCGGCTGCATTTGTTGGGTGCGATGCGAGCGAAAAAGAAATCTGATCTCGTTTTTTTTTTTTCCTTTTCTTCTTCTGAAAAGCACTCGACGACGACCGCACATCGGCGCGACAAGGAGAGGCGAGAGGTTTTGCGAAAATAAAGGACGCGGATAATGCCGAGAAGACCAAAGGACGATTACTACTACAAGGAGAGGGTGCACTTTATAGCCTTTGTCATTCGATAAGCCGGTGCCGAACTGGTGCCCCCGCTGACGGAATATAAAAGCCTGGTTGGCTGAGTGAGGTTCCCACTCTCGGTTTTCCGCCACACAACCACAGCGGCAGCAGCAGGAGCAGCCATGAACACGGTAAGCGCGCTCGAGTACCCCCCGTGTGGCAAGAGACGAAGGCGACGACTGCCGCGTCCTGAAAACTGCTGCGAGCTACGCAACTTCACTACACCCATGAACCGTTCACCGCACAATGGATATACCTACGCACTGGGAAAACTCGTTTGCGTCAATTGACAGCTCCTGCGATGGGATTAGACCGACAGCTACACGGCTAGTGGCGTGAACCGAACGCCGGTGCACTTAACCCGTTGATTTGACAACAACTTTGGAAACAAGATTTAGAAAAAGGCACACACCTGTTCTTACGCAGTGTCAGGAGCATAATTACGTAAGAGGATGTGATGAAACCTTCGAAACCTTCTAAACTTACCTCAGGTGTCTCTAAGATCGAATATTGAACGACACGGCTTACTATGAAACAATGATGCTGAAACCGCTCTCGTTTTGATCAACCATATCCCCCTTTAATGTTCAAAGTTTGCCAGGCTAAGGAACCAAAACCTCAGGCTTTAAGCTTTCATCTTTGACCTCTGGGCGCAGCGCACGCATGACAGTTTGTGTTCCTTATCGTCCTTTTCATTGAACTGAACTCATTTATTTGTTTGCTAACAGCTTTCGTAGGGCACTGAGACGCTGCAACGCAGTGGATCAGTTTTGCTTATTCCACATGGAGGAGCGAGAGCTTAAGGCAAGATACGCCTGACAGCCACTCTATCGAACCTATTATGCTGCCATACGTTAAACCACAAGCGTTACAGTATTCAGTGATCAGCCTTTCGGTATGTTGTGAATACTCATATACTTGCCTTTCCTCCACGACCACCCTTTATCCAGCTCACCATCGCCGTGCTGGCCGCCTGCGCCCTGACCGTCAGCTGTCAGTTGATCGCCGCCCCCGTGGAGCTGCCCCAGCCGTACTCCTTCGGCTACGTCTCCAACGACATCGAGGGCAGCCACGGCCACGAGGAGACCGGTGACGGCAGCGGTCGCGTGTCCGGCCGTTACTCCTTGAGCCTCGCCGACGGCCGCACCAGGACCGTCACCTACGTTGCCGACGAGTTCGGCTACAGGGCCGACGTGGTGACCAACGAGCCCGGCACCGAGTCCAGGCCAGCCGCCGACACCACCTTCACGTCCAGCGCCCTGTCAGGACCCGATGCTGCCCACGCTGCCGACGCTGCGCTCCTCGGTGCCGTTCCCGTCAGGGCATCCTAAGGAGGGAAGTGGGATATCTTCTTGAAGCCACACTGTTCCTTTGAACTCTCAAGACTCCTTCGCCTTCCGTCGACCACCGCTGTACGCCTTCCCTAGTGGGCAATGCTAATCCCTTCCCCGGACTTCACCACTGTCAAGTTCGAGCCCTCAGACTGTAGACAAGGTCCTGCATTTCTTTATGTTTTCTTCTAATGGAAGGCTATGCCTTCGGCCCCTTTCTTATGTCGGTCTGCGTTGTTCCTATCGTACTTCCGTCGCTATAACTGTTGTGGGCCCCTTCCTGTACCGCGCCATACGGCGATCACGCACCTAATGTTTTGTGTGCGTCTTACCCAATTTGTCGTTCCTCGCTCTCCGCGTGTTTTCTAGAATTACGCTTCCTATGCACCTTTTTTTTCCACTTTTATTCACTGCAGATCCTTGTAGTCTTCGCAGCCATGTATTTATGTGTGAACCTTTCGTTGTTGATATTAATCTTTCCCTCATGCTTTACAGTTTCCTCGGTTTGTTTCGTTCAAGTGCCTGCTTTTGTGTGGTGTCTTGTTTGTCGTATATATGTGACCATACTATTTATTTGCTCCGTATTCGCATATTTAATGATTTGCTTGTCAGTGTCGCGCACCTGCAGGTTCAGTCTCTTTATTGTTCTCGTTTTCTGATGAAAGCCTTGTTTGTCTATTGCGATTCTTACCCACCTTCTGTTTGTGCAATAAAGTGTGGCCCAGAAGAGTAATCACTGCGTTGCTCACCTTAACCGACAACTTGACGTCGACAGGTTGACCCCTCCGTTGAGAGAACGGCTCAGACAATAAATCATGATATCCAGAGTATGGGTAGTAGAAATGAGCTGTTTTTATATCCTTTCTTATCGCAGCAATGACATCAAACACTCTTGCCCATGAAATAAAACTGCAGCGATTTGCCACATTTATTCTTGGCCACGGAGAATACATACAGGCATATAGATAAATAATTATGAAATACTACGTAAGTTATAAGCTCATTCATATTGTTATTCAATAGGTTTGGTTGACTTATTGAAGTGATAATAGTAAGTAATGATAGTGGTAGTGATGTCGTGGCTACAGGCAGTGTTACCTGGCAGACCTGGCGAGGCTAACACCGCCTGTGCTTTCATGTTCCGAAACCACGGTGTGGTTATGAGTTTTCTGAACCCTCCGTAGAGGAGGGTTCAGAAAATTTCGACGAACTGGGGTTCTTTAACGGGCACTGACATCGCACAGTACACTGGCCTCTAGCATCTAACTTTCATCGAAATGCAGTCGCGGTGGCCCGGATTCGACCTCGCGACCTTCGTCTCAGCTTTTAAGTGCGATTTGTTGAGGTGCCTACAGTTGTAACTCCAACGTAACGAACACGCAACTGTTCATTAATGTAATGTTCAACGCGCTTAGATATGCATTTCAAGGATATCAGTCTAGTACATTCAATACGTTGAATATTATACACGTTCCCGAAGTTTAAGAAGTAATAGAGAGTCCCTTGCAGCTGTTTTGACCTCGTAGGGCCATCTCGCGTGTCGAGTTAAACGGCTGAGTCCATCATTCATGTTTTATTATTCTAGAGCTTAAATGTATTTAACGGCATCGTTTTTATTATCCGCAACACCGTTAACATTCAAGGACATTCTGAGCACCTGATCAGACGCCGGTTTGTGGTTCTTAGATAGCGTTCAAGGTGAAGACTTAAGTCACTGAACAGGACAAATAATATAGGAATGCTATCTGATCATGCATATCTACAGGTGGACGGTAGCTTTAAAAATAAAAGCACATTTTCTCCGGTACTTAGGAGCCGACGCACGTAACTCAAGAGTGTTGCATACAGTATATTTACAAACCTTATTCTTGTCACTTAGGTTTATGTCGAAAAAGCACTAAAACTTAAAATAATTTGAGGACGTTAAGCATACTTTCTTGGTAAATTGTTGCAATGGGCGAGTGGGTCTACATGATATACTGCCAGCTTCTATTGTACTTCATTTTTTTTAATAACACGCCATCCGCTGCAGGTTTATGAAGCGAAGAGAAGGAAAGAGCTTCTGGTAAATGACAGCGAAGTGCACAACAAGTGGTTGCTTACCAGGAAAGTAGTTTCTTTTTTGGTACACTGCTGAAACCTTTCTTTTCCTATGCGGGTTCGAAAACTATAAGCGCATATGTAAATTGGTCGCGTATGTGCTGTAACTGTAAAAGTGGTCACGCTAAAGCTAAAGCAGCCCATGACAACTCATAAACTAATGTGGGCTGGAGTCGAAAGGTGAAACGGCGTTTTTTAATTTTTTTCTTGTGTCGCTTAATTCCGAAGTTTGCCATACGTCGTGCCCATTATCAATCTGCCTTAACTGGCGTCTCAGTAATTGTTCAACATCCACCACTATACGCCATTACATGCGGAACTACTGACATCCACTATACACTTCTCTAGCGCACTTATGAACATGTGAAAGGCTGATAACTCTTGTTATCGCCAGTTAGTGCTACATGCTATTTTCATTTTGATTTCCGGATCTTCTGCATTCCGATGAGATGGTCACATCTTTTTCTGCTTATGTGCGTACGAATAACATAAACAAAAGCACAGACGTTCATGACTCAGTGGAGGGTATTGCAATTTCGTCTGCGTCCTATACAACTTTTGACATGGCTTAATGGTTTTACTGTCAAACGTGATAATCATCGGACTGCATCAAACGAACTAGATAGCGTAGATCATTTCCAGAGCGAAAGATCCTAAGGCAATGCTCTGCGCGTCGCGAGCTAGCATGAATTGACGCGGCCATTTCTTGGTACTGTTTCTAAAGGTTACATAATCTCAGTAACCGATTGCGGGCTTGTCGAACAGCCGCCGGTGTTCCACATTGGTAACGCGTCATTTCCTGCTCCTTCTGTCTTTTTATGCTTTGATGCCCTTCCTTCAATGCAGGGTTACAAAACGAAAACGCGTTGGGTTGGTTTTCCTACCTTGAATTCCTGCTCCTCCTGTTTTATAACGTTTAAGAGGTGGTGACGTCTTCTTAGTGGTTCTCATGTACTAAGGAAAGATTCGCGTAATATTCACTAATATGTGGAGCAAGTCGCCATAACAGTCAGGATACGCACACCAGTTTCTGAGCGCCGTATCTGTGTGGAAAAATAAAGTTCGTTATGAAACCGCGATTTAGAATCTGGAAAGCACCGTTGTGTGCGAAAGCTACTTCTCAGACGAAATTATACAAACGCATGCCCGCTGTCACAAAAGTCAGCATTGTTCGTGCCTACATATTGAATAATTCATAACTGGGTGTATACTAAAAATAAAGTGTTGAATAGAAACTGCGGTCTACAGTCTACACCGTCGTAGCTGCTCCATAATTACAAATAATGTGCGTGAAGAAAGTGTAAATGAAGAGCTTGATCCTTAGACACTGCTTCGAACAACTCTGGGAGGGGGGTCTATACATGGCTTTCCGTACGTTAAAATTCAAATGTATTCAAATGGCGGTGAACCCTTTAACAACGCGCCTTATACCAGCGGAAACGTATTTTATGCATTTAATAACCTATTATTTCTCTCTTTTTCTTTTTCCAGAGTGATGGCGTCGCCTTAGCTTAGCTAACTTAACCTTTAGGCTCCGTGCTTTCAGGGCTTAACATGCAAGAACCATGAGACCATTGCGAAGCACGTCAGATTAGTCTCGACAATCTTTCTTTTTTCTTCTTTTTTTAAAGAGCACGTAAATCTGAGTTCGCAAGTGCTTTCGAATTTCGCCAACATCGAAAATCTTGCGGCGGCAGCCGGTAATCGAACCCGCGTACTTGCGCTTAGCGACGCTGCCTTTATTTTGTAAACAGAAAAAGCGCGTCGCCATGCGAACGGTCGTCGTTGACAGTATAGGGTAACCCCGCTGAGCGACCCAACATGCAGAGGCGGCACAAAGGTACACCGTGGTTAACCAACACTCCGAGCGGTCGGTCGTCTTCTGCGGGCCGAACCGGTCATCCAGTCGCCCTTGCGAGGAGATTACGGTCCCCGCATCCGTGTATGTCGGTCGCTCGAGACCGACGCATCGCGAGCGCCAGGGAGGTCGGAGGTCAGTGGATGAGCGCTCGCTCGCATCCGGAGGTTACCCGGGTAGGAAAGCAAGAGATGTGTGAGGGGGGGACGGCGACGGAAAGGCGTCTACACGGCGCAGCAGCCTAGCGCGCCTGTGCTCACGATTTTCCGAGACCAGGTCAGGGTGAAAGTGGCCGCCTGCTGCCGGTCCCGCCGCCCAGCGGCCGCCGCTATAGCAGTTTCCTTCTAACTGCTGTCCAGCACGTGAGCGAAATAGCGGACGCGTGCCGCCCGAATTCCGAGACGACGTGCGTGGTCCGCACGTTGCATGGGCGTTTCGGATATACACGGTGTTGTTCTTTTTTCTATCCCCTTGTTTAAAATAACCCTTTCCCTTCTCTCCCTTCGCGTATGCCTCGCTTCCGTGAACGATCCGGTGATGGCCTGTCCGGAGGACCTGATGCCAGAGTCCTCCCGCTTTGGGCTCGTCGTAAGATTGTGAGGGCGATATTTTTGCCGCGCTCTATTTTGACGCCCAAATCGGCCGCCGTTCTTGTCTGGTAATACTATCGTCGCCGTTTGCTCCGCTTTTCTTGGTGGTGTTGCATCTTGTCTCTTTCTTTTCGAGAGTTGCCACGGGAAGTGGAAGGAAAGAGCACGCAGGTGGCCGGAAATGATGCGGCCCGAGCGTATTGAGCTGCCGACGTAGTGTTAAAAATAACCGTGTAGAAGTGAAGTAATCAACAATATCGTCAGAACCACAACGAAGAAATTGAACCTTCTAGATTTGTCTGTTTCTCTGATTTCTGTGACTGATGCTCTTGATTTGATTTATCTATGAGGTTTTACGTCCCAAAACCACGATCTGATTATGAGAGACGCCGTAGCGGAGGGTTCCGGAAATTTCGACCACCTGGGGTTCCTTAACGTGCACTGACGTCGCACAGTACACGGGCCTAAACATTTCGCCTTCATCTAAATGCAACCGCCGCGGTCGGGATTGGATCCCACGAACTTCGGATCAGCAGCCGAGTGCCATAGTTACTACACCACCGTGGTGGGGCACTGATGCTGTTTAAAAATGGGGTGGAGGTAGTCAGACACCTCAACAATACGAGGGAAAAAATGCAGTTCACGAAATTTCCGGAGACCTCCACTACGGCGTCTCTCATAATCAGAACTGGTTTTGGGACGTAAAAACCCTACAAAACAACAACAAAATGCAGTTCATGCGAACTGCCGACTCGGATTTTCTCGATAGCGATAGGGCTACTGATTACACCGAACCGCAAATGCCCTTGTACTGATAAGGAAACTGCTACATTAAGATATGTAGCTCATGTTATATAATTGTACAGGCACATTGCTGGTTTACAGTCTATCAATTTCTGAAATTGCAGAGCCTTGTTGTCATCAAGGTATACCAGAGTCATTCGAAGTTTATGGACGTGCAATGATTAGTAGTGGCATGTGAGGAGAAAGGCGCGTGGTGTAGCGTGAAATCGATTAAGAAATGGCAGTATATGTTCAAATTGTACCTGCTTTTCAAGAATCAAGTAGCCTTTTGTTTGACATATAGGAATCACCTGTCCACTGGGTCGGAGGAACTTGTAGAGAAAGGAAAGGGAAAAAAAATGCACTTACGTCATGAAACGCGAACGAAACGTTCTCCGTCAATGCAAATCAATGAATTTGATTTTAAGACTGTTTCACAAAAAGACCGTTATTTCTAAGTGAAAATTTTAAAGGGAACAACTTTCTTTTCCATTTACTCGTTCGAATGGTAGTGCGGTCGTTGTTGCAGGTTGAAGTTTCACATCTTGCATGGTGGCTATTATATAAATGTTTCACTTATTTTTCTGTTCTCTTCTCTCTGGCGATCTACGATTAACTTGCGAGAGAAGGCATTGGTAAGACACGTCATTATTTGAACTTGGTTTCAGCATGGCGACTTCGCTGGTCATTTTATATATATTTATTTGCTCTATTTATCCCTGAAGAAACATCCCTTCAAAACAACCTTGGTTGTCCAACAAGCAGTTCGACTTAACTGGATTTGTGGCATATTAAGTTTTTAAAAATGAATGTTACACATAGTTTCAATAACATCAGCCACCTTCCTTGTGCGAAGTAGGCATTTTCCTCGTTCGCTCTTGTGCCAAACGGCGTACGTCCGCTCTTCAGCCCTCATACCCCTATAGATGAACACATCGAGATGAGGTGCGCGACGGGAGGGCCAGCAGGTACGTGGCGCCCTCCGTTGACGCTGTAGCCAGGGAGGTGTATGCGTCGCCGCTGACGGTACTGCCTTCTTCCGGGGTTGTAGGGCAATGTCAGTGAAAACAGCTACGTGCTTTGACCAACCGCTATAAACATCAGCAAGCGAGGCCTATTCCCTTATCGAAAGAAAGAAAAACTAAAAACTTGCCTGTTTCGTCACTCCTTAACGATTTATGCATTCTTACTAACGTGATGAGGAAACGTAAAGCAGCCACAAGCGCCACACGAAACTGCTATATCCCGGAAGGAGCACCCTGCGGTGTTTTTCTCGAATCGTACTTGCGTACGTTTTGGGGTGTGTTTACGCGTTTGATAAAGAACGAAACAGGAAGCATAGCGCGGGAAAACGTTCATGCTCTTTCTTTCTTATTTCTTCCTGGCCTTTACAAAATATGAGAAGCACGAAAAATCTCAGCGGAAACGCGACAACATGGTGCACGGCGCTATATCGAGCACGGCATTCAAAATTAATGCGCCACAGAAATCTGGTCACCATCTTTTACTCTGTTGAAAGTGACACTTTACATGCGGAGGGTCCACTCGCTGCAATTTTTCAGTGTCCGCCTTGCTGGCGCACCTTGCTGGCGCGGTGCAACTGAGTATTCCTTCTCGATGTTATCACTTTGTTATCAACCGCGTCTCGCGATTATGAAGATAACCTGAGCGTATTTCCTATCGGCCCACTGATGAAGCGTGAAAAGGTACGCCCAATCAAGGAAGAGTTCACACCCTTTTGAGGTGTATGCTGCTACAAAGCAAGCCCCAGCATTCTTTATATTGCTTGCCTTTTCTTCGCTGAAAACTCTTCTATGAGTAGTGCTATATCACATTGATAAAGCCAGTGCTGTTCGAGACCTAAAAATGTTGGGCGCAGAGCGCTAAAGAAAGGAAAGGCACGCGAGTTAAATGGCGACTGTGCTGGAGAGATAATATCGGCTGATAATGTGAGGAGATAATATGCTACAAAGCTTTCATGAAGCGTGAAAATGGTGTCGAGCCCCTATATTCCCCCGGTTCTCATAAAGTGCGAGTTTGCAAGCTCGGTTTCTTGACATGGCCTCTCGTTACTCCAGTTGTCGCGTCATACATTAGAGAGAAAAAGAGAGAAAAGGCCATATAAGTGCAGGCAGGCCCGTAGACAGAAAGGGGTGCCGAGGCGCCCGGGCCCTTTCCGAAATATTGGTTGGGTGGTACTGTTGATAACGTAGTGTAGTGCTAATGACATAAAGTTTAAGCGTTTTAATAAAGTTGCATTTCAAAAGTCACGTATTGTAAATACTGCGATTTTTACCGAAAATAAATAATGAATATAGATGTTTTTCTCAAATACTCAAGCCCTTCAGTAAGTGCCCCCCCCCCCCCCACCCGAAAAAAATTCTTGCCTACGGGCATTTAAGCCCGTGGGAGAACAAGAGAGCGCCTGGTTTAGTACCCTAAGCACTAAAGGAGTAGGGGCAGGAAAATAAATCAAGAAATTCATTATTTAAATAATCAATAGAGAAAGAAAGATAGTGAGAGAAAGGGAGTGTGAAAGGAAAAGTGGTGAAGGGGACACAGATTGTAGGCTTCATTGATCACTGTGATTGCGGAGTGACTAAGAAGGAAGAGGGGTAGTCCGCTTCAGCGGTAACACTGCAAACAACACGTCTCACCTCCGAAAAGAACACGGATCACAAATCACAGTTTGCACGAAACGGCTCGCGCGCTTCTTCTAGTTTTCCCTTCCGGCAAAGAAAGAGAAAGACCATTGAAAAGGAAAGGAGAGTCTGAGAAAGAGAAAAAAAAAAGCAAATACAGAAGAAACGCAACGGCCGCATGCTGACTTCGGCGCACGCCTACTGGCGCCAGCTTCCGTCCAGCGCGGGAGTCTTGCGGTGAGAGCGACCTCAATACGACAAACGGCGCGCGCGCGTGGCGGCGGAAGGAGCGAACGTCGGTGTGCCGGTGCCTCCTACGGCTTTAGAGGAACTCGAAGGGAAGCCAACTGCCAGAGATTAAAAACTGCAGGGCTAAACAAAAAGAATACACAGTGTCAAAGGGCACCGAGAAGAAGGCGAGACCGCACGCGCACGCGCTTCACGTCCTTGCAAGGAAGGGATGGCGACGGAGGAGCGAGGAAAGAAGGCACGTTGCTGAGAACCACACAACTCTACGTGTCTCCTCTACGGTCGTATATAACGGGGGGTCGGTAGAAGGCAGAATTCTGCCACGTAACGCACACCTCCATTCTGTTGCAACCTGCATATATCCCTCTCGTCTTCCCCTACCTTTCTTCGCATGCATCAGCTGCAGTGTTACTATGTTTGTCGCTGTGGCCATCTCTTTGTCTATTTTTCCTAAGGTAATAGGAGCTCACCCGTGCATTTGAAATAGCCACGGCGATCGAACATGTGCAACGGTTTGGCGGCACATCCCCGCGCGCTTGAGATAAGAAGCCCTACCCATGTTTGCACGCATCAAGAATCTCATTCTACTGGCTGTCTTGCGCACGCATATGTACACTTCCTAGTTTCACTTTTACATATCGTATTGTTTTGGTTATTTTATGTGCAACGCTGGTCGTGTTCTCCCGTTTATGTGAGATAAATAACACGTCTTTGCTTAGCGGGTGATCTCCAACACGCGTGCCTGTTCCTCTGGACGTTTTGTAAATACACTGAGTTTCTATCGTTACACTGAGCTCCATTTAACCAGTTACGCTACCAAGCAAATAAACATAGGTTTAATGTTTTTAAATATATTATTATTATTCTTCTTTTAATTTCACTTTACTATGGACGCGCTGCTCAGCGCCGGGAAGACAGCAGACCATTGTGCACTGAAAAATTGCCATGTTCCGTTACGCCTTGTAACCTTAACAGATACATCAAGAATAGACGAATTTATCGATTTCTGGAGTTTTACGCCTCAAAACCACGATAAGAGACATCCTAATAGAGGGCTCCGGAAATTTTGACCACCTGGGGTTGTTCAACGTGCGCTGGAATCGCACACTGCACGGGCCTCAGCATTTTGTCTTCATCCAAACGCAACCACAGTAGCCGGGATTTGATCCCGCGACACTCGGATCAGCAGCCGAGCACCATAGCCACGGCACCACAGTGGCGGAGCAAGAGCAGGCGCAGCTTTTCAGCAAAGCTGCCTTCGTGGGCCCTATGTCACTGTCGGCGTTGTAGCAGCCACGGGGTGATTTCTATTGGCTGAGGCGGCACGTCACGTGATGTCGCTTTTACCGACCAGCTTTAAGTGCGCGATCGGAGTAGATCGGCGACCCTTATTTGTTTTGTTTTTTTTTTACCAAAAATAAAATAAAATGAATGGAAGAAAGGAAGAGATCAAAAAGGGTGCAAGTAAATAAATACGCCAACAAAGGAACGACATTCCTTGCCATTGCTGGGGTTCGAACCACCTCCGAAGCCATCTGTCTACGCTACAGACCCACTCTTAGAAACTAGGAAGCAAGTGAAATACTTCCATGAAAGGGCTACAGCTTCGCTGTCCGACAGGTTTAACGTAATGCAACTGGCGTTACTTCATTTAAAGAATGTGATGTGTCGCTTGCAGGCAGGTTCCAGAACGGTGACAGAGGCGCTGTCGGAACGATGCCAACAGTGAGCTTTGCTGACGTCCCACGTGCCACATGCCTTGAGTCACGCCCAAGACATGTCATGGACGCCAAGTGCGAACGCTAAACGACGCGGCTACCGTGTGGGCATAGGTGCCTGTGTAGAGGTATGAATCCTTATAATAGTTCTCTATTAAGTATTATGTCAGCATTAGTTAGATTCCGTGAAGAGTACGTGGCATCGAACGTTCTGGTGGCGGTGAAGAATCACGGGCTGTTATTAAAATACTTGAACACATTTCCGCGTGCCAGCTGCTTCCCTTTTCCTAAGGCAGTTACCATGCGCAGGTTTGACATGGCTGCGTGTACATATGAAAAAGCGCAGTTTTTGTAACGTGGCCAAAATCAGTTGTAAGTCCCTAGTAGAAGATCGACACATCGCGACTTGACGCATAACATGTATATGTAAGCAAACAACTGCGATCAATATCCATTGCCTGAAATAAACGAGGCGAATAGAGCATTCAGAATTAGCATTTTATACACCACTTCACAATAAACTACCCAATTTGAATATTATTATTGGCAACTTAGTCGAATAATGCCGTAATTTTACATCTGTAAATTTATACATCACAGGGGCTTGTTTGAGGCTAATTAAGAGATGTCTTTAACCGGAAAGGACATATTTGGGTTTGCTGTTGAGAACTTGACATCTGAGAGCCCAATCTTCTCGCGACTAAATATTTAACACAGTGTATCTAAAGGAAGTAATTGACGTAGTGAATCGAAACTGTTCCCACAAACGTTCGTACGCGGACCGTACGTAGTGTGTGTGTAGAGGAGGAAGTGGGGTGAGAAGCGATGCGGCACCTGCATTACGGAGGGCAGCGTTGATGACCTCGTCCATCACGACACAGCGGCTCTCAAGCTTTAGGAATGGCGCAATCCTTTCGCCGTGTGATTTGCATTTACTTATCAACGTCTACGTGCACCGGTTGTAACTAGTTGAGAATTCATAACGCGCCATCGACAAAGTGAAGCAGAGCTTCGTAGCTGCAGGCAGCGCGAGAGGCGGAGTACGGAATGCAGAGAATAAAACAAACATGGCACTGAACGAATCAACGAAATCGATTAACTAAATCAATTAATCAAATGTACCCTAAAGAAGAAACGCGATGTCCGAACTGAGCATTCACCAAAGACTGTCATCCAATGAACTAATTATAACTGGGTTAGAGCAAATGTGCGGTTTCTTGCAGCCATTGTAGGTGGCACGGTTAAACGTCCGTGAATGAACGGTAATGGAAATGTGGAAAGGAGAGACGCTGTAGCGGACGACTCCAGCAATTTTGACCACCTGAGGTTCTTTAACGGGCACCTAAGTATAAGTACACGGGCCTCTAGCGTATCGCGTCCATCAGAATGCTCCCGCTGCGGCCAGGTTTGAATCCACGTCTTTCGTGTCAGCGGCCAAGCGTCGTAGGTGGCGTACTGATCTAAGGGACAATCCTGGTATGTGGTCTAACACTACGTGTTCAGCTCTAACAATGAAAGCTCTTTCGATCTTTTTCGGAGACATAGGTTCCTTTAGAGTTTGTGGAATGTATCGGTATTGTGCATATTCCACATTTGTCGCGGACTGTGTACATCCAGTTATTATTTATCATATACATCTGAAGTATGGCACGAGGGGTGAAACCAGGCAATCCTTTGCATTACTCATTTAGAACATCTCCATCTTCCTAGATCTCATAAGTCGCCCGTGAACTGAACAACAATGAGGCTAACAAATAGAAATTTAAAACTGCTTGCACTCCCCCCTTCCCCCCCGCCCCCCTTTCCTCTCTACCCCATGTAAACCTCTACAGTAGCACACGCAGGAAACATGCCCCCCACCCCGTCGCCCTCTCGCTCCTACGCAGGCAACTCAACTAAGCGGGTGAAGCTGACAAATCTACACCAATTTGCCCACTTTCCTGCGCTTCAAAAACGAAGCTCGACCCTCACGTTCGACTTACTCAAGCGCGATACCACTTGGGAATGACACGAGCTCTTAGTTTCGTACGTGCTGCACCAAACAGGCAGGTCGGCGTTTACAGAGCTCCCAGCCTCAAGCAAGACTTGGCACGTGTTTCTCAGAAGGGACGCACAGCGTCTCCTCCCGGCATCAACGAGTTCGCCCTTGAGTTTTCGGTATACTGCGCACTTGAAGTACGGCCGGCCGGCCTCCAGGGAGGGCCCTGTTCGTTGCATCCGTCCTCGTGCTCGAACAATGCCGCGTTCCTGACCTGACGTGCGCGATGCGCATGCGTTAATAACGTGAGAACGACCCCGCGTTATGTCGAGGAATGCGAGTCGCCGCTGGCGGGCGTTGAGTCGGACGCGTGTGACGTCAGGAGACCCATTCGCAATAGCGTAATCGTTTTTACAACGTAATCACTGCCGCAAGTAGAAGAAATCGAAGGCACTGTGAACGTCGCATTTGTGATTTACGAGTATCGTTGCTGGACTTGAAGTTTATTACTCAGAGGCAGTGGTCCGTTTTCTGGTTTGCAAGTTCCCTACACAAATTCAAAGTACAGACGGATTAACTAAACCTTGCAGATTGGAGGGACGAAAAATTAAACAAAACTAGTGCAACCAACGTTACTTTCCTTCAACGCAGCTGCACCGGAAAAAGGCTATGAGATCTAATTGGTAGCAAGTATTTCAACTCGACATAGGAGCATTATACCAACAGCAGGAAGAAACTGGGTCTACCTGAAAAAAATTGTAACAGGTTTACTGCGTAAGAGAAAGGTTCGCAGAAGGAAACTCGGGAACACAACGGGTGAGAGATGCGCAAACCTAACTGTCAAAGAAATGGCACGTAACAAGCAGAAGCGAAGCTGCGCTAGGTGATGAAGACACCGCACAATCGTCACGGACTCGTCGTGATTGTTACAATCACCCTGTCACTTTACCGAGGGCTCGGAATCGCAGGTGCACATTACGCACTTGTGATGTCTTATAGCTCACAGGTCCGCGAGCAGGAAGGAGAGCCCAGCGCAACACGGAACTATGCCTGAGGCCCTATACCTAGCAATTTTCGTCTCTGGCACGCTCATGGAGATTCTGTGACGGCGCCACTTGATATCCCAACAACAGATCCTATCTCTGGCGCATCTATGCCCTTCTATTGACCCTTATAGAGGCACCTATGCGAGTCGTGACATGCACTCATTGTCGGCGCTGCATCTCCAAGGTCGAACGTCCTGCGCGTGCGCACCTGCTGTTAGTACGGCCAAAAGAAACATGAAACAAAACAAAAAGACAATATGCATATTCCTTCCGCGCGTCATTGAGCCACGGCGTTGTATGACGCAGAACGCGAGGACATGCAAAGTGCTTATGCAATATTTGGTTGTTGTAACACTTTCACTTAGGGACATTTGTTTCTTTTTAGTTCACGCTGCGTCGAAGTCAGGCACGTACTGTTCCGGTTGACGCGCTTTCTTTGCTTTTCTTTATTGAAAATGTCTCTCTATCTTTTAATGTGAAGTCACCTGCGACATACAGGAGTCCATGGAAAAGAAAAATAAAAAGAGTCGTGAGCGCTCCCGACTTTTTCTTCCAAAAGGAAATCACGAGATATGTCATGCAGTTTGTATTTCTTTTTATTTCCTGTTTCTTTGCAAGGCGCTTTAATAATAAGTCATGAGAAAAAAACGGGTATAAGTGGCTGTTTAAAATACGCTCATTGCTAATGTGCGAAGTGTATCTCGCTGCTTGAATAGGGGTCATCGATGCGTGCAGTTGATACAAATTGACGGAGGAGGAATAAAAGTTTATGATTACAAACGGCGAGAAAGCGAGAAACAAGTTCTGGTTTTAGAAAACCACGAAGTTTTAGGTCGTTGTTCTACCATTCCTGTATACGCAAAACAGTTTTCTAGCTCAGAGGCATTCTGACGAGCTATTGATGTGCCGGAGTATCTGTTAAATTTGCTTTACATTTACTTATCTTCGGTTGCTTTCAGAGTTGTGCGCTTTGCCCGATTACTGTGAGACAAGCCCATAGCTCGTAGTTCGAACAGAGGCAAGGAAGATGCGCCGAGGAAAAGAAAAAAAAAAGCTCTTAATACCAAAGTATGAAAAAAATAAATGCTAGCATAGCAGTACAATCGAAAATTCAATCAAGCGCATATAGTCAATGCACATTATTTCGGCTTGCACCACGTGCTGTTTCACGGCCCCTGCAGGGTTCAGGATTTGTGCTCACGCCTGCACACTTCCAACAAATCTGCTTTCTTTTTCTACAGTGTCAACCATCGTGAAGTGTAATATTATTCCAGTAATTTTGTAACCATTGCTAACTCTGTTACAGACCTCTCCGATGCTCCCACTCACATAAGAGTTTCTAGGTTGTGTGTGTATGCTCATGCAGCCTTGCTTGCTCGCTTGCTTGCACTTGTTAGTTAGATAGTTAGTTAATTAGTTAGTTTGTTTGTTTGTTCGTGATGCAGGTTCACTCTCTAATCATGTGGAATGAGACTGTTCACCTCACCCACCATTCCCGTCACCATAGGGTGATCACCTTTCTCTAACTATCGTATATTTCTGATATTATCTGAAAACGTCATGTGAATAACTTCACTCGCACCGATTCCCACAAATGTTTATATAATGGGGCGTCAAGCGGGGAAACCCATTTCTCACGTCAAATTAATTACAATGTACCTCAAGTCCAGCAGCACACGCATGCCATGACGCAATCTGCCTTATTCGCCTTGGGCCACCTGTCTACCGCCCTTGGGCGGGAGTGCCTATGGGTTTGTACGTGCGTACGGGTCCCGCTGTTTCTTTTTAACAATTGAGCTCGGAAACTACAATGCGTTGTTCCCACACGAGAGACCGGCAGAGGTGGGCGTCTATCCCACACGTCGTCCTTGCTTGGTATTTTGTGACCTGTGCGGGCGCTAGTCTTCCGTTGCCCGCGAGAGCCGTGCAAATCGTATCTTAGGCGTGAGCGTCAGAAAGAATGCAGTGGTTGAGTCAGGTCTGGCGAAAAGGTGGGTGCCACTCTGGCTGCATCTTTCTTTCTTTCTTTCTTTCTTTCTTTCTTTCTTTCTTTCTTTCTTTCTTTCTTTCTTTCTTTCTTCTAGACTTGCTCAGCCGCGTCTTGCACATGTGTGTCGAAAAAAGGGGGGTTCTCAAAGCCACGAACCTCGAACAGGAAGAGAGCTGAAACATGAATATTAAATATAACTTCAGAACAACCCCACGATGCTTCAACATTCAAATGCCTGGATTGTGAGCTCTGCGGGATGGCTGCTTCTCAGTGAAAAAGGGTGCATGTACAGTTGAAACGTCGATATTTGCTGAATCTGATACACAAAACCTAAGTGGCAGCGAACTACAATATATTTCCGATTCATCTTCTCTATTGCCTAGGTGGCATCCAATCACAGCCCCGAAGTTCCCACATAGGACAAAGAAAAGTAAAAGGGAAATGAAAAGGAGCTAAAATGTGCGTTTGATGCAGTTGTCACGTTTATTCAGGCACATGGGACGTTAACCAGCAGCTTTGTTAAAGTGCACATGTAAAGCGTCAGGAGTGGGAACGGAATATGTCGGAACGGAATATGTCGTCATCATCAACCCTTAAGGAATCCTCTAAAAGCAATGGGGGGGGGGGGGGAGGGGAGGGGGGAGGGGGAGTGCGAGCAGTAAAACATGTCTGGTCGCTGTAGGTGTAAGGCAATCAGCACGATGCGGCTGGAGGTTACGCTCGAAACTTGTAAGACGTTCCGGAGTGACGGTCACCGACAGATTTCCGTTCTTCCACACCCTGTTTCTTTTGATCAAGCATCCTTGGATAAAAACAATCGAAACCTCTCACCGTCGTTGTCCTTGTAGGAGGCAGAGAAGAAGGAAGGAAGGAAGGAAGGGGAAAACAGAAAGGCAGGGAGGTTAACCAGAAGGGCGTCCGGTTGGCTACCCTACACTGA
The DNA here is from genome assembly GCA_013339685.2 of Hyalomma asiaticum. Taxonomy (NCBI): domain Eukaryota; kingdom Metazoa; phylum Arthropoda; class Arachnida; order Ixodida; family Ixodidae; genus Hyalomma; species Hyalomma asiaticum. Next base: position 101,353,386 of record CM023486.1, read on the forward strand.
GGGTGTGGGAAGGGGGAACAGAAAGATGGGAGAGAGAGAAGGAAGGGGAATAATGAAAAAGACGTTGTCGGACAAGTCCAACTGTTAAAGGCGTTCACGCAAACCAGTCGTCTTGAAAAAGCGTAAAAGTGCTTTTAGTGCCTTGTGGGCCGACGAGCGATGAGGGCGGTGTTCGAGTAGCATCTGTAAGGATAGTGGCCGATCGTCAAGGTGGCGTAGCGTCTCAGCAAGGATTTTCCTTTCCTCGACGAATCGCGGACAGTGGCACAGCAGATGGTCCAGGGTTTCGTCGGTGTCGCACATCTCGCAGGTTGCACTGTCGATCGCTCCAATTAATGCGGAGTATGCCTTTGTGAAGGCAACTCCCAGCCAAAGTCGACAAAGAAGCGATGCCTCATGTCGAGGAAGTCCTGATGGAGGGCGGAGATGCAGGGAAGGGTTTAGCTGGTACAGTCGCGTTCGTCTGATGTTTGGTGAGTTCCACTCAACCAGTGAGAGACGGCGTGCCAGGTGTCGAAGCTGCATTGCAGCATCTGTCCTTGAGAGTGGAATTGAAATAATGTTCGCTTCTTGATGTGAAGTGCGAGCTGCGCCATCTGCGGACTCGTTGCCGCTGATTCCGCAGTGACTGGGCACCCACTGAAAGTCAATCTCGTGGCCATTTTCTCGGAGGTGGTGGTGAAGCACGATTACATCGTACGTCAGCTGCTCGTGGCATCCGCGCCTAAGAGCTGACCGTATGCACTGCAACGCCGCCTTCGAGTCCGAAAACACAGCCCATTTCCTCGGCCTCTCAGTACGGATGAATTCTGGCGCACGACGTAGAGCCGTGAGTTCTGCCGCCGTGGACGTCGTGACATGAGACGTCTTTAGTCGAATCGTTATCCCCTGCGTTGGTACGATCACCGCTCCGCCAGGACTGGACGACGTAGTCGATCCATCGGTGTATACGTGTACGTGGTTACCGTACCGTTCGTACAACAGGTGTAAGCTGAGTTGCTTTAGCGCAGATACTGGTAGATCTGTCTTCTTCTGTATCCCAGGAATTGTGAGGTGTACTTGTGGGAGACTCAAACACCACGGAGGGAGCACTCGCTTAGCCGCAGGCGTGTACCCTGGAGTAAACGCCGCACTGTGTGCATTGACATTAGCGCTGAATGAAGTGCGGGGCCTTGCAGCAACGAGGCTCGCCAGATGGTGTGAGGGAGTCCTAGCCACATGCCTGAGGTGAAGTCGCATGGTCTCAACGGCGATGTGCGTCGTGATAGAGTAATCCTGCGCTATGGCAATGGTTTCAGCCGTTGACGCGCTGCGTGGTAAGCCAAGGCATATCTTAAGAGCTTGTGCTTGAATGCTCTGTATCGTGCGCAGGTTAGTCTTGCAGGTGTTGGCGATAGCAGGTAGGCTGTACCGCAGGAATCCGACGAACAGCACTCTGTACAGCTGTAGCATAGTGTGTATGGACAGGCCCCAGTTTTTCCCTGCGAGGAATCTGAATAAGTGGCAGATAGCAGTCAGCCGTTTCTTCACGTAGTTCACGTGCGGAGTCCAAGACAGGTCTCTGTCAATTACCACTCCCAGGAACCTATGACTTCGGCAGTATGGTATTACTTGTCCGTTAATGGCGATGTTATATGCAAACATCGGTTTCCTGGTGAATGCCACCATTGCACACTTTTCGCATGAAATGTCTAGTCCTTGTTTCTGAAGGTAACGTGACGTCGTCGTGACTGCCTTCTGAAGCCGAGCACGAAGCTGAAGCCGTGTCACAGCGGACGTCCAAACGCAGATGTCATCGGCATAGATGGAAAGTCGTACGGTGCTGGGCAGATGATTTACTAATCCAATACCTAGAGGCAGAGAGAAGCAACAAAGAGCAAGTGGGTTTATTATAAGCACGTTTGGCTTATTTTCCTACACGAGGGAAAGCAACAAGGGGTTAGGATAGTGAAAGAACAGGAAGGAGATACAGAGCACTTCTCGAACACATGGAGGCGCACACACCAAGTGTAAGAGTGATCGAAAGGACTTGTCAACTTCAAGTGGTCCAGCATCGTCTTCGTATCCCTCTCCGCCGTCGACATCCATGGCAATAACGGAATAACCTTGGCTGCCGAAAGCGGCACTAATGTTATGCAACAGTTTGGGGACAAGAGCACGCATGGCAAGCAAGGAAACGACAGAGGAAGGAAGGAAATAGGAGATAGCCGAAAGGCAGGAAGGTTAACCAGTCCAGGATAACCAGTATGCTACGCTACACTGTTGCAATGTATGTTGAGATTAAAAGTGCGAGAATAAAGAGGTTGCTCAAGATAGCGTATGAGTAGCGCCGTGGCCGAGCGTCTGTAACTGCACTGCAAATGCACACTTAGAGATGCTGCATTAACTCTTAATAGTTGGGGATTCCCGTGGTATTACGCACTACGCGTTAAGTAACTAGCATGGTCGCGAACCTCTGCGACAGCAAATTGTTACGAGATACACGGGCACGATTGCGAAAACTTGGTATGACGTGAGCGGCCAACAAGACGACAGAGGCAGTGACGACAATCGAATTACGCCGACGTCATTATTTCTCCTTCAATGCTTCGAAACGCATATTTACGACATGGTAGTTGTTGGACACATTGTTTACACAAGCACGTAATCATCATAAGCGAGAAAAACATGAATTATGATGCCACCTATCATTAAGTGTTATGCAATTGTACGAACATGTTCACGCGTTGTAGTTATAAAAACAGCGATGACATTTGCAATGTCTGCTTAGAATCGCTAAAAGCCTGTTTAACCTTGACTTTTCATGAATGCGGCACTATGCCGCACAACTTACTTCTACGTGGCCTTTGCTGCTAAGAATAAATGAACAGGAAATTCAGTTCTATAGTGAAGATCGTACAGTCAAGATGGTCAGAATGTTGCTTGTGACACGAGGTAACTAAGCGTGCTATGCTTCACACAAGTACGTACTCTCATCCTAAATAAATATAAGGAAAGAAAAAGTTCCAATAATTACCTGATGTGACCAGTGTCATGAAGTTCCCGCACAACCGGCAATTAGAATTACATCTCTTTTTACTGAAGAAACCCAAAATGCGTAAGACCAGGTAACCGAATAGGCAAACCAAAAGTCACTTAAGAGTACATACTGAAATATGGGCTTTGGCGGGACCATTTGTTTACTTCATTTACGCGTCGTGTTCTCGGACATCGTTCTTTATACCCGCATTTTAGAAATTTCAAGATACAAACTCACCGTGAGCACTCCGCGAAGCGTCACGGTGTCAGTGACAAATCAAGCGACACCAGGCTACGAGTATCACTCTTTATTATGCACACGTGTACACCAAAGTCACAGCACCGGACAAACGTTGTCCCACGGTAGTGAAGAAGGATGTGAGGGACGGCGAGGTAGCGGACAACAACGGCAAGACGTCAGGACAAACACACAGAACACTCACTTGAGGCACCAACACATATATATATGGACGGCTTCACGTTACTTGGCACGTTTGAACAAAGGCTAAACTACAACCGGAACGATAAGGAAGTACTGGGGAAGATCCCGCTTCAGAGAGTAAACAAATGTACCTCAAGCAAAGCCGTACACCAGCGGCTGCCACAACCCGCTTTTAATGCAAAGCCCCCCAACGATGTGCCCACACCGAAGAGAACCAAAACCCGGTTTTCACGCAGGCCCGTCTGCGTGGAATGCAAACCGTAGGGTTACGAGTGAGGAGCTTATAGACCTACGAAGAGAAGGAGGTTTGAACATATATGGACACACAAGTACAGCTCACATAACATTCAGATAACATTCAGCACAAGGACTGCAGAGAGACACGTTTAACAATACTATTAGGGAAAGAAAGAATTCAAATAAAGAAAGAAGACGAAGAGAAATGTACAACTTCTTGTGACGCACTGGGAGTTCAGGCGCTCGGGGTATATCCGTGGAAGGAACATTACGGAACACGAAAAAGGTAAGCGATCAGGCAAGCAATGTTTCTCAGGGTAGCTGCTTAGCCCCTAAGTCGGTTGGGCTCGTTGGCGATGGCGGCCTCGGGTCCTGTCGGGGCGCTCGACTGGAAGACAACGTCGGCAGGGTTCTTGGACTCGGTTCCCAGCTCGTTGGTGACCACTTCGGCGCGGTATCCGTTCTCGTCGGCCGTGTAGGTGACGGTACGCGTGCGGCCGTCGGCCAACTGGATGGTGTAGCGTCCGGTGACGCGTCCGGCGCCGTCGCCGCTCTGCTCGTGCGTGTGAGAGCCCTCGGCGTCCTGGCTGGCGTAGTTGAAGGAGTACGGGATCGGCGGGTAGTTCTCGACAGGCGCGAAGCCCCGCTGTGCGGCCTGCGTATGAGAACGCCATTGTAAAGATGCGCGTGCCACATTGAGCGAGCGTTGATTTACCGTAGCATTTTCTTTTTTCGGGTTGGTCAGGTGGCTCTGCTAAGGAATGCGTGTCGCCGGAAATGGCCAATAGCGCTCTTTACATATGTATTCCTTTACCTTACAGACTGCCTTTAGAACACAAAGACTGTGTAGCACCGACTAAGTCTGAAATAACGTGGGAACGAGGGGTGAAATGTTTTGACGTTAGCTAACAAGATCCGATTCTCTGACTTGTAGCGCTTTGAGAGGATAGGCACAAATTGGTTAGAAAAACGGGGTTACTAGGAAGGAAAGAATTGCTGTTGCGCACGATATGCGAAGACTGATACGATAGCTTGCGGAATATGATACGCAAAGAGTCTTGCGCTTTCTTGTTTGCTAATTGTTCGAGTAAACATTCAAGCGCTCTTCTTTCCCTTTCCTGTGCTTTCTTTTTCACTTTACCGCTGGTGTATCGTCACCGTGATGGTGCCTCATAGGTGTATAAACTTCAAAGCGCGGTGTCTGATTTTCCATCTTAATAGCGTCGGAATGGCTTATAAGTACGCAGCGTCCTCTACAGAAGCACTGAAAAAGTTTCTTCTTTGTTTTTTTTTTTTGGTAGCATAGGCAGAAGGTATATTTTAGGTTTTTTTGTTCATCTACGCACGTCCATGCTCTTGTTTTAAGGCGAAGTTCTAGTTATTGTCATGGCTTGCTTTCTCGCGTTTTTAATGGTTATATCGATGTCAGCATTTAATATTACCGCCAAAGGTACCGTGTGTACATTGTCGAAACGGTAAAAGACGTTGAGGAGAAGATAGAAGCATTAAGCGATGAAAAAAAAAATGAACACGAAATGTCGCTAGAGCCGACGTTTCGACGAGTGCGCTTATTTTTGTCAGGACAATAATTATTATCTTCGACAAAGCAACCTCTTGTCTTCGTCAGCGCGAGTTGTTGCTCTGACGAAGACTGATCCGCTTGTCCGAACGGCAGCTCCGTCGGTATTTCCTTTTGAACGATCTTTTTCATCACTTCACTGCACATACAGAAGCCGTTTTCAAGCTACCTATGTAATGAACTTTACTAGCCAGTGCACCTTGGCTTGAAGGAATACGTATTTCGAAGTCTGCTAGGAGGCCTCTTTACACCATCTCTTTTGGCCCACCTACAACAGCCATCCCCGCTGTTTCCTCCTTTACATTTCGGCGACGGGGGCAAAGTTACGTAGTATCTGATGCAGTGATCTTCAGGGAATGTTATTCCTGCCATACAGCGTAAAGCTCACTTGGCTTGGAAAAATAGAACTAATGGCTGACAAAATTGATAAAAGATGACTTACGACAACGCAGATGAGGGCGAAGAGGATGACGAGCTGTAAAAGAAAAGGCAAGGTTTCAGACAGTAGATATAATACGACGACGCCTGCACATATAAAGCTCAACCTCGAAGCGAGGAAGCCACAACTGTTTCAAACGTTTGTCTTATTTGGGGTGGCAAACGATACGTTCCGTCGCAGATAACCAACCTCCCTTCCTTGTACTCTTCTTCGTCTGTCTGCCTGTCTCAAGAAAACGAATTTTATATTGTTCGACTCGACAATCCCGTTGTTCCCTATAGAACAAAGTTCTTGAGTCTCGCATGGTAAGTACCTTGGCTTCATGAAAGAAGGAAATAGAAGTGCAAAAATTACCGTGATGTTTTCGTTGAGCCCTAAGTGGGTCTTTACGCATTCGGACGATGCCACCCGTGTTCTAGAGAAAGTGACTCTTTCCTATGCAATTGGCTGCGCGCATCGGCACCACCGATACTAAGAACACTGCAAGCTCCGAAAAGCCCTCTCATTCTTTACATGGGCCCTTCGACTGTCCGTAACACACGTCTAGCCTGCGCGAATGCGTACGTACGACAAACGAATAAATTTGTTAGGCAGGCTTTCTACACAAAGCAAGCAACGTCCACTGCTCCGGAGCGCTGCGCCCCGCCATGGTGGTCTAGTGGCTATGGCACTCAGCCGCTGATCCGAAGGTCGCTGGGACAAATCCCAGCCGCGGCGGCTGCGTATCGCTGGAGGCGAAATGTTGAGGCCCGTGTACCGTGCGATGTCAGTGAACGTTAAAGAACCCCAGATGGTCGAAATTTCTGAAGTCCTCCAATACAGCATCGGTCATAATCATATCGTGGTTTTGGGTCGTGAAGTCCCAGAACCCAACCAATCCTGAACGCTGCGCCGTGCGACGTGCAAAAGGGGCTCTCACTTACCGTTGTGCCTTACTTCGCAACTACTCACCCTGTTTCACATGTAATGTTTAGGAATTATTTTAGCTTCGCAAGTACAGATGCAGAAGGGTAAGTAGTACTGTGTTTCCTTCAAGCTTGCATGATTGTTTCATCCGGTTCACCCATCTGACATGAGGGGGGTTATAGATATGACAAAATGTTAACTACGGAGAAGTCTTCCTATTTAGATGTCGTGTGAGTGGCAATCATTCTGAGGAGCAATATATGTGGCCCTTAAAACTGACGCCTGTGTATAGGAACTCATGTCTGACGAGGGATCTTTTATGCGATGTGTTGTAGGGCTCTGAAACATATCGCAGATTCATGCTCTGCTACCGCACAAGCCACGAGGGATATTACAAAAGGCAAGTGCAGAATTACCATTATGTTGTACGTTAACTGTATGCTCTTAAATTATTGGCGTAGATATTTAGGATGCGTGTATTCGTACAAGCCAGAAGTGAAAACGATGCCGTCTGTATCGATGGAATGGGATGGCTACGAATCTTTTCGTCTCTCCATATCGCTTGCCCCCTTGTGCTTGGCTTCTTCAATGGATCAACTAAGAAATAAATTCTGAACTTTACAGTATAGATGTAGGAAGATGAGGTTTGTAACGTGATCGTAAGAATACAGTTACATGTGCATGTCAAGAAGGATAAAAAAAATTGAAAAGTAATACAGATATGGATCTGAGAGGTCCGAAACCACAACAATGTATGCCGGCGCGTACATCCCACATTTGTAATGGAGCTAATCGATGGTCCTGTCAGACCTGTACGCGTGCCGGCATGGACGCCGATCGGTGAAATGAACAAATGTAGAATTAATTCAGCAGCAGAGAAATAACGAACGCACAGAATTAACGAAGCCGAGTAGGGAGTTTTCTTTGGCGCATCCGCCGAACGCGACGGGTAGACCGCGGCCGTAATCCCTGATCCACGAACTGACTAGGCTCGAACTGCGGAGCCCGAAGACGGGGCACAAATCCAGGGAGCGTGCCACCGCCTCCGACGCCACCGCGAGTCCGTGCTCTCCGGCCCGCATCCCGGACTCACCTTGTGCATGGCTACGGACGTCGTCGTCAAGCTGAGACTCGGTGATGACCGGTTGGGCACTTCGGGCAAGTGTCGGAGGATGAGTTTCCCGCCGTAGCTCATCTCCGTTTTTATAGAGCTACGCCCGGGCATCGGCGCCGCTCTTCCGCCGCCAATCAGGTGCAGCCGACCTACATTGCGCAACGCCTCGGCGGCGACGCCAGCGTTGGACCGCGCGCACGAAGCGCAAGCACACACGCTCGCGGACAATCGTGTGTGTGTGTGGAGGGCCTCTAACCCTGGCCGCTGTACCTCCTCACACCACCGGGCGGCGATTTCGCTTCACCTTTCACCGCTCGAGTGCCCTTTCTCCGTTTCACTCTCGTTTTTCTTTTTCTCTCGACGGGCGAAAAAAAAAAACAAGGTCCGGCCATCACCACGTGAGAGAGTTGGCTGTGCGGACAAGTGGAAGGGCACAGCAGGGACGAGCATGCGGCATGCACACACACGCACGCGGGCTATAAGACCAGGAATGCTCCAGATTCAAATGGCTAATCCTCTCCACCTGTGTGTACTTTTGTTTTAAGTGATCACGGTACGTACGCTTCGGTCGGCGAAGATGGGCCACGGATGGTCGCGCGGGAAGGAGGGACGGTGGTGGTGGTGGGGGGTACGGGGAGGGTCATCGCTGGGGGAGGCGTTGACGAACGTGAATCTTACCGGTATATGCACACGCAACCGCCCGTAACGCCGAGAGTGATCACGCATGGGAGAGAGACGCCACGGGACAGCCGTGGTTTTCACATTATACGCCGGTTCTCCCACTATACGCTTGCGTTGACGGGAATCTCTCGCCTCGGGCGCATTTTCTCGTGTCCTTGTCCACGAGCAAAAGGCCGTGGCTGAAGCACAATGGGAGACGGAACTCACTCGGGCGGGATGTTGAATCAATCATCTACTCAAGTCCCCTTTCCTACCTCAACTTGTTCCCGCTCCGCAGAGCGATTAGAAACGTTGCGAAGTATCGTGCGGGCTTCCCAGAATCGTGTGATGAATTGTCCTGACCACTGTCGTGAAAAGATGAAGACGAAAAAGTGTGACGAGCCCCTCTAATGAAGGCATGTCTGAAAGGTACGAAAAAAGCGAGACGCAGTGATTGCGTACTTGGGCCTGAGATATATCCACTCATTAGCAGCGCCTGTCTTCAGACACGGGAACCGTGTGGTCATTACGCAATATCGATGCGAGAAAACATTGCTTAAAGAGCCTAATTGCAGGGTGCAGGCGTTTCCTCTTCTTTCGTTTATGAGCTGTGCCGATTTCTTGTTACGCCTTTCAGCTACACGTCCGCGGTAATTTCGTGGTTGCGTCCTTGCATAGACCCCTTTCCTAATTCAGTCTCGCGACACTGATTCAAGAGGCACTTCGGCTCTGCTACTCATCACTCTATACGCTGTCCGCCATCAGTTGGTCGGAGTGTGCGGCGTTGTTCGGTGCGTACGGGAGGCAGTGCTTTTTTTAGGTGTCCCGTTCTAGTGCGCAGTCGAAATTGGTTGGAGGCTTATGTTTTTTTCTGAGAGTTGGGGCGCAGCGGCATCATGTCGTGGACCAAGAGCCTGACCATTATACCAAAAAGCCTTGATATAGGCAAAGTAGAGGCCTATCGAACGTCGAAAAGCGCCGGAAACCGCAACGAACTGCGGAGCCACCAGTTCGTCGCAGGAAAGCTACGTTCAATGCTCGACCATAGAAACACGTGCCGACACAACGAAATAAGTACTCTCACAGTCGTTTTCTTTTCGCATGTTCACTGGTGGTGTGGTTAAACGTTACAGGGGCAGTTCGCGAGGCACGCGGTCTGACTAGCTCGTGTGTACGAAGTGGCCTGCCATGCATGAAATCTATCTCGATACATCTGTAATGCCTGTTGCGCGTATGTGCTTTGCTGGCGACAGCAGAAGTTAACTCGTCCTTCTTACCCCGATGCAGTTATTCCACACTTGTGCACGTACGCGCGAAGTGCTTCAGGAGCCAGAAGAAGACGGCAACACCGTACACCTCAGTGGCGCACCGACGGGGCGGGGGGGTTTCGGGTGTTGTAACCCCCCCCCTGAGGCCGACCTAATCCCATCCCACTCCGTAACTGCTCCTATGTCCTAGAAGAATGTGGCGTTAATGTCTCTGCAAAATGCCGAAAAAATAATAAAAATAATCATCATCATTGATGTTACTATTATTTGGCATTTTATTTACTTTTTTTTTACACACGCAACAACTGTGTAACGGCATGCCCGGCCCTTCGTGAAAAATTGAACCCCCCACCCCTGGTAGAGATCCTTGGTGCGCTACTGGTAGAGCATTCCTCTACTTATTGCGCGCCTTCCTGAATAAAAATACGGTCTCTCAAAATCTTGCCCAAAATGCCAAAAAAGGTAAGACTATAGTATTGGGTATTTTGTGAAAATTTTGACTCGATTCCAGAAGTCGCATCTAAATGCGTTGGCCGCATCGTATAGCATTCCTCTCTGTATGCGCCTTCCTGATAAAATACGGTTTCTCAAAATCTTGCCCAAATGCCAAAGGTAGACTATAGTCTTTTTGGGGGGGGGGGGTTTTTTGTGAATTTTTGACATCGATCATAATTCCCACAAAATGCTTTTCCCCGCAGCGTAGAGCCTTCCTCTACTGATTGCGCGCCTTCTGATAAAATACGGGTCCTCAAAATTTTGCACAAATCTAAAAAAAGGTAGCTCGACAGAAGTCCCACAAAATGCGTTTCCTCCCCCGCCCCCCGCCGGTAGAGCATGTCCTCCTGCTTTATTGTCGCGCCTTCCTGAATAAAAAACGCTCTCCTCAAAATTTGTGCCCAAAATGCCAAAAAGGTAGACTCTTGTATAGGGTTATTTCTGAAATTTTGACTCGA